>CAUYUJ010020398.1:45000-157708 GCA_963575745.1 Prorocentrum cordatum
CTACTACTACTACTACTACTACTACTACGACTACTACTACTACTACTACTACCACTACTACTACTACTACTACTACTACTACTACTACTCCTACTACTATTACTACTACGACTACTACTACTACTACTACTACTACTACTACTACTACGACTACTACTACTACTACTACTACTACTACTACTACTACTACTGCTGCTACTACGATCGAGTTAAAAACGCGCGAGATCCCAACCGCAATAGCTCACGCGTGAACCTGCTCCTGTAAGGTGTCCACTGGGGCTTCAGATTGCAATACATAAGTATGAGAACGCTTTCATATTTGCTCTTCGTTGGCTTCCTCCTCGGTTGTGATCTGACCGTGCCTGGTGCTTTCGACTTTTGTGATCTGACCCGTCCGGTTGTGATCTCACGCGACCGGTTGTGATCTGAACCCATGGCCCCCCGCCCCTCCCCCAACGCCAGACAACGGAATTCGATTTAAGGTAACACAACAGAAATCAAATCCCACCAGCCCTCTGGGCGCAGGTGATCAGGCGGTGTATTTCTTTCCTCTTCCAAAAATCCCTTTTCACTTTCTCGGAGGGGCCTACCCCTCCCCCTACCCCCTCCCCTGGACCTGGACGGGAAAGGCCACGATCGGTTGAAGCACCCTAAATGGCCTCAAGATGGCCCCAAGAGAGCATCAGAGAGCCCAAGGTGGCCTCCGAGATCGCCAGGATAACCCAACATGGCTCAATATAGCTAACAACATGCCTCCAGAAGGCCCCAACATGACAACAAGACGGTTCCAGGTTCTCTCGCAAACCCCGCAAGACCCCTCCAAGAGCCCCAAATCCGTCAAAAACCTCAGGACAATTGATGATGGTTGCCTGCTCGCCGTTTCGCTTCCGACGCGCTTCTGATACCTCAAGGTGGCCCCAAAATGACCTAAAAAGGCCCCAAAAAGGGCCCAAGAGGCCCCCAGGACAGCCCAAGAGCGCTCAAGAGTGCCCCAAGAGGGCTCGAAGAGAAAGTTTGGCGGGCCCGGGGGGGGGGGGGGGGGCACCTCGATCGGAACCCACCCCTTCCTTTGATCGATAGCCCCGACGATGGACCCAAGAGGCGTTCCAGGGCCCCGCAGAGAGCCCCAAGAGAGCCCCATGAGGGCCCCAAGAGGGTCCCAAGAGGGCCCCAAGACGGCCCATCCTCATGCAATCGATGTATCCAAAATGTCCCCAAGATGCCATCGAGGGCCCCCAGGGAACCCCAAAGAGGGTTCACGATCCTCCTCGTCCTCGTCCTCATCCGCGTCCTCGTCCTCCTCGTCCTCATCCTCCCCCTCCTCCTCCTCCTCCTCCTCCTCCTCCTCCTCCTCCTCCTCCTCCCTCCTCCTCCTCCTCCTCCTCCTCCTCCTCCTCCTCCTCCTCCTCCTCCTCCCCATTCTCTTCCTCCTTATCCTCCTCCTCCTCTTCCCCTCGCCCCCACGCGGCACCCAGGGATGGCCCGAAGAGGCCTTCCAAGGTCACTTCTTTGCTCGCCCTGTTTCCCTAGATGTGCCTCTTCGTTATTCTTCCCGTCATCTCTGGAGGGCAGGGTTTCTGAATGGGCTGGTGGGGATACTTTTTGGCCAACAGCCTCGCGAGGCGGGCCGAAAGCCGTCCGAACACTAGTCGGGCCGCGACTAGGCAGCAGGAAAAGAAAGGCAAGCGAAACGAGCGAGCGGGCAGCCACTCAGAAGGAGAGCCAGAACCGATTCCCCCAAACCCGGTGGCGTTGTAAATCCCGGAAACCTGGCTGGTGGGGATCAGTTTTTTTGGTCGCGGCCGCGAGACAAGGCTCAGGCGGCGAAGGCAACGTCCGGGCCAAGGGCGAAGCTAATTGGCTAGGACAGGAACGTCGGCCGGCCCCCTCAGACGGCAGCTGCAGGCTGGGTGACGCTGAACTGGCTGACGTACTGCGTGCTCGGGCACGTGCACTGGACAAAATGACCAGAATTCAAATGGCCAGCGCAGGGCCCGCGCAGGACCCGCGTACCTCAGCGGGCAGGTCACTGTGCAAGGTGAAGATGGGATGGCCACAGGGGTGAGTCGCCGATGTGGCGCCAGACTCCACACGGACGACCTGCGCAAGCCAAGCCGGCTGAGCAGTCGTGGACCGTGGCGCAGCGCACTGGGGGGCTGAAGGTGGGCCTGAAGGGCAGCACCTGACGCTGAAGGCTGGACCACTCAGCAAACTGGTCAGTCCCAGTTAGACCACATCACAGCGTCGGGGGGCGCCGTGCGACTGCGACCCATCCAGCGCGCGCCGGCACGGCGCGGCCGCTGGGAGCGGGGGAGCCCGCTGGCGCGGTGAGCGTCGCCGGCGAAGAGGTAGAGATGGAGCGCACTGGAGTGGAGGTAGCGCGAGGCGAGCTGGGCCCGATCAGAGGGTCTCCAAGAGCACGCGTTGAGCAATACCTCGCGGGGCACGCGGCGCTGGCGCGGGCGATCTGGCGCAGTCGCAAAGCGGTGTGCCGGGGGGGGCTGCGCAGTGAGAAGCAGAGGGGCCACCAGACGCCATGCCGGCCACGCCCGCCGCAGGCACATGCCACCCGGGCCCCGAACCCGCCACCGTTAGCCACGCGGCCCCCCAGGGCCGCGCCGCGCCGCCGCAGGGGGGGGGGAACCAGCCCAAAACAGCGATGGGCGTGGGTGGCTCTGGGGGGGGGGCGCCGCCCACAACGTCGGCCAGAACGTCGGCGGCCCCCGTAGCCAAGAGCGGGGGGCACCCGTCTGGCTCCAGCAGTGGGAGGCGGGGGGAAAGCCGCCTCTCCCCTTGCTCAGGTCCTCTCACACTTGGGACGGGAGAAGTGGTTGGTCCAGGGGGTCGCAGCTGATCGCCGCCCAGGTCCGTGAAAGATGGGTGGGCCCTTGAAAGTTGGTCCTCGGGGGTCGCAGCTGATCGCCGCTAGGGTCGATATTGCCAAAACTGCGACCTGAACAGGTCGATCCGCTGGCGCGCGCGGGGGGGGGGTCCCGCGGCCGCCCCCCCGCCGCCAGCGGATGGGTGGCTGTCGTCGTCGGACAGCAAAGTGGGTGAGCCCGGGACCTGTCTGTCCTGCGGGCGGGCCCCCTGTCGTTTAAGGGGGCGAGATGTCGGGAGCTGGGGGGGGGCGCTGGGCCCGAAAAAGGAGGTTGGTCCACTTGTCCAGCGTGGGCTGTCTAGCTATGCTGCGCCGTGGGCGAGATGCAGGGCAACCCGCGCCCCAGCGGAGGTTGCCCCTAGGTATCACGGCCTGAGCCGGGCGCGGCGAGGTGAAACTGGCTCCTTAGGGGCACGAAGAGCGGGTAGGGAGGGGCAGAATTCCTTGGCCAGGAGCGCCAGAGGTGCTGATGCGGGTCAGCCCGACACCGTCAGCCCTGGGTGTAGGAGTCGCCCCTTGCCCACCAGCGGGCGCGCTTGTCCGTGTACCGGTCGCCCCCCCTGGGGGGCGACCGCTTGCCCTTTCCCTTCCAATCCGAGTCCGTCCATGGGGCTTCGTGCCGATCCCACGAGCTCCATTCCTGCCAGTCCTGCCACTGGGGGTTGCTGTACCGATGGCACTGGCCCAGCGGTCCTGTGCGGCCGCGGCAGCGGCCGCTCTGCCCTCAGCTGTCCATGGGGCGGGCCTGCTGTTGCTGTCGTAGTCGCGCTGAACGGGTGCACGGGAATCGCGGCGCATGATTTTCATGCGCTTGTCCTTGACTGCTGTCCAGTTGACGTTGAGCCCCAGCTCACTGTCCATATTGTAAGCATCGTGCCCTGCGTCGCTCCAAGCCTCGAGGAATCCCGCGCACGTCTGGACCGCGTTCACTTTGGGGTTGCTCTTCTGGCTTCCGCTGAGCTCCTGTCTCAGGGGAGCCCGCTTGACCAATGCGGCCCATGCGCCATTGGACGCTCCTCCCAGCGTCTTTTGTAGGCGTATAATATTGTCCTGCACTGGTTCGTCCCTTTCCACGTCTGCAAGTTCTACGGTACACATGTACATGGGAACGCCTTCCATGGGGTCGTTCGGGTCTTCGCGGCGCGGCTGTGCGATCCTGGCGTCTCCCCAGGGCGCCTCGTGGATCTCGGTTCGCGAGGGGGTGCCCCTTGGTGATTTGGCGGCACGTCCTTCCCCGTCCTTGGTGTCTTCCGACGCAGGCCGGTGGCGTCCCTTGCCCCCTGCCGCGCGGCTGGGGCGCGGTCGTCCCTGGCACCCATGATGTCCCAGGTTGAGCTGCTTGCCCTCTCTGGGCTGTCTCTCGCACCCCTAACCTCCCAGGTGGCAGCTCGATCGACGGTCTGTGAGTACGGGGTCCAGGAATTGGGCCTAGTGGGCGTGTTCTTACAGACGTTTAGGGGGTCAGAAGGGTCCTCCTCCTCGCCTTCGTCCACCACTGGTGCCGCGCTAACAGCCGGGCTCGTGTCTTTGGCTGTGTCTGACTCGATCCTCGCGTCCTCGTCCCAGTCGGGGGCCTCCGGCACGCCCTCAGTTTTGCCTGTCCGGTTGGATGGGCCTAGTCCTTCCGCAGGAGGATCGTTGGCCACGTCGGCTCCTGGGGCTCCTGGGGCGCGGGGGTCTGCTCTGGAGTGGCGGCCTGGAGCAGCGTCCCGCTCTGGGCCGTGGCTGTCTCCTGGGGGGGGGGGGTGCTGCCTCGCCTGTTCTGTTCAGCCAGGTTGCCGCTGGAGATTCGGCTGCCGTTGCGGAGTCCGCGCCTGTCTCGAGCGGGTCTCGGTTGGCGAGCACTCTAAGTGGTAGACCACTCGTGCCGCCGCGGCCCGCTGGCCGCCCCATGGGATGTCGGGGGGGTGGCAGTTGGTGGGGATCGTCTCTCCGTAGATCTTGACCAGGAACTGGCGGAAACGCCCTGAGGGCCACGACCCTTCATCGGTCTTATCGCCTGTTATCCCATCGCCGTATTGCACCACGTACTCCGTCCATTGCTCGTAAATGGTGGGGTTCCACTCTAGCAGGTACTTGGCCAAGGAGTGCATGGCACTGACAGATTCCTTTCCTGTGAGCCTGGAGGTGGAGTGAGTTGGTAGGGCGGGCCCCTCTGGCGGGGAGATGTCGGGGAACAGGGATTTAATGTCCCGTGCGGCGTTTCCTGACCCGTTGCTCTCCCCGACTGTGCTGTCGTGGTCAGCGCTGATGCGGGGGGGTCGGCTCTCCGTCTGCACCTGGTTGCCTTGTGCACGCATCCTTGGCGGCAGCATTGACGCAGGCCGGGGTGAGGTAGACGCTGATGTCGTGGCTCTCCGTCTGCACTTCTGTTGCCGCTGCCCGCTTGGCTGGCGCCGTGGGGTATACGCTGGAGGAGTGCTGGTCCAGTATGCGGTCGAGTGTGCCTGGAGCCACGTGCCATATGTGGATGAGGCACCGTCTGCAGCCCCAGCCTGCGTTCCACTGCTGTTGGGTCCAGAAGGTGGGCATGAGGTCCCAGGGCGGTAGCCCGGTCTCGGCGTTGGTGGGTGCTCCGGGTTCTGGGCTCCGCAGAAAGTAGCCTAGTGCTGGGCTGGTTGCCGACAACTCTAGCAGGGGCGATCCTGCTGGGCAGGTGTCGCATTAGCGGAGTAGGTGTCCGTTCGGTACGAGTCGAGCCCGAACCTTCCGTCAGACAGCTTGTGAGCTGGTAGGGTGGTGCCAATAGTCTGGGGTCTGTAGACTGCGGGGGCTCTCATGACTAGGTCTCGCAGGCTGGTGGGGGTCTGCGCCGCGTCGGAGCGGCCACATCCAATCGGGAGTAGATGCAGGGACGGGAGTGTGCGAGACCTCTTCTTGTAACGTGCCTCGTCCAATGTGCGCTTGTAGGCCTGCAGACGCTGCAGAAGCGACTTCTTGTTGCCGCAGTCGCGCGAGGGGGACCTCGATGCTTCTCTTTTCCAAGGACTTGACCCAGCACTGGTCGCAGAGCCACGTGCAGTTCTTGCCTTGCAAACACGCCTGGGAGCGGTTTTGTGCGAGGAGTTCCCTTGTGTCGTCGTCCTCCCACGTGCCAGCTGTACCCCTGATCCCTGATTTGGGACACTCTTCTCCGTCGCAATCGCAGCAGCCGCCCTCCTGCTCGACACGGAACCTGTCATCGCACACCCTCGGCGGGATAAGTAGCGTTCCGGGTGCCAGGGAAGCGGGGGGGTCTTCGTCGAGCCGCCTGTTGGACATGGCGATTCCTCCTCCGATATACTCTAGGTCTGCCATTGAGTCTGGGCATCCGAGCCCTTGATCCGACCCGCTGAGTTCATTGTGGAGAGTGCAGATGGAGCACTTGCCCTTGCCCAGGGACCTGACCACGGCGGGTTTGACTAGCTCCTCTAGGACCATCAGGGGGGCCTCCAGGGGGAGCTTGCTCTTCAGCATGCCGGCCCAGGTTGTTGGGCACCCATGATCGGCTGCAACCTCGTGGTGGTGGGCATACGTGGCGAGCGTGCTGATGTGCTTGATGGTGTCCTCGATTTTCCCGTGCAGGGATGAGAGATCACTCAGCTGGAAACCACAGGCGCTCGCAAACCTGGTTCTGTACTCCTGGTGGACGTTCTGCCAGGGAAAGCAGATGCCCATGGCTGCTTCAATGATGTCCCCAGTGGCCTCTGGATGTGGGAAGGGCCATAGTGTCGCCCGAGGCTCGCGCAGTTGGAGCAACATGACCGCAAGGAGGACCCTGAGCGCGGGGGTGTCCAGGGGGTGACCGTCGCTGCTGAGAAGGGAGCGCCTTAGCTCTGAGTTGGCTTGGCCTGTGCGAAGAAGGGACTTAAGGTGCTGCATCCCTGGGTGCGCGCGGTGTCGCCTGCATCTCCCGGTCTCTAGGCTCCATGCCCCTGGGAGCTGTTGTAGGACGTCGGGGGGGGGGGGGGGGGGGGGGGGGGGGGGGGGGGGGCAACGGCTGGCGCCCTTCGGGCGGCGGCTGACGCCCTTCGCATTGGGCAGGGGGGGAAGCGACACGTCGCCCCAGGGGGTGCCCAGCCCGAGGAACCACACCAGGGCTGCCCACGTCAGGTTCTAGACGAGGTTGCTGGCGTCGATGCCCAGTTCAACGTCGCAGCAGAACCCTAGGTGGCTCCAGGCCTTGCGGTCGAGCAGGCCCCGCTGCCTTGGTGCGTCGGCTATGGAGTACTGGTGGGGGTGTAAGCCAGACACGGTGAACAAAACGACCCCCATGGCGGGGTCCTCGACAAGCCTCTGTAGGCTGCTGCGCATGGCGTCCCCGAGGCTGCTCCACGAGAACTCTGCGTCCAGCGGTGCTGCTATCCTGTCTGCGAAGTTCTTCTCCATTGAGGCTCGGGCATTCACGATCGCGTTGTCCAGCCCTTGGATGACTTCGTCTCCTGCGTGTGAGGGGGTCTCGGGGATCCACATGGTGAGGTCCCTGATGGGGTCAAATCCTTCGTCGACCGTGAGTGTCCATCGACTGCCGCTGTTCCCCAGATGTGAGAAGCGCACCCACAACTTGGCGAACCGGCCGTACTCAGAGAGCTCACGGAGGCGCGATCCCGTGGCCGTGGCGAAAATCCCTCCGTCACCGATGACAACCACGTTGCGGGTGGCTCTGGTGATTGCCACGTTCACCCTGTTGGTGTTGTCCATGAAACCCCAGAAGTGCCAACAAGTGGACCTGGTTGTCAGGAAGATGACAAGGTCCGCTTCGCCGCCCTGGCTGGAGTCAATGGTCGAAGTGGTGAGCTTGCCACTCGCAAGCTGTTCCTCTGCAGTGCGCCGTGCGCCTGGGAACCGCAGGGAGAGGCCTGTGAGTCCTGAGTCTCTCGGAACGAAGACGCTGGCGTAGTCACTTGCGTCGGTGGAACGCGCTGGGGAGCGGGCTGCGGGGTCCTTACCCGTGGAAATTTCGTCTTTCCCTTTCCCTTTGCCTTTGGCCTTGGTCTGCCTGAGGGCACCGCTGACGCTGCGAACGCTCTGGGGCCATCCGCTCTCGAGGATGGCGCACTGCAGCTGGTAGCCGACGACCACCCGCGCTGTGGCCCCTCCCTCCATGGCGGGGAGGAGGGCTCGCATGATGTCTACCGTCTGGGCTGCCTCCAGCAGGTTGGCGTATACTGCGTGTAGCTTCGATGTAACCTCCAGGGAGGGATTGTCGACCAGTAGGAACCGGTGCCGTTCCCCGGCGGGTTGCTTTCCTGGGTCGAAGTATCGCAACATCTGATCCATGTCGTCGCTGGTGGTGCGGGCTGCCTTCGCTCGGTCTACGACCCTGGTTTTGCTCTAGGGCCTCTGCGTCAAAGGGTCGGCTAGGCCGGTTCGCATTGCGCCGTTGTAGAAGAGCCAGTTTGGCCATGCCAGCAGCAGGGGGTGCATGCGGTAGCATAGGCTGAGCTGTACCACGGCGGACTGGCCCCCCCCTAACGCCTGGTGTAGACGGTCGAAGATGTAGAGGCACAACCCTTGATCTGCTGCCTTTCTGGAGATGACTGCGGGGGGAGCTGCTTGGAGTCGCCCACCAGCACCAGGCGTCCTCCTGAGCGGATGACGCTGTCCAAGGACATGGCGGCCATTAGCTCGTGCGCCTGTCCTGCCTCGTCTATGATGAGAGGGGCAACCGGGGCGGCCTTCCTTAGTGCTTCTGCAGATTCGTGCGCGGCAATGACAGTCTTCGCGTCTTTGAGCAGCTTTGAGCAGCTGGGTCCTGAAGGCGGGAAAATCCTTCGAGGATGACCCGCCTTCGTAGGGGAGTCTGCCGTTGGCCCTCTGGCAGTGTCCTCCGGGGGTGAGCCCTGCCAGCTCCTTGGCCACTTTGAAGTCTTTGGCGAGGCGCACGCACTTGGACGGGAACCCCGAGAGGGAGCCCAGTTTGTTGGCTTTGCGGGCGGCGAGCAGGGCCAATGCCGGCTGGTCGGCGGCCGCGTTGGAGCCTGCTGCCAGGGCGACCGTCAGTCCGGGGAAGAGCGCGTCCGACCATGCATCCAGGGTTGCGACTGAGAAATTTGTCTTGCCTGTGCCATGGGGGCCGTGTACGATCGTCACGTGGTGCTGGGTGGAGGCTGCCAGGGCCCTTGTGGCGTCGCGGTTGAGACTGTGGCGCTCGGTTCCTTCCTCCATGGACTTCTGTGCTGGCAGGTCCCCGGCGCGCTGGAACACCTGTCCAGCGGCCTCCTCCACCTCTGCGTCGGAGAAAGGGGGGCGGCAGGATGCCCGGCGGGGTGAGTGGGCAACGCCGAGACGGCACCCGGCGCAGGTAGGTCGGCGCAGGGGAAGCGGACTTCCAGGGTGGCTTTGGCACGTGCAAGTAGGGCCTGCCCACGCTGGGGTGTGTTGAGTACGCCGTTGGCAAAGGCCTCGTCCTTCTTGTCGGCCGTACGGAAGGTGAGGAAGTAAGTGATGACGTCCAGGGGGGCCCCGACGAGGTCGCGGGGGGCCTGCTGCAGCCTGTAGATCTCGGTGGTCGCAGTCGAGATACGCCGAAACTGAAGCACGGAGGGGGCCCTGACCAGCCTGTACCACGATTGACCCACGTAGGTGGGCCGGTCGATGCTGTCGTCCGCGTGGAACTCCCCGAACTTGTCTGCGTTGTAAGCGACGATGCATTCGTTGCTGGGGCACCGTGCGCCCGTTCTGAAACCCAGAGCCTGGCAGTCACTCGGGGGGATTGTGCCTCCGAGGTCTGGGGGCCATAGAAGCTTGACTGAAGCGACTTGGTCCACTGCTGGGCTGGTGAGTGAGGCCGAGGAGTACGTTGGCGTCCTGCCCCGCGCCCTGGCCTGTGTGGAGGACCCTGAACACCGAAGGCCAATGTACATGCAGTAGCACCTCTCCGTCCTGGGAAGGAAATGCGTTCCTCGAGGGTGTCACATTCTGAGTTCCGATTGATTGGGGTGACAGAAACTCCTAAGGCGCAGCTCTGCCTTCTCATGAGGCCCGTCCTGGCCTTGATGGAGTTGTCCCAAGACGTCTCGGTCGACGCCATGCACTCGGACCAGGCCAAGCTTTCGAGAGCACGCCCTCCTTGCCTCAGGTCCTGCGCCCAATGAGGTGGGAGGTGGGCGGCCTCTGGGATTAGCCCCAGTGGTACGAGCAGACGAAACTGGGCGATTCCACAGCTGGCGGGGACGGAGCACAGCTGCCTGACGGCGTCGGCAGCAGCCACTGCCGGAGACTCCAGCGTCACTCTCCTCACCCCCATTCCAGGGGTGTGCCGCCGTAGCCGCGGCGCTCTTCTCCCTCGGTTGCTTCCGTGCGAAATCTGTCGGCTGACTCCTGAGACGAAGCCCTGCTGGAGGCGTTGGGTCTGTCGTCTCCCGCGGGATGCCTGGATGCGGGGCGTAGGTGGTGGGCGGTGGCTTGGCCGGGGGTGCCCCTGTCACTGGGCCCGTCGGACGGTCTCGGCCCACCCCTGGCCGTCCTTCCCCAGGACCTCCTTAGCTGCAAGTGAGGGCGTGTCTCTGTGGAGTGGACGGTGCCAGTGGGGGTGGCGAAGTCGAAGGCGTCATCCCTGTAGGGGAAATTGACGGGGACGTGGTCCCAGTCATCTGGGAACGACCAACCGGGGAGGCGGGGCTGCCCTTGGACCTCCACTGGTACCGACGTCTTCCACCCGTGCCATGAAACCTCTTGATACTGCAATTGTGGACGTGGTCGTGCTCCTCTCCGTTTGTCATGGCCCACAAGTTGCCCGCTGAGATGAAATCCTGGGGGTCGGGCCACTGCCTGTCGCCTTCGCACCAGTGGTCCCACACTAGCAGGTGCTCCTTGCCGTCACAGCGCCTCTGGCAGAGCTCACACCACCAGCACCATTCGCCGTTGAAGTGTGCCGAACGCAGCCAGGGGCATTCGCGCGCACGGAATGGGAGGAGGCCGCCTACTTGGACGGGGCCGTCTGCCCGGCATGCCCCGTGCGCTGGCCATCGGGCCAGCGGCCCTTGGTTGCACTTTTCCCTGGGCATCCTCGGGGGTCGCAGCTGCTCGCCGCGAGAGTCCTTTGAAAAGCTGGGGGGTCGCGCACCGCTGCAGGGCGGCCCTCGGCGGGCGGGGCGATCGACCGATCAGAGACCCTGAGCGAGGGAAGGAGGAGGAGGGGGAGGCGGAGGGTTTTCCAGACGGAAAACGGCGTCGGCACATGCCGCTGGATCGCAAAGGTCACTGTCTTGACCGTGCACGGATGGGAAGTGAGCGGGGGGGGGGGCAGTACGTGCGTCTGCCCATTGTATGTGAGTGCGGACTGTGAGGTCGCCTGTGCTGAGTAGGGCATCCGCCCAGAATACCCCAATGGTGGCGAGGCTATCTGCAGCTTTGTTTAGGCGGCGCCTCACGGCCTACCACGACAGCACCCAGCCAATGTTCCCCGCCTGCGCGAGGGCATCCTCCATTTGCTGAGCCAGGTGTAGCCTCCGATGCCTGGCTGTACCGGCTCCGTATCGGATGGCAGCTAAGTTGCCCCCAACGATCCTGGCAGCCTGGAGGGGGCCGCTGAGGTGGGGCAGGAGGACGAGTCCTGCGCGACAGCCGGCTACCTCGGCCATCTGCGCGCTGCTGCAGCTGGGGAGTGCTACTCTGGCAACCGTCATAATTTTGGGGGTGCCTGTAGTCGGGTCGTGGTGCCACAGGATCGCGCCTGCGCCTGAGACCTTGGTGCAGCCTTCGATACTTCGGGCGCCGCCATCGAAGGTGGCCACTGGGTGCTGCAAGGGGGAGCTTCGGACGGTGACTTCGTCCCCAGGTTCAAGGTCGGCGTTCGCCGTCAGCGTTGTGGTGTGTGCGAGACATTCTCGGCAGTATGCTGACGTCCAGTTCGCTGTGGGGGCGTTGTCAGTGCTGGGGCAGGGGAACCAGCCCTGGCCGGGCAGCATCCACCCCGCGCGCATCTGGGTGGCCTGGATGACTGCAAGCTTGTCCCCTGCGCGGTGGTGTCTGGTGACAACCGGGAGCCTGCGCGCCTCTCCTCCCGCACGTCGCGCGTGGCGGGTCATGTGCGGCCTGGCCGCTCTGCAAATGGCCCTGCCGGGGGTGGCGCGCGGGCGGCGCGCGGGGCAGGTGTCTTGCATGGTTGCGCGCGCAGCGGTCTCGTCTGGGTTGTCGTGCCTCGGGGGTTCGTCGCCGTCATTGACGCCCTCGTCGCCGTCGCCTAGTTGGTCGGTGTCCGCGGCGACGACGCCTTGGAGGACGAGTCTGGCCGCGTGGCTGGCCTCGAGGGGGGTGGCGGTGAGGTTAACGCAGCATCTGAAGGAAATCTGGTGAAGCAACTTCAACAGCAGGGGCCGGCGGTCACCGCTGAGGGCGATAGCCCGAGCGAGGGACTCGGGATCGCCCGGGCCCCGCGCGGCGTGCCAGGCCAGGGCGGCCGCAGGGCACCAGTGCCACATGTGCTCTGTCGATGCCTCCCCAAGCCCGCAGAGCGGGCATTGCCCGTAGGGGCCCGCTCTGGTGGGGGCCCGCAGGCTACCCTGAGCGAGGGCGTAGGCCTCGGCGAGGCCCCGCAGGGTGACGGGCAAGGAGTCGGGATCAAGCAGCTGCCAAAGCCATCTCGCGCACCAGGCAGCGCCTTCGTCGCCAGGCCAGGCTGCGATCCAGACGCACACGGCGCGTGCGCCGCAGGGGCATTGGCGCGGGGGCCTCTCGATCTCACTTCTCCGCCTTGCAGAGCCTGGAAGGCCGTTGCATAGTATGCGGATGACATAGTGGGCCTCCGTGTAGGACGCGCAGTGGTGCAGAAGGCCCCACTCTTCCCCGCTCGAGGGGTGCCATCTTCTCTGTTGGCTGGTTTCAGCGAGCCACTTGGTGAACGAGGGGCTGTGCATTTGAGCCCAGGCAGCGGCATAGACTATACCTTCCCAAGTTGTTTCCTCCCAGTAGCTCGGGCCGCTCGCGGGCGCGGTTGAGTGCTAGCGCCGCCTTACGCTCTGTGATCATTCTGGGTTTGGGCCGAGACGTGGCTGGTTGTCGCGCTGCTTCAGCGGCCCACTTCAGTAGCTTGTTCCACCGTATTCTGGCGCGCTTTCCGATTGGTGCTGGCCCCCAGAAGTCGTTCAGGGCGTGCGCTCTGGCGGAGACGGCCCGAGCCGTGGCTACTGGGCATCTCGGGGCACCCGGCACTGAGAAGCGTATACCTAGCCCCGTGAGGATGAAGTCGGGGACCCAAGACGCCGCGGCAAGCCCAAATGCGGCCCTGAGCTGCGCACGTAGAGCGCGCTCTTGTATGACGTCAGGGGTGGAGTAGTGGGCAGCATAGGGGACAAGGGAGACCAGGTAAGAGTTCCAGGCCGCTGCGGCGCGGGTGGGTGGCAATTTGGCTAGATGCAGGGCCATGGCCCTGCCCCTCATCTTGGGGAGGGGGCGTTCCCAAGTTCCTCTTGCGAGGGCGTCGTCTTGCCCTTTGGTGAGCCCCTCCCCTGGGGGGGCTGCTCGCATTCCGCTGCACGCGAGACCACCACGGCGCCGAGGCACGGCCGCTGGTCCCGCACTGAGGAGCTCCCGAAGAGGGTGCATTCCATAAGGTTACGCCACCACTCGTGACGTCCTGCGGGTACGAGGGCAGTCTTGAAGGTGCAGTTGCACTGGCGCTGGAAGGGGGCGCATAAGTCGATGGAACGTTGTTCCACGCTTCCCTCGAGGAGGGCCAGGATCAGTTCGCCTGGGAGCCCGGTGATCAGGACGCAGTCCCCGTCTTGCTCGTAGTGTACTGGGGCCTCCTCAAGAGCCGCCCTGATGACCTCTGAGTCGACCGACCTGATCCCTCTGCATCGATGTGCCTCCACCAAGAGCCCGGCAGCGTGCGCAGCCCAGGGAAGGGCGATGGCGGCGCGCAGCGTCTGCTTCGTGGTGCTGAGCAACGCGGCTAGGTCATCGACGTATGTGGGATCGTCGTCAGCAGTGATGCTCGAAAGGGCAGAAAGAAGGGGGCCGTATCCCATGCACCATAGGAGCGGGGAAGCCGTGCCTCCCATTCCAACGGATCGGAGGAGGCGACGTTCGGGCCCCTTGTACTGCCCTTTGCAGGCTTGCACTCTGCGATCTCCGACAAGTGAGTTCAGTGCGCAATTGCGGAGGAGGCTCCCCATCCACTGTAGGGAGATCCTCTCGAAGGCTTTGTTCTGGTCGCAGAGTATTACAGCTGTGCTCGGGGCCTCCCCGACTCGGGTGGCAGCCATTTCGACAAATCTTCCAGCGGCGTCAATGTGCCTGCCAAACAGTGCCTGCCAAGCAAGACCCGGTTCTGCGGGGGGCTTGGGGGCTGACCCCAGGTGTCGGGTGACCTTGGTGATGTTGGGACCGCATTGCCCTCCTCTCTTGGCGGCCTGATTCAGGCTCAAGAGGGGTTCCACTGCCGGGCCCATCAGATCGGCCAGGGAGGCCCCATAAAGCCGTCGGAGGCATGTCGGCAGCTGGAGCGGCCTCACGTCGTTGGGATTCTCCGCTCCGGCCTTCTTGCCAAGCCACACCAGTAGATCAACTGACGGGCCAAGCACGGCGTCAAGGAGGATGGGATTGGGTTCCGCCGCGTGCCAGGCCTGCGCTAAGAGGCAGGCGACGAACCTGGCCCCGGGGTGGTAGGCTTCGAAGGGTTCCCCGTGCACTCCAGGGGCGCTTCCGCTGGGGGTGAGGACGATGGAAGCCAGCCTGCTCCACCTGGGCTGGGGCCTGCTGGGGGCGACTATGCCGGGGTGCTGGTAGAAGTGTAGGTCGAGGAGGCGCGTGGCGGAGCCTGGTAGGGGGGGCGCCGCGTGCCAAATCTTACTGCGACTGTCCCACAGGACGCGGTCGACCTGTTCAGGTCTGTCGTGCCAAGAGCCTGAGGTGTCACGGATTTCCAGGATGGCGTGGGTCTTCTTGTAGATTTCCCTTCCGGTTCTGTAGTGGGCGGCCAAGGGAGTACGCTCCGCGCCTGGGCCCCTCTGAGCAGGGGTCAGCCTGGCTGCCCTCCACTGGGTTGTCTCTGCGTCCCACCTCCTGAGCCAGACGATGGCTGCTTCGGGGGCAAGGTCTCGCCCGTCCCACCCATACTCGCGCAGCCACGCAGCCAGGGCACCCACCGGCCGCGTCGGCCCGCACCTCTGGACGGCGGCCGTCAGGAGGAGGCCCGGAGAGGCCCGTGTTTTGTTTTTCTTCGATGTCCTCCACCAGTCCTGCAGGGCGGCGGATAACGCGTGCCTCCCGAATCGCATGAGGGTGGGGAGGACGGGGGGAATGGGCCCTGCGTCGTCGTCAGGGGGCTGGGGGGGGGGGGGGCGCCTGAGGTCTGTCGTGGATGATGATCTCGCTGTCGTCGTGTTCTACGTGTCTGTCCGGGGCCCCCCGGGGCTTGCTGGCCTACCCCAGTCCAGCGGCTGAATGAGTCCAGTAAGGTTGACGAGGGGAACCCCGAAGGTGAGTTCCAGATAGGAGAAAACCTGCCTGAGGTCGGCGTGCGCAGCGGTGGGAAGGTTCCTGAGGTCCCCGGCTTTCATGGCGTTATCCCGTCGGGCTCTGCGGGCCCATTGGGGCTCCAGGAGAAGGAGAGCGTGGTCCGACAGCGTTAGCTTCCAGGCCTTGCGGACTTCGTAGGCGTAGGCTTGGAGCGCTGGGCACGCAAACATGTCTATCTGGGATTCGTTGTCTTTGTCGATTCTGGTCGGCCCAGACGCGTGCACCGTCGTGGAGCCGGTGCCGGCCAGAAGGTCCTGTAGGAGGGCGACCGTTTCGACCTCGCCGTCTCGTGGATCATCGAGCTGTAGGTTAACGTCGCCTCCCCAATAGGTGTCAAGGTGTTCCAATTGTTCGGTCGCGTGGGCGATCTCGGAGAAGGTCTCTTCCTTTCTTGAAGGTGGGAGGCACACTGAGACCACCCGAAACCTGCGCTCGCCATGGCGAACGATGGCGGCGATGGCGCACCCCTGGACAATCACCTCCTGCTCTAGGAGGGTGACGCCGTGGGGGAGAAGGATGCCAACTCCCCCGGCGAGTCCTCCAGCCGGCCCCAGATAGCCCGAAGATGCGACCAGGGTGCGGGCCGGGAACATGGTTCTCCAGACCTGAGAGAGCGTGATCCACCGCCGCTTTACTGTGGAAAATTGCAAACATTTTCCTCCGGAACCCGGGTGCCCCCCCCCCCCTCCGAAAATCCCCCCCCCCCCCCCCTGCTGGAACCCCTCCCCCCCCCCCTCTCCCCCGGCAAAACCCCACCCCCCTCCCTAACCCCTCCCCCCCCCCCCCCTCCCCTTCCGGTTCGAACCCCTCCCCCCCCCCCCCCTCTGGATCCGGAAAACCGGGGGGGGTCACTACCGGTTCGAACCCCCCCCCCCCCCCCCTCCCCTACTCACCGCCAGCAAACGACTCCCGGTCCCCACCACCGTCCGCATCACATCCCCCACTGGTTGTTTCCAGCACCACTGTCCTCACCACCACTGTCCCCACTGGTTCCACCACCGTCCCTATTGTCCCCACCAGTGCCCCCACCACTGTCGCACTGTCCCCACTGTTCCCACAACTGTTCCCACCACGGTTCCACTCTCCCCACTGTCTCCACGGACCCAACCACTGCCTATCCCCACTGTCCCCACTGTCCCACTGACTCCTCCGCTGTCCCACTGAGCTGTCCCACTGTTCCCACCACTGTCCCCACTGTCCCCACCACTGTCCCCACTGCACCTCTGTCCCATTGTCCCACCGCCGTCCTCGCCACCGCCTTTACCAGTGTCCCCACCACCATTGTACCCTCCACTGTCCCAGTGTTTCCACCTCATTCCCACTGTCCCCACACCACTGTCCCCACCACCACCGTTCCCACCACTGTCCACTGTCCCCCCTGTTCCCACCATTGTCCCCACCACTGTCCCCACCACTACCGTCCCCACCACTGTCCCACTGTCCCCACCTGTCCCCACCACTGTCCCGCTGTCCCCTCACCACTGTCCCCACCAACACCGTCCCCACCACTGTCCGCACCCCCACTCGGTTTTCGAGGGGGGGGGGGGGGTTCGGCAGTGACCGATGTGGGGGTTCGAACCGGCAGTGACCCCCCCGGTTTTCCGGAGGGGGGGGGGGGGGAGGGGTTCGAACCGGTGGTGACCCCCCCCGGTTTTCCGCCAGCAGCGGTAGAACACGCTCTTTCCCAGACCTCGATTTCGTGCTCTGACCAATGCGTTTCTTGTATTAGGCCGATTCGGTTGGGTGAGGATTGCGTGCTTGATTTGGTTCTTGGCGGCCGTGCAACTCCGAAGGCCCCTAACGTTCCAACTGACAAGCTTGGGGAGGTTGCAGGCGGGGGCGGCGCCAAGTGCGTGGATCAGGTCATTGAGGGCGCGCGTGCCGCAGCGGGCACCCCAGGTGGGTTGGTCCCAGGGGTCTGTGCGGAGGAGACTCCATAGGCCCCGCGGGCCGCGGAACTCGCGCCGACTGAGTGCCTCTATGGCCGACTTTAGTGCGCGGCAGGCGGTTCGCCACGCCCGAGCACGTGGCCCGGGGACCAGCTGGTGCCTGGGCGGGGACCCCAGCGCCTGGTGAAGCGTTCTGGGGCCCTCTGCGGAGTCTAGGGGAGCGGCGGCCGGGGGAAGAAGCCATCCGTCTGCAGCAGCCGCTCTGCGAGGTCGACCAGGAGGGGGCGCTCCCTGAGCTGCGCCCAGGGGCATTGCATCCCTGCGTAGGTTCTCGCTGCTCACCATCCCTGTGCTATTTGCGCACGCGTGGGGGCTGGCGCGCAGGCATCTCCTCCTGGGCGCCCCCTGCTCCATGCCCGGAGCGCGGATACTATCCTACGCTGTAGGCAGCGGGGGTCGAAGTGCATGCCAACCGCGTCGTAAAGTGCTCTGTCGTGTATCCCGAGCGCCCGGTGGTAGCCGGCTAGGCCGACCGCCCTCGCTCTTTCGTCGACCGTGGGGGGCCTAAGCCCGTGTGCCCTGCCCTCCTTCACCAGCCACTTTCCCCGGGCTTTGACCTTGGCCTCTGCGGCGGGGCTTTCTCTTTCCCTTCCTTGCATCACCAGGTTCAGTCCGTCCGTGCATCCGGGGAAGCGCTGCTCTGCTCCGCATTCTGTAAGTACACCTCGCGCCCCGTGCTTCAGCTCACTTGGGTTCCTAAGGAACCATATGAGGCTGCTGTCCTCGTCGCACAGGAGGCAGAGTAGGTGGGTCTGGTAGCTACTCGGGAGGATCGAATCTGGATCTCCCGGGGGTGCCCTGTACTGCGTCCAGGTCGGGATCCTTCCGTCGGGTCTTTAAAGCCCACCTCGGTTCCCAGGGACTGGGGAGGCGGGGTAGGAGATTTCGTCGACTGGGGGTGGGAAGCTCCCGAACCAAAGTCTTTCTCTCGGGCTGGCAACAGCGCCTCCTGCGTTCATTTTGACCGCCCACTCAGGGTTCAGGCCCCCCATGGCTGTACACGTGGCCTTGCGGTGCGCCGCGGGCATGGAGGCGACGTTTTCCACCGGCACCAAAATCGTGAGGTCGGGCCTACGTTTGTTTGCCAGGCACCACGCTACTGGGACGGCAAAGAAGCAGCAGGACTGGGCGCCGGCCAGCCCGTCGTTTCCAGCGAACTGCCCTGCTGCGGATAGGTTGCTACAGGGAGGGCCTGCCACGATGAGCAGTGTGCTGCCCTGCTCCAAAGAGTCGAGGTGCTTTTCCCATGGCGCCCCGTTGTCAAGCGGGTCTCCCTGGCGGGAAAGATCCCAGACGTCCGCCGCCAGCTGCTTATGCGGAGGGCCTCCGTCCCGGGGGTCGGGAGCTGCGCTCCATCTGCGTGCGACTGCCTCAGCTGCCTCTCTGTTGTGCTCAGCGAAGGCTGAAGATTGAAATCTGTGACTGGCTCACAGTTTGTGGACAAGGTCGCCGATTGCGAGCCTAGCGAGTCCCCACCCGTCGAAGAGGGATACGAGGTGTAGAGGGGTGCGCCTCCCGTCCTCGCTGGTGTCCGCAGCCGCCCCCCCTTCTGGCGCAACTCCGGCCGGGTGGGTCAAATCGATTTCCGTTGTTTCTTCAATTCGTACTCTCCCCGCAATATCGCCAACTGTATGTTCTGGGCCTAGCCTGACGGCGCCCTGCTCGCGTAGGGTCCTGAGGGTTTCCAGGATTAGGTTTTTGTCCAGGCCGGCCACCTGGCATGCGGCCAGGACCTGGTCGGGGGGGGCAACTGGTTAGAGTCCCGTGTCACGGTCTCTATGTTGGGCCCATATCTGCTGTAGGACGTCCGCCGGCTGAGGTGCCGCCGTGGGCTCAGTGTGGGCCTGCATGTGGATGCTCGGTCTTGCTCTTCTTACCCCGTCTCCTGGGCCTTGCGCCCCTACGGCGCTTCGCATAGTGCCCCTTGCTGGTCCGCTGTGCCTGCCCGTCGTTGGCGGGACCTCCCACACTGACGTGAGCGATCGCGAGTTGTCCTCGTCGGGTCTTGTCGCACCTGGCCTCCCCCTGGAGCGATTCCTCGGTCCCATTGGGCAGGCTTGTCATGTCTGTCGGTTTCGGCTCCTGGTCTGTTGCCACCTGGCTACGGAGTGCTCTGCTTCTCTGCTGCGTTGTTTCCGGTGCTCGGGGGGACGTGGAGATGTCTCTGCGGGCACTCCTGCAAGCTGGGGCCGCTCCCTAGCGGCCTCTTCCTCTGGGCCTCTGTGGGGGGTTGTGGGGGGTGGACCTATGTCTTCTGCGCGCCCAGGCTGCTGGGGGGGGCTGTCTGTTCGGGGTCGACCGCTTCGGAGGTTGAGCCAAGTTGAGTCGACTGCTCTGAGTCGGCTGGTGTTGGCTCTACCCTCTCCGGCTGCTGCCCCAGGCGGGCCCCCCATACTCGTCGCGAGGATGGCGTCAAGCGCTTCGTCGGAAAACGTCTGGAAGGGGGTCTGTGGGCCTTCGCATCCGGAGACTCCTCTTGTGCTGGACTGTATGATAGCGCATGCAGCGTATGCTGCGGGCGCTGCAGTCTGTGAGCTGGTCCTTCTGCCTGTGGAGTTTCTGGCGCCTGCTGGTGGGTTGGTGCCCCAGTACGTCGCAAAGGGTATCAGCAGCCTATCGGTTAGGTGTGATCTCGCCAGCACCTGCCTGACCTGTCTTTCCAGCTGGAGCATGGAGATGCCCCAAGCCACTGCGCTGAGTACGGTCCTCCATCTGTCTCTGTCGGGGCACCCCAGTCCATCCCAGCGCGCGGGGGTGCCTAAGGGGTCTAGTATTTCTGCCGCGCGGTTGAGAAGTGAGTTCCAGCTGGATTCCATGCATGGTGGGAGGTGCGGCCCTGCCGGGCCCTGCCCTGGGGGTGTCCCCCCTCCCCAGTGGGTCGCTGGACATGTTCCGCGGGGCGCTGTCCGGTGGGGGCCTCCTTCTGGGTTCGGCGCTGTGGGGGGCTTGTGCCGTCCGGGGGGCAGTCCCTGGCCCTGGGCTTAGTCCCCGGGTGTGGCTGCTTCCTTCATTCCCCTGCCTGCTGTGGTCTGCGTTGGAAGCGGGCGGTCGAGGGGCCCCTGCTCCGTGGGCGGTACGCTGCGGGGGGGCGGCCTCCTGGGCCGGAGCGATCTGAGGGTCACTAGGCGAAGGCTGACTGTGTTGGCCATCTGCTCTCCCAGCAATCTGCGCTTCTGGGCGGGGGGGGTGCGGGGCGCCACTGCCTCCTTCGTCCAGATTCGCTCCTCCACCCCGGGGGGTACCGCCCTCGGCTCGCATGGAGGTGCTACTGCTTTGGGTTATTCCGCCCGGGGAGGTTCTGGGTGGGGAGTTGCCGCCGTTGCCCTGGTTAGGATTGCTCAGGCGCGGCCCTTCGTTTGCGGCAGCGGGAGACTGTGCCGGCGGGAGGTGCGCGGGGGCCGGGCTGCGTCTGCCGGGCTGGGTTGGGGGGGGGTCGGTGGTGGTTGCGGTGAGGGGCTGACCGGCGTCTGAGGACTGTCTGTGGCGGCGGTCTGATCCGCCGCTGGCGGCCTGCCAGGAGTCCGGCTGCGTCTGGTCTGCGCTTGCGCCCTTTGCGCCAGGTTCGCCCCGCCGTTGTCTGGGGGGTTGGTTCGGGGGCCCCTGGCTGCCCTTCGGGGTCCAGGGACTCTTCCCGGGTCATGGCGAAGTCTGTCCTCCTGCGTTGCGTTGCGTAACCTGTCAGCTAGGGCCGACAGCATCTCGGCGGTGCCGGGAGCGAGCACGTGCGTAGTGGAGCCGTCGGTCTCGGCACCCCTACTTCCAGGGACCTCCATCCACGGGTGATTCGCAGTGTACGTGGGGCCTGGTTCGGGGGAGAGCCACTGTGTGAAGGGGAGTTGCCTAGTGGTCTCCCCCCTTATTCCCAACTCACCGATGAGTTGGAATACGTGTTTTCTGTCCAGGTTGCTCGGGTCGGCCAGTTGGAAGATCCATATGGCGGCAAAGAGGTCCCAGCTATATCTCAGGATCCGCCTACCCTCTTCCTGCCGTCGTTGCTCCAGAAGCAGCCTGGTTTGCATGCTCCTCGCCAAGTCGTGGATGCTCTGCTCTCTGACACAGGCTAGGAATCTTCCGAGCATGCCCTGGGCGCAGAGTACCGCGTCGCTCTCGGCTCTCACGAGTGCTGTTCCAGGATCTGTGTGTGAGCGATTCCTGCTTGTGAGCACCTCCGCGAGGTTGGGGTACGTCCTGGGGCGGGCTGGTCCCGGGAGGGAATCAACTGCCGCTCGCCTTCTGGGGGGAAAAGAGGGGCTGGTGGACTGGCTGGCGTCGATTTCCAAGTCCGCGGGCGCTGGTGTGCGGGCTGGCGCGGCGTCGAGCTTGGCTACGTGTACCGGGCCGTGCGCCAGCTGCAGGGTTACTCTGTCTCGCGGGCGGTCCGCACCGCGGTTGGCAGCTCTCAGGTCCGCTTCGGCAGGCAGCGCTATTGTGACCCACGTGGGGTTTGATGTATCCGCTTTCGCCACTGCGGTTACGCATGCCGCTAGGCCTGCGGTTATCGCAGCGGTTAGGTACTCACCGGGGTGGAGAATGGTGCTGAAGTCTCGTAGGCCCTCCCTGTCTTCCGTGGGTATGCGGCGTGTCATCACGTCCCGGCTGTCCATGGCGGCGTCGACCTCACGCAACCAGTCCTCTGTGATCGCTGGGGGTGGGGCCATCCTGTTGGCTTGCATTTCCCGGCCCTCCGCCCCTGTAGGCAGCGGCCATGCCCTCGTGTGCTATCGCGCCCCGGATGAGCCTATCGTGGCCGAGAACATTCTGAGGGTGGCATGCTGGGGGATCCAGGGGCCCGGGCGCATGTGTCTGGTTCGAGGGGGCCCGACTTGCGCGCCTCGCCGGTCGAAGGCTGTGACCTCAAGTATCTGCGGTTGGACCGCCCTTCTTGGAGCTTGTCGCACGGTTTCCTGGGCGAGGGCTTCAATATGCTCTTGCTGCTCGGGTGGTGTTCCTCCGTCTCGCCTTGTCTGCTCTCGAGGAAGTGGCTGGGAAAATCCCCATGACCTGTGGGCCGACCGTTATACAGCTCGTCCCGCAGAAGGCGGCGGCCATGGTGTCGGCCGCGATCAGTCTGATCCTCACCTGGGCCATGTGTCTGTAGTCACGGGAACCAAGCGTACACCGTGGATATCTGTTCTACGGCTCCCGTGCCTATGGTGACTTCTATGGCGTCTACGACATCTTGATGTATGGATTGCCCTAAGTCTGCCAAGTTCCACCTGACATGGAAGCCGCCCTCGGGGTCGGCCAGTCTGGCAAACGAAGGGCCTCCGCCCCAGCTGCCTTCCAGGAGGATCCTTCTGGTGCTGAGGGCGGGGGAGTTGCGGCCGCTTCCGAAGATCCTGGGGAGCTCCCCCCTGAGGTGTCCCAGCATCGGGGCCGCTATTCTTTCCGGGGTCCTCAGAAGGAGCAAGCCTCCACCACTTATGCCAACTCTGCATCCGAAGGATGCTGCTGCGTCTGAGGCGATGGAGTGGGCAAGACATGTGGCTGCATTCGGGATGGGGACGTGCACGGAGTCCGACGTTTCTTTGGATCTCCATGTGCAGCCGCTGTTGTTCGTGATCAGGGCGATCTGCGCGGCTACTTGCAGCCCTTCTAGGGGCTGGTCGCGGGGGGTTTGCATGTCAGTGGGTCTGGCAGGCCGGCGTCGCACGACGCGGTGGAAGAGCGGCTCCAGCCCCTCCTTCAGCAGGGTTTCGTCGCTCGGGAGGGAATTTTGTGGCGGCCCATTCTGCTCCAAGCGCGGCGTAGCCTGCCGAATCTAGGGTCTGCTGCCATCTGGTTATTTGCGCCACTATAGCGTCGTTACATCGGTCTGGCGCCAATATGTGTAAGGCGTCGCTGGTGTCTGCATTGTTGCTTCCCCAGTGGACCACGATGGACGGTGGGATCTGCGTCCTTTGGGGGCTGTCCGTCACGTGGAATTATGCTGCCACCAACTGTCTGAGCGGGGGGGTCATTTTCCCAGTTCGCACGGGGTTGCCAATGGGGACTAAGTGCGTGATTAGGCTTGCTGCTCGGAACCCCCACTGGGAGTTGGCTATGGCCGCGAGCTCTACGGGGTCAGGGCCCCATGGAGTTGGGACCCCTTGCGTCGCTAAGGCGAAAATTCTGCAGGGGCCCCCGCCGGAGCCGGCGGCTGCCAGCGCCGCTTGTATTTGGGGCGCCTGTGCGTCCGCAATCAGCGCGGTGGGGGTCGCACGTTGCCCTTCTTCTGCTTCGGCTTTGGAGCGGATCAATTCCTTGATTTGCTCGTATGCGCTCGGGCCCGCCATTGCAAGAGCGGTTCCTGTGCCGTCCGCGTCTCTGTTGCCAATTAGAGACCTCCGCGTGACTACCACGGACTGGGAATGGGGGGGCCCTTCGCCCTTCCTCTTCCGGTGGGAATCTAGCTAGCAGGGTCGCCCATCTCGCGTGGGTGATTAGTGGGGCTGAGCGCGTCCTCTCCCGTCGGGAAGGAGGAGCTGGCGCACCTCTCCCTCCTCCTGAGGTCCCACCTTCCTGCGTGGAGGGGTTGGCCGAACCCTCCTGGTCCACTTCCATGTTGGGTGGTGGTGCGGAGGAGGGCCTGTGCAACGCGATCTGATCGTGTATCCTCTGCATGTCCCACACTGCCACGTATGTGTTTGGTCTCCTGATGGTGACCAAGTCGGCACGTAGGCAGTCCAGCTCCGCGGCCAGCGCGCGCGCCGCGGAGGCGAGTTCGCGGCGCGTGATTGGGGTGAGTATGGGTGCCAGGAGCCCGTCTCTCAGCTAGAGGTTCCCTGGGCGTTCGGGGGGAGCTGAGGCCCCGGGGAGGAGGGCCGAGATGCAACCTCTGTCGTTGGCCCTGCAGTGGGGGCATCGGATTGGCATGGAGCCCCCTCCTTCAATGAAAATATGCGGTTGGCTCTGTCTCCACTGCTCTAGGCAGTGCAGTGGAACCTATGTCCACAGAGTACTAGAACTTCCACCGCCCCGTCGAGATCCCCCGCGCAGATGGTGCAGACCTACGGGTCGCCCCCTGCATCCCATCCTGGCAATGGGCCCCGGGTCGCCTGTTTTTAGCACTCTTTCTGCGTCACCGGGAGGGTCCGTTGCATTGGAGATGGAGGTGCCCAAGCTCTCTATGAGGAGGCGAGTCGTCGACGCTGCTTCCTCCTCGGTGGGGCATGCCCTGAGGCCCGCACTCCGTAGGAAGGCGTGATTGCTCGTTCCCGAACGGAGCGTATGCGTTGGGAGCCTGCACGCCCCCTTCGCCTAGGATGCCTCTGATGTCATTGGGCTCGTGGACGCCTGCGAGTTGCAGCCATCTGGTGAGGACTTCGTAGGGTATGATGTCCATGCCCCGTACTTGCAGCACTGGTCGCAGGAGGGGGATGCAGTGCGGTGCTAGACATAGCCATATGGCGCGGGCTATCCAGCTTCCGGGCTCGAGATGCGGTCTTGCTTCCCTCAACAATCCTTCCGCTAAGAGCTGGGCGTCTGCACCGCTGACGGAGCTGCGGTCGACGTAGTACTGCCTTGCTCTTCCGGCGGCCTCGTCGTCTCTCTGCGTCGCGCCCAGGGCTCGGATGAGAGCGTCTAGCGCGTCGCGTCTGCGGTGTGTCTGGGCTGGGGACCTGGTCCCGTTGTCGGTGTCTTCTCCTAGTATGTGCCTGATGTCCGCATGCCAGGGGGTCGTGGTACCTCGTGCGCTGCCGTCCGCTTCGGGGGGTGCGCGGTGTCCTCCCAGTCCTCCGCCATGTCTGGTGCTGTTTCGCGTATTTGCCTTCGCTGCTCGGACCTGAACCCCTCTCTCTACCGCTATCCGGTCGCCTGTCAGTATTCCCTCCTGGATGTAACCGAAGGGGTCGAGCCATCTCATCGTTTGCTCTTGGAGTTCGGCGTGAGTGTAACTTCCGGGGAGGGGGGCCTCGACCTCTCTTCCCGTCAGGTGGGAGATGGTTGCGGCGTCTCCGGCGAGGCGGCGGCGTGCTTCCTGTGAGGAGGAAATACCCACCACATTCCAGCGACGAGCTGCGTGTGCCACTATGTGGATGGATATTCCGGCGGCTTCGAAGACGTCCCGTAAGACGTTTCTTCCTCCCTCTGTGGATGACTCCCAGATGAATGGGACGAGGATTCTGCTCCAGGTCATGTTGCTTGGTACTCTGTCGTTTGCAACCTGCGCGCGAATGTCCAGGATTTCTTGCAGTAGACGGCGGGCACTGTTCCTTCTTTCGGGGGGCAGCTGAGCGCCAAGGTTGGGCCAGCGCTCCTCGATGGTTCCATTGTCAGTACCTCTGGCCGTGCTCTCCGCTTGCAGGGTGGCTCCGCTGGGCACGGGGATGCCCCTCCCGTGGAACCGAGTGCGTAGCATTATAGCTTGGCGCATCGCTGCTCCGCAGGGACTGTCCGGTGTGAGGTGGTCAGCGATGCGTCCCCCTTCCCTCCTGGCGTTGGCAATAAGGGCAGTGCAGGCTACTTCCGTTGCCGCTACGTCCACACCCTGTGCCCCGGGCAGTTGTCCGTCGGCGGCAATATCGACGACCCCTAGTGCTTGGTCAAGAAAGCCCCCTCCTACCTCACCACGGAGCCAGTCGGCATCTTCTGCTGTGACGTTGTTGAGGCACAGTCGGGACCGTATCCTCGGACCTTCCGCATTGTTTCCTGCGCTTGCCGGGTCGAGAAAACGGGTTGGCACCGCCGTGCGCGGAAGCTGGGCGAGGCATCTGGGGACCCAATCGCACAATTGTCGGCTGGTGGGGGTTCCCATGATGCGATCGCGGATCTGCGCCACCGCCTCGAGGGCCCAGCCGTGCGGGGCGCTACAGAGTCTAGCTAGGGCGCCCATTGTTTTTTTTCTGAGCGTCGGCTCATCTCCGAGGCTCGAGTCGCCCCTGTCCGGAGCTGGGTGCCATCGCTCGCTCGGGCTGTCTGTCATGTGTCGCCATGCCGCGAGTAATTCCGATATTGACCACGTTGGGGAGTAGCTAGTGGTTTCCGGCAGGAGGTCTGGGGAGCAGATGTGGCTGGCTATGGGCGCGTATCGCGCACCTGCTCTGGCCAGCTGGTAGGAGAGCTGCGTGCCCAGTGCGTCGGGGGGGTGTCCTGGGGCCTGAGAGCTGTCTGAGTAGAATCCGTCGACTGCGAGACACCCTGGGGTGGCTAGCCTGCGGCAGACGATACACATGGGGCCTTGGGGGGGCCGTGCAAGCCAGCAGCCGCAGTACCCGCATCTGGTGGAGGGGTGGAAGAAGTCTCCGAACATTACCATGTGGGACGTGTTGTTGAGGGGCCAGGGCTCCTCGGGTGCGTCGACCCGGGGAGCGCGGCCCCGCTCCTGGCATGGCGGGGGCTGCCCATCCGTTGGGCCCTGCACCGTGTTGTCCTATCGATAGGACGTCGTTGCCCGCCTCGATCCATTGCCCTCAGTCCACTGCCCAGTTCCTGACCCCCCTGTGGTCCGGGAAGTGTGCCCGATTATTGCGATGCTCGTGGATGAGGTAGCGACATATTTTGAACCCGAGCTCGAGGTCAGGTCCCATTCCCCTCGAGACTGGGGCCGCGTCGTGCCGCCATCTAGAGAGGCCGAGCATGGAATCTGGGAGGAGATCCTCCGACGGCTCTCTCATCCCGATGCCCATGCCTAGAGCCGCGTAGTGGAGGGCATCGTACTCCAAGTGTGCCGCGTACAACTCTGCGTCGCTTGGGTTGTCGCAGTCCAGTCGTTCCATGTCGATATCAGGGTCCTGTGTCAGGCTCGCGCGCCGAAAGGCCAGCACCTGCACTGGGTCTGGCCCTGCCCCTCCTAGTCTCGCCTCGTGGTCGGCGCCTGTTATGGACCAGGCGAGCCAGGAAGGGTCAAGCTGGGCCAGCGCTGGGCCGATGGCGCACGATTGACGGACGGGCCCCTGTTCCGGCTGCGCGCCCCGATCGTCGCGAGGGCGCCTCCTCGCCTGGTTCCCCCTAGGGTCCGCAACCCGGGGGCCCAGGTAGGGCCCGTCTGCCTCTCGACTTCCGCGTCGCCGCGGGCGGCAGTGCAGCCTATCGAAGCCGGGGTTGTAGCGGTAGCTGGGGATTGCCCGCCTGCCCGGTGAGCGTTCCCCTTCTGAGCTGTCTGAGTAGTCCTGCCAGTGTCTGGAATCGCCCGGAGAAGGGCAGCGGGGATGGCCTCCTTGCCCGCGTTGGTTTGAGCCCGGCAGTGGCGGGGAGGGGGGCCTGGAGGAGGGTCGATCGGGCGTTCTTGGATAGCTGGAGCCGATCCGGCCGCGATCACGCTGGGCCCCCGTCTGGCGGCGTCTGCGCCATTGACGGGGGTGCCTCCGTCAGGCCCCCCTCCTCAGAAAGCGTCCCCCCTCCGATCTCCCCCCGGGGCTGCCGTGGCCCTTCTGGCCCGATCGGATGGAAGGCGAGCGCGGGGAAGATGGCGCAGGTTTCGCTGGGGGCGCGCGCCGCGCCCGCACTTGCCGGGGGGGGGGGGAGGGGAGCGGGTCGAAGGAGGAGCGCGCTGGAAGAGGGGGGGGGGGGGGGGCGGAGAGTGTCTCCCCAGAGCTGTCGCGGCTCTGTCCGACCGCGGCCCTGGTGTGCACGCTCTCGTAGACCTCGAGACCCCTCGAAGTGTCTCCTCCAATTGGGTTGCTCGGACTGGTCTGGCGTTGTAGTTCCTCGGGGGGTCGCAGCTGGTCGCCGCTATATTCTCTCTTTCATCCTCGCGGGTCGCAGCTCATCGCCGCTGTGATCTCCATTTGTCGGCTGGTGTCTCCGTCTCCGTCGCGAGCGTGCACCTCGGGAGCGTGGCTAGCCACGGTCTGGGGGGGCATGGGCATCTGCTCCTCGAGGGGGCGGATCCCGTCCGCGCTTGGCGCGTGCTGCGGTTCCTCTTCGTGGCCCGTCCTGGGGCCCACGGCATCTGCTGCTCCTCGGGGCCCCTCGGGGTCGCAGCTGACCGCCGCTGAGAATTGCATTGCCCCTCGTGGCCCCTGGGCGGCCCCGTGGAAGGGGGAGGGGGGGTGGCGCGAGGGGGGCTGGGGCCATGATGGGGTCCGGGGTGGGGGTGGCAGGGGCCGGGCCCCTATCCCCCCCGACCTGCGCGGTCACCGAGCCACCTTGGGCCCAAACCTTGAGCGGTGCCTGACCTGGCCCCAAGGCCAAAACGGGCCCGCCAGAAACTCGGAAACGCGTCAGTCCCAAAGGCGATAGCCCCAGGGCGGGAGTGGCGGGGCCGAAACTGCAGCCATATATAACAGTAAGAGGGTGACGATTTCGGCGGCTAGAAACATTGGCGATGCGACTGTAAAAGTGTGTTTTGAAAACGCGCATTTACATTAACGCCTATGTAATTAGCCAGCTTTGCACTGAGAGCTCGGGGGGGCCGCACAGGGGGGGCAGGCGGAGCTGGAGCGACAACCCTGCAGGATAGAAAAAGCGACGAGCACACTCACCCACGGCACCAGAACATTCGACGCAGCAGCAGGTGCGCCCAGGAGAGTGCCGCGAGCGCGCCTAGAGGGAGAGGTCCCCCCGAGAGGTGTTAGAAGGCGTGGCCGAGCCACCTTGGGCCCAAACCTTGAGCGGCGCCTGACCTGGCCCCCAAACCAAACCGGGCCCGCAAGAAACTCGGAAACGCATCAGACCCAGCCCCAACAGGTCGAGACTGGCATACTTGCCTAAACACCAGCCTTGCAACAATATGGGGGAGGGAGGGATAGGGTTACTCATCTATGTTGTGCTCCAGCCCCCCTGTTGATATAAAACCCTGGCCCGATTGTTGTTCTGATCTTCACTTAAAGGAAAACGGGTGAGGACAGGGGACAAGTCAACCTGCCTCCAGGCACGCACCGGCTATATCTGAATCTAGAGATGATAGTAAAATCAACACACACACACACACACACACACACGCGAGAGTGCTGAGCTCCAGCCCGCCAAAAGGGCTGGGCGACACACACGCACGCACATCAATGGGGCAGAACAGTCATGCCCAGCAATCATGGTTCTCGTGCGGCGCTCGACTTGCGCCTGCGTCGGGTGCGAGAGGCAGTGCTAGGGCGGCCTGTCGTCAGCACCCGTCCTCCCTCGAAATTCGGGGGCTCGACCTCCCGGCCACGCGCCCGCTCCAGCTCCTCCAGCACATGCTTCGCTAGTAGAGTCTGGGCGGCGGGCGACTCCTTGATGAAGGAAATCAGCGCCTCGGCAGGCGCCGCCCAAAAGCCCACGCCTGCCCGTGCCTGCTCGTCCGTCATCTTGGCCATCTGGTTGATCAGCATGTGGGTCTTCGTGTAGCGCGCCAGCGCTGCTGTCGCTTGCCACCTGCCCTTGCGGCGGGCGGCCTCCATGCAGCCGCCTCCTGCAACGGAGCCGGCAGCCCCCGAGTGCCGCATGGCATGCGGGGGGCCCGGGCCAGCCAGCCCCTCGTCGTCCAGCGCCTTGTGCCACTCGCGCCTGAACATATCCTGCGAGACGGGGAAGACGAGGTCCCTGCGGGCGCAGCCCCGCAGGAGGGCACGCACCACGGCCGCTGTCACCGGCCCTGAGATCACGACGCCCTGGTTCGCGCCCGTCTTGACCTTCTCTCATCTCTCGCGCCTGCCCAAGGTGAAGGCCAGCTGGCCCCCAGGCCCCTCGGACGCGTCCTCAGCCCTGAGTTGGCCCCAGTCCTGCTTCCTGAGCCATCCGCCCAACTGCGCGAGCACCGCCGCGCCCTCGATCAAGCGACCCGTGCGGGACATCCTGCCGATGACCAGGCCGACCGCCTCCATGATGACAGGAGCGCCTTCGCCCAACTGCCCCAGCTTCTGCCACGACTTCAGTGCCCTGGCCGACGTCGGAAGCCGGTCCCGGTGGTCCTGAAAGACGCGCATGAAACCGTTGAACAGCATGTTGGCCCGCCCAAAGCCCAGCTGCCGAACGTAGCACATGTCGGAGATGTAGTCCGCCAGCGCCTGGTCCCTCGCCTCGAAGGTGCCGAAGTCCAGCTGGTTCCTCTCAACGTCCACCAGGAACTCGCGCACCGCCTTCTGGTAGACCAGGTTGGTCGCGTCATCCACGGCATGGATGACCAGGCGGTTCGTGCAGAGCAGCTTGTCACGCTGCGCCTCGTCCCAGGCCCGCGATCCTTTCTTGGCCAACGGCGGCGGCGCACTCGTCCCCTTTGATCTGGTTGAGCGTGGGCCCAGGCTGCCTTGGTCACCCACGGCCCCCCCTCGCGCCACCAGCATCCCGAAGGCTACAAATGTGCCGACCCAGCGGCGGTGCCTTGGTGAGCCTGCCGCTGATGCAAGAGCCGCTGGAGTTGCTGTGGGACGCCTCGGGACACGCGTAGCTTGACCGTCTCCTCCGCCGCACCGATGGGCAGCCCCCATCGAAGGCCCGTCCGCCAGGTTGAGCTCCGACGGGACCCATCGGTAGTAGCCTCCGATCCTGCAGACCATCTGGATGAGGTGCAGCACATCCCTCGCCGATGAGCGGCCCTTCTGCAGCGCGCCCAACGACGCCAGCGAATCCGTGAACATCAAAATCATGTGGCCCCAGGCCTGAGATGTCCTGCTCAGGTGCCTCAGGGTGGCCACCACCGTCCGTAGCTCCAAGATGTCGTTGTGCTCCTGGCGCCCCCAGCCGCGAAGAGATGGCCACCGTCGAAAGCAGCAGCGCGGCCGAGTTCCGCGCGTAGCTCCCGGTGGCCCGGCGCGGTAGAAGCGCCTGCACGTTCGCGGCGGCCCCGCGCAGCGTCGACTCGGCACCCGCCGCCGGCGGCGAGGATGCCGGAGGAAGCATTGCAGGAGTGGTTAAGGCGCGAGCGCGTCGAAGCCAAGCTCTCCAGAGCGCACTGCGGTCGCGCGCCATTGCCGCGGCTTCGAGCGGAGTCGCGCCCTCATCCTGGGGGGAAACGCGCACAAGCCATCGGAGGACACATTGGGGTGGAGCTCCGCTTGGGCGGCCCGGCCCACAAGTCCGCGCTCTGTCCGCGGCTCCGGGAGCGGCGGGGCGCCTGGCGAGTTCGAGGGCGCTGGAAGACGTCGTCAGGGACCTCACTGAGAGGCTGCCTGCCATTCTGACGAACCCGGTGCGAGGGGGCAGTCGGCCCCTGCAGCGACGTCGGGAGCGGCCGCTTCCCAGCGCGGCGGCGGGCGGGGCGGCCCTCCGCCAAGCCCGCCGCCTTCTCCTGGTGGACGCGGCAACCCTTGGCCTTCTGATAAAACGATTGGAAACTGGCGAAGAGGTCGTTGACGCGCGCTTCCCCGCGCTCGCGACGCGTGTGGCATGGGCCCCAGGGTCCGACTTCAGCGCGCCAATCAGCTGGTGCAGCCGCGCTTGGATCGACGCCATGATGTCTGCGTCGTCGACGGGCGAGACCTGGGACTCCAGGGCAGCGACCGCTACCTTCGCCGAGGCCTCCTCCGCCGCAGCGGCATCGCGGAGGAGCGCGGCAGCAGCCGAGGCCTCGTCGGCCTCCTCGCGCCGCGCCGACGCGCGCTGGAGGGCCTCGCGGGCACCGTCCAGCTTCGCACCGAGCGGCTTGAGATCAGAAGTCTCGGACTTCACATCGGAGATCTTCTGCGTCAAGCACGCCCGCTCCGGGTCGGCAATGTAGCCCTTGTAAATCTCGAGGGCGGCCTCGCAACGATTGAGCTTCCCGGCCAGCTCGGGCCGCGCCAGGGCAGGGGCCGGGGCCGCGGCGCCCGGGTGCGCAGCTGGCGCAGCATCACAGGGCGCCGCGACACACGCCTGAACATTGGCAAGCGTCGACTGGAACGACTGCGCGATCTGGTCCAGCTGCGCGCGGGTGGACTGCCTCGGCGGGGGCGCAGTCGTCGCCGGATCGGCCGACGCAGCGACGGCGGCGCAGCTCCGCCGAATGCCGCGCGCGGAGCAGGTCTTCGGGAAGTTTTTCTTGGACTGGCAATGCGAGCACTGCCGGGCACGCGAGGGCTGCTGCGCGGAGGCGTCGTGAGCCCACTTGACCTGCGCGGCGCTTGGTCTGATGTAGTGCCACGGCCCGGCGGGCCCCGCTTCCACTCCCGCGAGTTCCCCGGGGGCGCCGCGCCCGAGCCACTGCCGCCATGGCCGCCACTGGCCGCCACTGGCCCCTGTGACTTGGACGGATGGCAGGCCGCGCTGCGCCCCGACCACCGCCACCGCGCCCCGGGCCACTCCATGGCGGCATAGGTGCTGAGCAGCCACTTAAGGGAAAAAATAAGAACCCGCGCGCTGGCGCGGCATGGCTGGGGCGTGGACCTACAGTCAACTTAGGGGCCACTCCCGAGTCGCAAAGCTTGAGCCAACATGGATACGGGTATATCTGTCTGTATATTTTTATATGTAGATGTATATATATATATATACACAATACAAATGTATATATATATATATATATCATTCCTGGTACCCGAAGATGTCTCAAGGTATATGCTTGCTTGCTGCAGCTCAGCCGAAACTGCCAGCCGTCCTTCCGTCCTTTAGGGCAGGATTACTGGACAGGGGTTCGGGGGGGCCACCCCGACGTGCAAGACGGCGCGAGGTCGCCATCTCCACATCGAACTCGGCTAGCTCATGGCCGCTGAGAGGGGGGATTCTCATACTTAAGATCGCTCAAATGACGAATGGGCGATCCTCGATTCGAGTACTTTGTACCACGCGCAGTACATGCAAAATCAGGGAAGGCATACATTCGCGAGGGACTGAGCTAGCTGTGCGCGGTTCTAAACAGCTGAGAAAGAGCCTTGGAGAAAGGGAAACATGCGCGACGCAACCGGCAAACATGCTGATCTATACTCGCGCACGCGCTCGGGGACTCATCGAGCACCAACGCGCTGAAATACGGCTGGGAGACAAGTTGAGACCAGCCGGGAGAACAAATCAAGGTGCTGTTGCATTCTTCTCGTGGAGACAATATCTGCTACAAGGTGCCACGCGTCGACGCGACTCGACGCCAGTCGATCGAAACACACAGCAAGTCGAGAGCCGTGCGACTAGGACGGCCCCCGCTCAAGACATCCCGAAAGAGACGGGCCTGGGAGGGGGGGGCGAGAGAAGAGAGGCTCGAGCATAGATTATGGCAACAAGGAGACATCACCCGAAGCAATACCCCTCACCTTCCCGTGCAAGCACACACAGGTGCTGTTGTATTTTTCTCGTGGAGACAATATCTGCTACAAGGTGCCGCGCGTCGACGCGACTCGACGCCAGTCGATCGAAACACAGAGCAAGTCGAGAGCCGTGCGACTAGGACGGCCCCCGCTCAAGACATCCCAAACCCGAAGGGGGCTACCCGAGCCCTGAAGGTTCCCAGGGACGGGCGGGACAGGGCACCAAAAAGCGAGACAAAGACGAGCCAAAAACACACAGCGCCGGCGGGGCAGAAGGCCGGCGTCAGCCAGGCACTAGGGAGGCAATGCGATCACGCTCATGGGACAACAGCGTTTGGACCATGGCTTTACACAAGCTGGGGGGTAAGAAGCTGCTATTGCCGTCCACTTTACACCAGATGGAGCAGCCCCTTCCAGTACGAAGTGTCTTCTACCAGTGCGACTGCACCCCCCCGAGCTCCCTTTGCACCTTCGATCGAGATTCAGTGTATCGGACGCGTCAATGAAAAAGAATGCAAGCTTTGTGCGTTTACGCCAACAACGTCCGAACTGACACTGGTCAAAAGTCCTAGTGTGGCCATGGAAACTTCTGAGGAGATCAATGAGCTCGGGGGTATGCCAAATTCTCGAATTCACGGGATGCTCTAGAATCGTTGGAACCTGACATTTACACAGCACACGTAAAAGCTGCAGAGCACACCGAAAGATATTGTTGCCGCGCTCTAAGCGCTCACACTGACGCTTTGTCAACTCGTTAGCATCGAGACCCCACGGCTGCTCTTTCGAACGGATAGGGCCGTCTTTGCCCCTGTCCGCCGCTCCACCCCAGGCATCGCACGGTGGGCCCATGACTGCACCTATCACCTCCTTCCGTTTGACTGCCGCAGTCACACATTTGATCACTCTGGGCACCGTCAAGTCCTCGCTGGGCCCATGGGCCCGATCATACGCACGAGCATTGCAACCTTGCTGGACAGCGGCCCGCGCGACGCCACCAGTCCCCGCATAAAGGTCGAGGATGTAGCGACCCTTGAGATGCCCCGCCAATGGGGCGCCACGCCGTGCGGTCTGCCGGGGGGTATGTCCTCGAGCGCTGCTCCGCATGCCTCCAGCAGCTGGGATCTCCTGTCTGGGAGCAGCTCCCAACTCCTCGCCAACCTGACGTCCTCGTCGTACCGCTGGACACTCATGATGCTTCCACCCTGTCCGCGGCGCTGGGCCTCCGGCCCCGTCCGACGCTGCCCGAAGATGTCGATCGACGGTCCCGCGTGCCGCCTCGGGTGCTGCACTATCGTCTCTGTGATGCTCGGCTCGTCCCGCGAAAAGTTCGGCTTCCGGGGACTCTGGAGATGCGCGAACGTCCGAACCACCTCGTCCTTCGGCCCATCGGCCATCACTCTCTGGACGGGCCTTATGAACCGCAAGAGCGGCGAGTCCCTCTCGATGCCGACGTCGCTGCGGGTGGTACTGCTCCGCTCGATCCGCTGTGAGAGGGAGAACAGCAGGCTCCAGGAAAGGGAGATGCCACCTGCAGGCGCAATCGTACCACGCGCCCTGAGACTCATCAGCTTGCTCGGCCTCCAGCGGCTGCCCAGCGAGACCGACCACAGGACCGAGGCCTGCAGAGGGAAAAGGCCAGCCAACATCCTGGCCACTCCAGCCCACACCGTCAGAGACCAGCTGCGCCAGCTGCGGCCGGGGGCCCCCTGCCGCCAGCCCCTCCGGCAGCGGCAGGCCTGGGGGAGCCCGCAGCGGCCAGCCCTCGAGAGCTCCGCCGTCGAAAATATCAGGCCTGCATGGATCTGAATGCCCTTGCTGGCGCCCCGGCTCATGAAGAGGAGCAAACTGAGGTACCCCATTCGCGTGCCGTCGACCAGCTCGCCGTGCACTCGCGGGCGCTCTCCCTCCGAAGAGTCGAAGCCCGCCGACCGGCTCCGGCATCGCCCCAGCAATTCCAGCGCCACCGAGCGCTCGCTGGGGGAGCGGTGGGCGCCCCTGGCCGCGGCCGTCAGGACGGTGATCACCTGCTCTCGTCCTCTCTGGCGGCTGGCGGCCCGTACGCTTCCGCGCTGCTCCCAGCGCAGCGCCAGGCCCTGGCCTCCCCTCGCCGCTGGTGCTGCTGCTCTCGCCGACGTCTGCCAGCCTGGGCGCGGGCTTCAGGCGATCCTCGTTGTCGGTGGGAGCCCTTCCGCGGCGCTTGCCACTCAGCCTGCCGCGCAGCGCCGGCTGGGCGCCTGGTGGCCGCAAGGTGGCCTTCCTCTGGCTGGACAGCGTCTCGAGCCCCAGCTGGCCCTCGCTCGGCCGAGCCTCCGACGACGGCAGCATCGCCTACCGCCTGCGGCGGCCCATCGCCTCTCTGGCTCGTGAAATCTGGATGATCACAGAAAGTACGTGGTAAGCATAGAGGCGAAATGTCTACGTAACGGGAGAGGGGAGAGACAGAAGCAGCAGCAGCTACTTTACACAGGTTCGGGGATTGCGGGCATTTCGAAGTCCCCTTTAAATTGTTGCCTTTGACACTCAAAAACAAAGGAATATCATCCACTAACGTCTTACTGGCGCTGCTATTCTCAAAAATCCTAGTACCCTTATCCGAGAAGTTCAATTCGGAAGGGATCCAACGCACAGCCCCTAAGACATTCCTGGCCAAGCAGTGAGCCTGGAAGACGCGAATCTGAACGAGAAGCAGAAAGTTTTTGGCACGACTACGGCCGAAGGCGAGGGTGACCGACATATTGTCACACAACAAAAGCTGCCTCATATCACACACTCGCGAGCTAGCTACAACACGAATGAAACCTTTGACAAGAGCACGAGCCTCCTTCACCAGAATTCCCTCAGAACGTTGCCACTTTTGCACTCCCACCAGTCGCCGCAAAACTGACTTCAGAAGATTAGCGGGCACCTCGGGAAAAGACTGATCCACTTCCCAGTCTGACGCCTCCTCGGAAGCACCACTCTCTTCATCAAACCCTTCGGCGGCTGCGACTGTCCAGCTTCCGTCCGCCTGCCGACAGAAGCCCGCCGTCTCGAGGGCGCTCTCTCGAGCCCGATGGGAGCCCACTCGGCGGAAGCGTTGGCGCTCAGAGGTGCGACCCACCTCGCGCACGGCCTGCAAAGGCCAGAGCGCCTGCGCCACCGCGCACCCCTCAAGGCTGCTGTCGGTCTGGACCACCAGGTCGTTCCAGCTTCGGAGCCAGTCACTGAACATGAAGATCATTAGCGACCTGAAGGCCTGTAATTCGGAGCGGCACTCGTCCCACAGCGGCCCTGCCCGTCCTGAGGCGCGGCCCCGCCCCACGAAGGCATACACCGAATGGAAAACACTGAGCAGGCCCCGGCAGCACAAGGCGGCAAACGTGCAGTGCCCCAAGACGACCTCGAGCGCCCACGCGCTGGCCCGCCAGCGCCGCAGCAGCGCGCCCAAAGCCTGGTATATGTTCCAGAATCGCTTGGGCGTGACGCGCGTCCGCAGCGCCGTCCCGTCGAGCTCCGTGCCGAGCGCGACGATGCCGCCGCGTGAGCGCTCCGACTTGTGCAGCAGCAGCCCCTCGCGGTTGAAGCCCTCCTCCAGCTGCTCGAGCGCGTCGCCAACTGCGGCCTCGCAGACGCCTATCACTCCGAGGTTGTCTACATGCACATAGTGGCTGAGCGCGTTGCATTCCTCCTCCAGGGCAGGTCTCGCCACCAGCGGCGGTCCGCGATCGCGCAGAGGGGATCCAGGCAGAGAGGGTGTCACCTTGGTCACGGTGGTCTCGTTGATCATCTGAGCGATCCATAGGCTCCAAGTGAAGCCCATGGGGAGCACAGCCCAGCGCGGTGTTACTGCCTCCGCGCGGCCAAGAACACGCCCGTTAACCTCCGCGCCCGCCGCGCCCATCACGTGAGCCGGCGCAGGAGGGGGGCAGAAATAATCAGACAGCCAAGCTGGCACGCGCAACCCGTGGAAACAGTTCGAGACGTCCGAGAGGCCGATCGAGAGGCAGCAGTCCTCCAACAACTTTGCGGCCTGTTCAGACCCCAGCGGCGCGCTAGCGGGCAGCTCCACCTCTATTCTCGACAGGCCCTCCAAACTCAGGAGCGACACCCCGGGCGGCGCCTGAAAGCACTCATTGGCCCGCCTGGCGTCGACGATCAACCTCTGGGCTGCGCCGCCGTCCTTCTCCACCGCGAAGAGACCCACATTGCACTTCGGGGAACTGGTCCAAGTAATGATGCCAATGTCTGCCAAACGGCGGAGGAGCCGATGATATTCTTTCTGATTAAAACGTAGCTCGGGATCGAAGTAGGGGACCGTCTTGTATTTCTCAACGGGCGGCGCCGGCATGCGCTCGCGATAGTCCTCCAGAAATCCGATAACCTCTGAGGGCGCCACGTCCGTGATCAGTGGACACCCTCGGACAGAGCCAGGGAGGCTCAGGAGGTCGAGCTTGAAGGACGTGACCCTAGTCGGACATCCCGCAGCCTGATATGGGAAATGTCCTTGAAGCAACTTCTTGAGAGCCGCCTCGTCGCTGAGAGGCGGAGGGCGCGGGTACCAGCTATCAACCAACTCACACACCCTCCGCTGGACGTCCGCCTGCATGTCATCGGGCAGGCCGTCTGGGCCGCGATTCGCCCACAAAAACTCCTTCCAGCCTGCCATCCAGTTCAGTGCTTTCAGCGCGTCGTTCACCATCACAAGGCGATCACTGCCGCGCCCCGGGCGCACCAAATCCAACGGCACCAGAGGGAGCGGAAAGAGGCTTCGCTGCCCCCGCGAGGCCGCCAGTCTGGGGCGGCCGCCAGCCCCCTGAAGCCGACCAGGGTCGGGGGACCCCCTGGCCGGCGGAGCCGTCATGGGCCCCAGGGGGTGTCGACACCGCGGCTTCGGCTTCTGCTGCCGTCACCGCGTCCGCGACCACCCCCGCCTCCCGTGTCCTCGCTCCCAGCGCTGCTGCCCACGCTGCCGCCGCCGCCGCCTGCGCCTGGGCCGCCTGCCAGCCCGCGAGAGGGGGCTCCGCAGCGGGCCTGCAAGCCCTCGCAATCCTCGCGCAGCCTGCGCGCCACAGGGACCCACGTCACTGAGCCTGCTGCGACCACGGTGGGCTGCACGTCCCACGGCACGACGTGCGGATGAGCGTGAGCCGCCACGAAGCTTACCAGTCGCTCACACCAAACTTCCAGCGCCGTCAGAGCACCCAGACTCACCTGGTCGCAGCCGTACGCCAGATACCCTTCCTCGCATATACAACGCGACACGTGGGCGGCACGATCCGTGGTGGCCAAACCATCTCTCGAAGGTACTCATCGAGCCACAACCGCGAATCGCCGCCTACCTCGACTGGCAGATGCACCACTCTGGCGGACACGGTGTCGTCCGAATAGCCCTGGCAGCCAGCGTCCTGGAAGTGCTCATCGCCGTCTGGCCCACCGATCCACCAAACGTCATCGCCGAGAAGATGGAGCAAACTGCTCTTGTGATCTACGCCGTCGCCGTCGTACTCCACGGCCCCGTACTGGCCGAAAACCAGCTCACTGTACCACTCCGCCTCCACGTCGAGCGGGAGGCGCGCCATGCCTAACCGCAGCGGATCGGCCTCGCACGCAACAGCGGCCCACCACGACGCCCAAGAGGTTGGTGAGCACGGGCTGTAGCAGCAGCCACGCAGCCTGCTCCCCCGGCGACGGGCCATGCAGCTCCACCTGCGGGCAGACGCAGGCCGGGCAGGCTGGGCACTGGGGCGCCACTGGGCACACCGCCTCCAGCCAGGCGGGCGAGCCCTCGGGATCGCCACCGCCCAGCACCGCGTCGGCGTCGGGCTGCGGCGGCGGGGGCGGCGGCCCGCCAAAGCCCAGCAGACCCTCGGGCAGCAGGCCGACCTCGGCGGCGCGCCAGCCCGCCCAGGCGAGGGCCACCGCGAGGACGGCGATCGGGGGCCGGCCGTCGGCAGGTCCCATGGGCGCCTCTGACGAGAGAAGAGATGCTTGAGCATAGATTATGGCAACAAGGAGACATCACCCGAAGCAATACCCCTCACCTTCCCGTGCAAGCACACACATACACTCCACTCCTGCCGCGAGCTCGCGGCCGGCATGGCAGGCACGACAGACGACCACAAAAGCTCAAGGTCCTGGCGCACCTGAGGGCTCCACCGCAGCCGGTGGTCACGCTCGCTCTCCAGGGCCAGCAGCGCCTCCAGTGCAGCGGGTCCGCGGGTGAGGACTCGCTCGAGGTGCAGTTGCCTCTTCCGCGCCACGACGCAGTCGATGCTCGGAATGCAATGGCTGGCTCGGAAGGCGTGGTCAGGCACGACGCGACCGCGACTAAGCTGGCCGTAAATCCGACGAAAGACCCTCGCGCACACCCCGCCGGCGTACTTCAGGAACGGGATGGACAGGACTCGGTTGCAAACATTGCACAGCAGCCAACAGAGAACCAGCGCTTCAGCAATTATCACACGCAAATGCAAAGATAGCTTCTGGCATCAGAAGATCATCGCATCGGGAACGTCGCTGCGATCAAGAGTGTCTTTGACGCCCAAATGCTTGCACGCAGAGAATACGCGAACAAATCTCTAGTACCATCCAAACAAAGACGACGAATGAAAAGGAGAGCGTCTGCCGTTCTCACCGCGGCACGATGGCCGCGACACTGGACCATAGCCTCGGTCTGGCCAGGGTCGAAGCTGATCTCCAGGTCAGGCGCGCCGAAGGCGAGGGCCAGCAGCCCGAGGGCCACTCCGACGGCATTCGTGAGTGAGCGCGCTGACGAAGTCAGGGGCACAATGCGCTCGTCGCCCACAATGGTCACGTCGATCAGTTCGTGCCCATCGCCGCCGGGCTCTCCGCGCCAGAACGCCTCGGTCCTCTGCCTGACCTTGAAGACTAGGCCAGCAGATCGCATCGCGATGCGGAGCAAGATCAGTCCGACAGAATACAAAATTGAACACGCAGGCGCCTGATTTACAAGCTCGTCGGCCTCCTTCCTGCGTGACTACCCGTGACGACCGCGATCCATGGGTAAGCAAAGAACTGGCGCGGGCGTCGCGCAAGGGCCGGATTGCGAGCGGGTCAAGTCCCCGCTGGACAAGGAGAGGACTCAGAGAACTCAGGAACTCGACAATCCATGAGGACCGCAGCTCTGATAAACCAAGAGATCGAAGGTGGCCAAAGGGGCCCTCCGAAGCCTCATCGGCGAAGCCGAACGCAATCCCACGCACGATTCTACCGAGCGCTTCTGCGAGATCTATGAGGAGGACAAACATGTACATATTCTGGATCTGCACCAGGTCGACAGCCGACAACAGTACATGAGTAGCAAAGTCGCAACCGCCATTCGGCACAATACGAAATTGAGACACTGGTATTGTCAGAGAGTACTCTAAGTTGACGGCACCCATGAGAAGCCCAAACAGCATTCTGAACGTATGATCGAGCAGTAAGATGCCCCGACTGTTGTCGCATCCAGTCCTGTCGCCCTCGCGCTTGTAGACGTCGACGACCTTGCCGGCCTTCCAGGCCGACGGCCAGCCCCTCTGGGCACGGCGGACAACGTCGGAGATCTCGACGGCAGAGGCGTCGCCAGAAGCCGCCAAGACCTCAACGGGCACGCCGTCGATGCTGACGCCCTGATTCCTCGCCATGCGCTCGAGGCTGGCTGCGACAACCGGAGAACCGAACAACGGCTGCGCCTGGGAGCGCTCGACGGCGGCGCCGCGCGCAAAGCTGGCCGACGCGGGCGCGACGTCGATGCGTTCGGCGACCCTGCCCTGGAACACGTCGCAGAAGTGCCCCTCCCATCGAGCTTCGCGAAAGTCGGGGGGCTCAACGAGCAGGCCGCCCTTGTCGCGCATGGTCTGGTCGCTGCTCGCGGACTTGCCACCTTGCTACCTCGCGATGGCGAGGGTGGCTTGGGCGTCGCTGCGGAAGGCGGCCCCCGCGCCCCCATTGCCATGCGCTCGATGAAGTCGCGGGGGCCCCGACGCAGGAGGTCGCGGATGCTCGCCGCTGCTTTGCGGCCGCCTCCGTCGACGACGTGCCAGAATTTCTTCGCGCGGCGGTCTTCTCCCCGGGAGTCGGCGGCCGCGCCGAGGGCGCGCCGCCCTCTGGCGCGACCTGGAGGCGCGGGGAAGGTCTCGCGCAGAGCAGAGGCCCGCCGGTAGAAGCAGGCAGCTCGCCACCGAAGCCGCGCGCCCCGGAGGTGCGCGCGGGCGCGGCGGCGTAACGGAGCGAGATGCGACGCCTGCTCAACGTCGCGGGTGATATCCACGGCTTCCTGTGGAATTTCTCAGCTCCCCCGCAGATCTGGATGGCGCACTTCATGGCGCGCGCCGCGCACGCCTGGACGCACGTGGCCAGGCCCCACTCGGGGCGGCCTCGGAACTCCCACATCATGATCTGGAACTGCTCTCGGGGTCGGTCAGCGCTGCCTTCTTGACCTCGCAGTTGGGCTTGGCCCTGACCGCGCGCCGAGCGAACTGCACGTCCTCAAAAGAAGCAACCACCACCTTGTGACCAACATAACTGGGCATGGTCAATTTGACGCTGGGGTCCATCCACACGTTTGAAGAAACTCATCAGCCTGCCGTTGCACAGCCTGTAGTCCATGCGAGACTCTGGCACATGGACTGATCTCCACGTGGTCTTACGCCGACCAAGCGTGTTGAGCGCAACCATCTCATTCACATTAGCTAGCGCGCGAACACGAAACGGCGCCATTACAAACATCAACATCGTGGCAAAGAGGGTCGGCTGCTTGGACTCCCTCGGACCCCTCGGGTCCAAGACGACAACTGCCGTCCACGAAATTCAGCAGGTATGCATAGTTGTACTTCTCGTTGATCCAACTGCGCAGGCCGTCAACCTCAACCTGCGCAGGTCTGCAGCTCGGCAAACGACGAACTCGAAGTGGGCGCGCGGGCCGAGACAATGGCCAGGCCCCCCTCGGAGTGCTGCAGCTTGCCCACAACGCGCATCAGACGGGGGGACTTGCGCACCACGCAACTAGCAAAACTTAGATCATTGTGCATCCATACTTGGACTCCCAGGCCACCTTCAGGAGTGGCGCGCGCGATGAACTGCTCGTAGTAGGTACCTCTCCGGACGCGATGTACCTGAACGCGCCCCCCCTGGATGCCGACGACGAGCGGATCTCGCTCGTGAAACTGACTGGCTGTCTTTAGGGCGGGCTTGTGGAGCGCAACTGACTCACTCGTTTTTTTCAGCGTCGTCATCATCATCATCCCCATCATCATCATCACCACCGCCGCCATCGTCATCATCATCATCGGGATAGCGACAGACAGAGGGAGAGTGGCAAAGAGAGAGAGAGAGAAGGAGAGATCCACACCACAAAGTGTGATCTAACATGGCATGTTAGATCCCATATGTGATCTAGCATAGCATGTTAGACCGGCAGATCAACTCATGCGCAGCTTTAGGCGGTTTCGGTGTCTTGACGCCTTTTTTCATCTTTTTCCCTTATCGCCAACGGCTTTCTGCAGCTCTCGCTCTGCTCTGATGCCCGCCGCATCATCGGGCACAATGGTGACGAACTCGTTGCACGGAACTGTTGTAGAAACTGGTGATTCATGTCCTTGCCGCCTGCGCAGTTTGAAGAGCTCCTGGGGAGGACACCGCGGCAAATGCCTTTCCTGGCAGAAATTGAGCTCTAACAGAGCATGTTAGAACATAATTTCTGCTCTAACATGGCATGTTCGGGCAAAACTGGTGCTAAACCTTAGCATGGCTCAACTCGAGCTCTAACATAGCATGTTCGAGCACAAGTTGCAGGCAAACATAGCATGTCAGAGCACGATTTGTGATCGAACATGGCATGTTAGAGAACAAACTGTGATCTAACATACCATGTTAAATCACAACGTGTGGTCTAACATATCATTTTCGATCAAAACTTGTGATCTAAAATGGCATGCTAGATCCCACGCGCGATCTAACATAGCATGTTAGATCACAAGTTGCGATCTAACATCGTATGTTAGACCACAAGTCGCTATCGAACATGCTATGTTAGATCAGAAATTGTGATCGAACGTGCTATGTTCGTTCAGAAACTGAGCTCTAACATAGCATACTAGTGCACAGATTTGGCTGTAGAGCACAAGTTGTGCTCTAACATGGCATGTCAGAGCACAAACTGTGATCTAACATACAATGTTAGATCACAACGTGTGATCTAATATGCGATGTTAGACCACAAGTTGCGACCTAACATGCGATGTGAGATCACAAGTTGTGACCTAACACGGTGTGTTAGATCACATGCTGTGATCTAACATGCCATATTAGATCACAACTTGTGATCGAACATAGCATGTTAGATCACAAACTTGGCTGTCGAGCACAATGTCTGCTTTAACATGATTAGGGCACACATTGTGATCTAGCACTCCATGGTAGAGCACATCTTGTGATCGAATATGCTATGTTCGAGCGCAGTTTCTGCTCTAACATGGCACTTTAGAGCGCAATGTGTCCTCTAACATGGCATGGTAGATCACAAGTTGTGATCCATCATGGTATGTTAGATCACAATGTGTGCTCAAACCTGCCATGTTAGAGCAGAACTGTGCTCAAGCATAGCATGTTAGAGCACAATTGTGGCTGTAGAGCACAATATCTGCTCTAACATGGCATGTGAGAGCACATGTTCTCTAACATAGCATGTAAGAGCAGAACTTGTGCTCTAACATAGCATGTTAGATCACAACTTGTGAACTGACATGCTATGTTAGAGCTGAAATCGATGTTCGCGAGAATCGATATCCCGTGGGCCCGCCCCCGCCGCACCCAAGTGCGCGCGGCGCGCGGAAATCTAAAAAAATGTCTCGCGCCCCCCCCCCCCCCCCCCCCTCAAAAAAAAAAAAACGCCCTTGCCCCCCCCCCCCCTTCCGAAAGCGCCCTTAAACAGCGAAAATCGATTTTCATCGTGCTAAGCCCCCCACCCCCCCCCCCCTCACAAAGCGGGAATCTCTGCTCAACTTGAGCTCTAACACAGCATGTTCGAGCACAAGTTGAAGTCTAACATAGCATGTTAGATCACAATTTGTGATCTACCATAGAATGTTAAAACACAACTTGTGGTCTAACATCGCATGTTCGATCACAACTTGTGATATAACATGGCATATTCGACCCCACGTGTGATCTAACATAGCATGTTAGACCACATGTTGCGATCTAACATGGCATGTTCGGCCACAAGTTGCGATCTAACAGAAAGTGTGATCTAACGTGCTATGGTAGATCAGAAATTGAGCTCTAACATAGCATACGAGAGCACAGATTTGGCTGTAGAGCACAAGTGGTGCTCTAACATGGCATGCTAGAGCACAAACTGCGATCTAACATACCATGCTAGATCACAACTTGTGATCGAACATGCGATGTGAGATCACAAATTGCGATCTAACGTGCTATGTTAGATCACAACTTGTGATCTAACATGGTATGTTAAATAACAGCTTGTGGTCTAACATGCCATGTTAGATCACAAGCTGTGATCTAACAGACCATGTTAGATCACAACTTGTGCTCTAACATACCATGTTCGGTCGCAAATTGTGGTATAACATGTTATGTTAGATCCCGTGTGTGATCGAACATAGCATGTTAGGTCACAAGCTGCGATCTAAAATGGTATGTTAGACCACAGGTTGCGATCTAACATGCTAAGCTATGTTAGATCAGAAACTGTGATCTAACGTGCGATGGTAGATCAGAATTTGAGCTTTAACATAGCATACCAGAGCACAGATTTGGATGTAGAGCACAATTTGTGCTCTAACATGGCATGTTCGAGCACAAATTGTGATTACATACCATGTTAGACCACAACTTGTGATCTAACATGCGATGTTAGATCACATGTTGGGATCTAACATGCTATGTTAGATCACAATGTGTAGTCTAACATTGTATGTTAGATCACAAATTTGACTGCGAAGCACAATTTCTGCTTCAACCTGGCACGTTAGAGCACAACTTCTGCTCTAACACCGCATGTTAGATCACAAGCTGTGGTCTGACATGGGATGTTAGATCACAACTGTGATCTAACATGCTATGTTCGATCACAAACTGTGATCTAACATAGGACGTTAGAGCACAAGTTGCGACCTAACATGGTATGTTAGAGATCACAAGTTGTGTTCTAACATGCTATGTTAGATCAGAAGTTGTGCTCTAACGTGGCATGTTAGAGCGCAAAGTTGGCCCTAGAGCGCAATTTCTGCTCTAACATGGCAAGTTAAAGCACAACTTGCAATCTAGCGTGCCATGTTAGATCACAACGTTCGATCTAACATGTCATGTTATATCACTAGTGTGATCTAACATGCGAAGTTAGACCACAAGTTGTGATATAGCATGCTATGCTAGATCAGAAATGGAGCTCTAACATAGCATGTTAGAGCTCAAATTGACGTTCGGAGGGCCCGCCACCGCCACCCCCAAGGGCGCGCGGCACGCGGAGCACGCGCAAAAATTGTCGCGCGCTGCGCCCCCCCCCCCCCCCCCCCTCTCATCCCCCCATCAAAAAAAAACGCCCCTAACCGGCGAACATTGATTTTCGCCGGTCAAGCCCCCCCCCCCCCTCCCAAGCGCCCTTAACCGCCGAAAAGCGATTTTCGCTGGTTACACCCCCCTTCCCACCCCCCCCTTCCCCCCCCCAAAGCGCCCACAACCGCCGAAAATCGATTTTCGCTGGTTAAGCCCCCCCCCACAACAAAAAACGCTGTTAACCGCAGAAAAATCTATTATCGCTGGTTAAGCACCCCCCCCCCCCGAACAAAAGCCCCTTAACCGCTGAAAATAAATTTTCGCTGGTTAAGCCCCCCCCCAAAGAAAGCGCCCTTGACCGCCGAAAATCGATTTTCGCTGGTTAAGGCCCCTTTCCCCCAAAAACAAAAACTCTAAATTGCCAGAAACCGATTTCCGCCGAATTAAGACCCCCCCAAATGAAGGGGGGTCTTAACCATATCGAAATCGATTTCGGATTGGTTAAGACTACCCTTTTCGCTGGTTAAGCCCCCGCCCCCAAAAAAATACCCTGGCGACGCGCACGACCCCTGCGCAACGCGGGGCATGAGTAGCTTGGGAGACGTTATACGGAGGTGATGACGTGACATGGGCGCATATATTTCTGCAAGCGGCATTCGTTAGGCTCGCAGCCCCCCGGGGATTGCGATGTCCCGTTCAAATCTGCCTGGTGTCTCGCTCCGCTGGGCCCACCAGCAGCCCTCGAAAGTGGCGACAATTTCGCAGATCGCAACCCCCCAAGGACGGCGAGGTCCCGCTCAGATCTGCGCGGTGCCTCACTCCGCAGGACCCACCAGCAGCCATCGAAAATGGCAACATTTTCGCAGATCGCAGCCCCCCAGGGACGGCGAGGTCCCGCTCAGGCCCGCGCGGTGCCTCATTCCGCAGGAACCACCAGCAGCCCTCGAAAATGGCGACATGTCGCGCATCGCAGCCCCCCCCCCCCACCCCACCCCACCCCCCCCCAAAGGACGGCGAGGTCCCGCTCAGGTCCGCGCGGTGCCTCACCCCGCAGGACCCGCCAGCAGCCCTCGAAAACGGCGACGGTTTCGCAGGCCGCAGCCCCCCAAGGACGGCGAGGTCCCGCTCAGGTCCGCGCGGTGCCTCACTCCGCAGGACCCACCGGCAGCCCTCGAAAGTGGCTATGGTTTCGCAGATCGCAGCCCCCCAAGGACGGCGAAATCCCGCTCGGGCCCGCGCGGTGCCTCACTCCGCAGGACCCGCTAACAGCCATCGAAAATGGCGACATTTTCGCAGACCGCAGCCCCCCAAGGACGGCGAGGTCCCGCTCAGATCTGCGCGGTGCCTCACTCCGCAGGAACCATCAGCAGCCCTCGAAAGTGGCGGCAATGTCGCAGATCGCAGCCCCCCAAGGACGGCGAGTCCCGCTCAAGTCCGCGCGGTGCCTCACTCCGCTGGACCCACCAGCAGCCATCGAAAGTTGCGACATTTTCGCAGATCGCAGCCCCCCAGGGACGGCGAGGTCCCGCTCAGGTCCGCGCGGTGCCTCACTCAGCTGGACCCACCAGCAACCCTCGAAAATGGCGGCGCTTTCGTAGATCGCAGCCCCTCAGGGGCGGCGAGGTCCCGCTCAGGTCCGCGCGGTGCCTCGCTCCGCAGGAACCACCAGCAGTCCTCGAAAGTGGCGACCCCTCGCAGATCGTGGACCCCCAGGGACGGCGAGGTCTAATTTGAATATGCGTGGAATCTGCGGTGAGTACCCACTGTGCTGGGCCCCCCAAGCAGGCCTCGAAAGTGGTGACAGTTTCGCAGATCGCAGCCCCCCAGGGATGGCGAAGTTTAATTTGAATCTGCGGTGAATACCCACTGTGCTGGGCACCCCACCAGGCCTCGAAAGTAGCGACAATTTCGCAGATCGCAGCCCCCCAGGGATGGCGAGGTCTAATTTGAATCTGCGGTGGGTACCCACTGTGCTGGGCCCCCCAGCAGGCTTCGAAAGTGGCGACAGTTTCGCAGATCGCAGCCCCCCAGGGATGGCGAGGTCTAATTTGAATCTGCGGCGGGTGCCCGCTGTGCTGGGCCCCCCCCCAGCAGGCCTCGAAAGTAGCGACAGTTTCGCAGATCGCAGCCCCCCAGGGATGGCGAGGTCTAGTTTGGATCTGCGGTGAGTGCCCACTGTGCTGGGCCCCCCAGCAGGCCTCGAAAGTGGCAACAGTTTCGCAGATCGCAGCCCCCCAGGGATGGCGAGGTCTAATTTGAATCTGCGGTGAGTACCCACTGTGCTGGGCCCCCCAGCAGGCCTCGAAAGTGGCGACAGCTTCGCAGATCGCAGGCCCCCAGGGATGGCGAAGTCTAATTTGAATCTGCGGTGAGTACCCACTGTGCTGGGCCCCCCAGCAGGCCTCGAAAGTGGTGGCAGTTTTTCGCAGATCGCAGCCCCCCAGGGATGGCGAGGTCAGATTTGAATCTGCGGTGAGTACCCACTGTGCTGGGCCCCCAGCAGGCCTCGAAAGTGGCAACAGTTTCGCAGATCGCAGCCCCCCAAGGATGGCGAGGTCTAATTTGAATCTGCGGTGAGTACCCACTGTGCTGGGCCCCCCAGCAGGCCTCGAAAGTGGCGACACTTTCGCAGATCGCGGCCCCCCAGGGATGGCGAGGTCTAATTTGAATCTGCGGTGAGTACCCACTGCGCTGGGCCCCCCAGCAGGCCTCGAAAGTGGCAACAGTTTCGCAGATCGCAGCCCCCCAGGGATGGCGACGAGCGAGGTAAACGGCAGGGGGGAAGAGAGGGGCGGGAAGGAAGGAAGGAGACGCGCGAGCAGTGCTCTATTCAAAACGAGAACCCAACGCAGGAGGGCTTGGGGGGGGGGGGGAAAAAAAAAAAAACAAAAAAACAAAAAAAAAAAAAAAAAAAAAAAAAAAAAAAAAAAAACGCCCTGAACCGGCGAAAAGGGGGGTCTTAACAAATCCGAAATTGATTTCGGACTGGATAAGATTTTGTGCATTTTTGGGGTGTCTTAACCAGCGAAAATCGACCTTCGCCGGTTCAGGGCGCTTTTTCAAGTGAGGGGGGGGGGGGGGGCTTAACCGGCGAAAATCGATTTTCGGCGGTCAAAGGCGCTCTTTTTTTGGGAGGGGGCTAACCAGCGAAAATAAATTTTCGGCGGTTAAGGGCGCTTTTGTTTGGGGGGAGGGGGGGGGCTTAGCACTTCGAAAATCGATTATCGGCGGCGAAGGGCGCTTTCTTTGTTTTGGCGGGGGGGGGAGGGGAAGGGGGGGGGGCTTAACCGGCGAAAATCGATGTTCGCCGTCTAAGGGCTATTTTTTTTGGAGGGGGGAGGGGGGGGGGCCCTTGGCAATTTTCTGCTGCCAAGGGCGTTTTTTTTTTTTTTTTTTTTTTTTTTTTGGGGGGGGGCTGCGAAAATCGATTTTTGCGGTCAAGGCGCTTTTTTTTTTCGGGTGGGTGGGGGGCCTGAGTATGAAAATCGATTGTCGCTAGTTAAGGGCGCTTCGGGGAGGGAAGGGCGCGGCAAGTGCGCCTGGGGGGGGGGGGGGGGGGGGCGTAGCGCGACGCATTTGTTTTCGATTCCCGCGCGCCGCGCGCACTTGGGCGCGGCGGGGGCGGGCCCGCGGGAAATTTAGTTTCGCGAACATCGATTTCAGTTCTAACATGGCATGTTAGTTCACACGTTGTGATCTAACATGCTATGCTAGAGCACAAGCTCTGTTCTTACATGCGATGTTAGATCACAGGTTGTGATCTAACATGGCATGTTACATCGCAACTTGCACTCTAACATACCATGTTAAAGCAGATACTGCGCTCGACAGCCAACTGTGTGATCGAACATGCTATGTTAGATCACAAGGTGTGATCTAACATAGCATGTTCAATCAGAAATTGTGATCTAACATAACATGATGTATCACAACTTGTGATCTGACATCGCATGTTAGATCACAAATTGTGATCTAACATCGCATGTTGGCTCACAGCTGTGATCTAACATGGTACGTTAGAGCAGAATCTGTGCTCTAACATGCCATGTTAGAGCAGAAATTGTGCTCTAACATGCCATGTTAGAGCAAAAATTGGGCTCTACAGCCAGATTCGCGATCGAACATGCGATGTTCGATCACAAATGAGATCGAACATGGCATGTTAGATCGCACGGTGTGCCCTAACGTGGTGCGTTCGATCAGAATGTGTTCTCTAACTTGCCATGTTAGACCAGAAATTGCGCTCTAGAGCCCAAGTTGCGCTCTAACATGCCGTGTTAGACCACAATTCCTGATCGAACATAGCATGTTAGATCGCAACGTGTGATCTAACATACCATGTTAGATCACAACTTTTGATCTAACATGATATGTTAGATCACAAATGGGATCTCACACGGCATGTTAGATCGCACGTTATGGTATAACGTGGTAGGTTAGATCAGAATGTGTGCTCTAACTTGCAATGTTAGAGCAGAAGTTGCGCTCTAGAGCCAAACTTGGGCTCTAACATGCCATGTTAGAGCACAATTGCAGATCTACCATAGCATGTTAGGTCACAAATTGTGATCTAACATGCCATGTTAGATCACAACTTGTGGTCCGCATGCTCCATCCTACGCTCCTTCAACCCCCAGCACGCCCCCCAAGCGCAACCCCCCAGCAAGCTCAACCCCCACGCAGCCTCACAACCCCTGGCACTGCCTCTCAGCACAGCACCCAGCACAAACCCCCAAGGACAACCCCCAGCGCAACCCCCCGCGCAGCCTCAACCCCTAGCACTACCTCTCAGCACACACACCCACACAACCCCCAAGCACACCCCCCCGCACAACCCCCCACGCAGCCTCACAACCCCTAGCACTACCTCTCAGCACAACCCCCAGCAGCCAAATTTGTGCTCTTCAGCCACATTTGTGCTCTACCATCCTATGTTTGATCACAACTTGTGATCTAACATGCTATGTTAGATCACAAACGGGATCTAACATGGCATGTTAGATCGCACGTTGTGTTCTAACATGGTATGTTAGATCAGAATGTGTGCTCTAATTTGCCATGTTAGGGCAGAAATTGCGCTCTAAAGCCAAATTTGGGCTCTAACATGCCATGTTAGAGAACAATTTCTGATCTAACATAGCACGTTCGATCACAAATTGTGATCTAACATGCCCTGCTACATCACAAAACTTGTGCTCTAATATCCGATGTTAGATCACAATTTGCGACCTAACATGCTATGTTAGAGCACACATGGGATCGAACATGGCATGCTAGATCGCACGCTGTGATCTTAACATGGTATGTTATATCAGAAGTTGTGCTCTAACCTGCCATGTCAGAGCAGAAATTGCGCTCTAGAGCCAAATTTGCGCTCTAACATGCCATGTTAGAGCACAACCTCTGATCGAAAATAGCATGTGAGATCACAACTTGTGATCTAACATACCATGTTAGATCACAACTTGTGGTCCGCATGCCCCATCCTACGCTCCTTCGACCCCCAGCACAACCCCCAAGCACAACCCCCCAGCACAACCCCCCCCCCCCCCCCCTCCACGCAGCCTCACAACCCCTGGCACTGCCTCTCAGCACAACCCCCAGCACAAACCCCCAAGGACAACCCCAGCACAACCCCCCGCGCAGCCTCACAACCCCTAACACTACCTCTCAGCACAAACCCCCAGCACAACCCCCAGGCACACCCCCCCGCACAACCCCCCACGCAGCCTCACAACCCCTAGCACTACCTCTCAGCACAACCCCCAGCAGCCAAATTTGTGCTCTACAGCCAAATTTGTGTTCTAACATCCTGTGTTAGATCACAACTTGTGATCTAACATGCTATGTTAGACCACAAATGAGATCTAACATGGCATGTTAGATCGCACGTTGTGATCTAACATGGTATGTTAGATCAGAATGTGCGATCCAACTTGCCATGTTAGAGCAGAAATTGCGCTCTAGAGCCAAATTTGGGCTCTAACATGCCATGTCAGAGCACAATTTCTGATCTAACATAGCATGTTCGATCACAAAGTGTGATCTAACATGCCATGTTAGCTCACAATTTGTGCTCTAATATCCTGTGTTAGATCACAATTTGCGAACTAACACAGCATGCTAGGTCACAAATGGGATCTAACATGGCATGTTAGATCGCACGTTGTGATCTAACCTGGTATGTTAGATCAGATTGCGTGCTCTAACTAGCCATGTTCGAGCAGAAATTGCGCTCTAGAGCCAAATTTGGGCTCTCGCATGCCATGTTCGAGCACAGTTTCTGATCTAACATAGCATGTTCGATCACAACTTGTGATCTAACATGCCATGTTAGATCACCGCCCTCCCTCTGACTCTCAAAGTGCTACGGACGTTGATGATGATGACGATAGACTCGATTGTCGTTCATCGAAGGGTCATCAGCATCATCATCAGCTCCACCATCATCATCATCAGCATCATTATTGCATCATCACTGTCACTATCACCATCATCATCACCATCTTGCATGACCATTACGATGATCCGCATCGCCATCATCACTACGATAGCCACCATCATCACCATCGCCATGACCATCACCACGGGGGGGGCTCAACTAACTCAACTAAAACCCACCCTAAAGACAGACAGCTGAAGTTCGAGGAGCTGGAACTTCCCCACCAGCGTCTCGCCACTGACATGAGCACTCCAAAGTTCACCGCGCTTTGGGGTGCAGGGTCTGAACGCTTGCGGCGGCCACCGCGATCCCGATGCCATCGCGCAGACCTGCACCCCGATGTAATCGTTGGCGGAAAATGTACCACTGTTGTTACCGTAAGGGGCTGCACACCGTGTCTGAGGAGTTCGTCTTGGCGCGCAGCGGTACGCGCGCGGCGGCGACGCCGCCGTCGGCAGCCACGGGGGGTCCGCCAGGTGCCTGCGCGCCGAGGGAGGCACCTGCAGGAGCAGCCCGACCGTCCTGGACGCGCGCACGGGCCGCCACCTCCCTGATGTCGGCGACGAGCTAGGTCATCGCCAGCCCCGCCCCAGCTAGGATGTCAGGCGCGATGTGGTCAGAGCTCTTCATGTCCTCCAGCGCGGATCCCGCGTCACTCACCATGCTCGTGACGCAGTCGTCGGGCTGTGAGCTCGACGACACCTTGGCCTGAATCTCGGCGACCTCCAAAGGCCAGCAGCTGGCCGCCAGCTGCGCTTCGGAGGCCTTCGCGATGGCGACGTCCTCAGCGGCGGCAGCGAGCGCGGCCTCGGTCCTCGACCTCGGTCTTAGCGTGCTCCCACGCCGCCGCCGCGCCAGCCAGCTCAGGCGCCAGCGGCTTCGAAAACGCGATGGACCGCTTCTCGTCACGGATATGCCTAATCAGCGAGGCGCGCGCGTCGGCGTAGCACGACTCGCCGGGCAGCGCGAGGAGGGCGGTCTCCAGGTGCTCGATGACCACGGGCGCGGACGCGCTGTCCTTGGCGCGCCCGTCCATGGCCACGTCGCGGGACTGGGGGGGGGCCCGCCCCTGGCGACGCCGCGGTGGCGACGCGTCGCGGGCGGCGTCAGGGCGCTGAATCTGACCCCGGGACATCTTGATGCCGCAACGTGAGCACTTATTCTTCTGGGCCCACGTCCAACCTCCGCACTGGCAACGCCGGCACTCGGACTCTTAGCACCCGCGGCGCTATCCACGCAGCCGCACGCACAAGTAGCGGCAGAGCACGAAACCCCTAACATCAACACTCTGTCTATACTTACACACAAAAGCAGGTGCCCATACATGAAATACATTTGCATGTGCATGAACAGTTGCTTACACGTGTGTACACATACATACATATACTATACACATATAGGTAACTATAAACACCTGTATATACATATGTATACACGTGCGTGTATGTGTTTATGACTGTGATTGTGATTACGCTTGCGAGTGTGAGTGTGATTGTGTTTGTGCGTGCGTCTGTGATTGCGATTGCGACTGCACTTGCGAATGTGATTGTGGTTGTGATTGCGGTTGCGTGTGATTGCGATTATGGCGGGGGGGGGGGCTGCGTGCGTGTGCGCGCGCGTGCATAATTATACAGATACGCACCCACGTCGTTTGATATCTGTATACGTATACATATATATATAATGTGCACGTACATGCATCTATACATACACATACATGCACAAATATTCACCTACACATATATATATATATATATATATATACATGCATCCAACACATACATACATACATATACATCAGCATATACCTATGTGCATGGCGCTGCGTCGCGCGCGCGCCCGCGCATGCGCGCGCGGGCGGGCGCGCGCGCTTTACGGGCGACGGAATCAGCGCAATATGAAAGAAAAACACGCCTTATCCCACTTCACCGCGAAGAGAAACTCCATCAAACGTTCTCCTGAGACAAAGTGCCGCACCAACATAAGTCGATCGCGCGCCCCCCGTGAATTTCGCCCCCCGGGGACGAACCAGTCTGAACCAGAATGACTGCAAAAAAGAATCCGAACGCAACCCCATCACGAGGAAGCGGCATGACGCGCCCCGCTGGATTGCTGCTGGGGTCCTGAAGTCGTGCAATATCTGTTCTTCGTGGACATGCATGCGCGTTTCTGGTGACCGTGCAGATTCCGGGCAACCGCCCATAACTCTGTTTCGTCGGTTGCTGAGATGCTCCAATCACGACCCTCCGCGCCCAGCTGTTTCTAGAGCGCGACCCACCAAGCCGGGCTAGGAGAGCACGAAGCGCAACAGGGCCAAGTCGAAGAGAAGGGCCACGTCAGGCACGTGCAAATCGAACGCGGGCCCAATGGAGCTGGCGCGGCGTCGTCGAATCACCCGAACTTTGCAACGCGCCGCGCGCGCAGATCGCGCCCCCCCCCCCCCCCCCCCCCCCCCCCAGAAGAGACAGCACCGCCTCGACCCCGCTGGCAACTGCCACTCCTGCACTCCGCTGCTCTCCACGCGCCGCGGCAGAAAATTGAATTAAGCTCTCGCGTTACGGCCTGCACTGTAGGTCGCCGCGCTGCCAGGGCCAGCGGATATGCCGCGTATTGCCGCGCCTCAACATTCTCAGAGACCGCTTCCGCAAACGCAGCAACATCGCCCCTAAACAGCAGCTGTTGCACTTATCCCCGTCAGACCTTCCACTGATACGTAAGGGGGCTAAACGCGCTTGGGCCCAGCCCCACAGATCCGCATCTTCCCTTTGCAGAAAGGAAGCTGGCCCTTCAGGCGGCCGCCAGCAGCAACTCAGCATAAGCACGCACACAGACGCAATTGCAAACCACTCTGCCCGATCCACTGGCCTCCGTGATCGGCTCTCCGTCGTTGATTTCCACAATGCGTGTAATCAGGCGGGCTTGAACGACTTGAAACAGTGGGCAATCTTCTCGCCCTTCGTATCCGGCAACTTCTTGATGCGGCTGCGCTTGCGGGAATTCTTCGCGGCCCTCGGGGTGGCGATCTTCCAGCACTCCTTGAGCGCGTCGCTGACGTCTGATTCCGACCCACTCGACAGCTCGAGTTCGTGCCCGAACTCCACGTCCACCAGCTTTAGCTGCAACGAGAGCGCGCCCATGCCCTGAACCCGCCCAACAACGGCGAGTCGGGGCTGGGGGCTGCGGGGGGGTTCGGAACCGAGCCTGGGGCACCGGCAGCCACCCCCGCACCTGGAGGCGACGCCAGCGGAAAAAAGACCGCTCGCCTGCAGGGCTGCACTACCTGCCGGTTGAGCGGCCGGTAAAAAGTCGCCCCCGTGGCCTTCGCCAGGACCACCTTGGCGCCGAAGAGTTTCTTCCTTCTCCTTCTCAGCCTGATCGTCCAGAAACTGGCGATGCTCATTATTGTGCTTGGCGCGGTACTTCCGCGCCTTGTCAGGGCGCGACTGATGGCCGCCATCGGAGGACGAGCTGGAATCCTCGCGACGGCGACGGCAACGGCGGCCCCGATCACGGTCGCGACCGCGACCTTCGCGGCCGTGAACATTAGGCTGCCAGTGGCGGCGAGTGCCACCACCACTTTGCCCTCGCCATGGTTCCCAACTTGCGTTCTGGCCCTGCTGCCCCACGCCCTCGGCGCAGCTGCCAGCGCCCATCTCGACCCGAAGATGAGCCGGCACATGCGATGGCGAAGCCGAGCGAACAGCAGCATATTTGGGCAAGGAACGAGCCTGGCCCCTCAGGGCCCACGTTGGATATCCCAGCTGATGGAATTCCCAGAGGAAATCAAAACCGCTGGCTGGGCGCCAGGCACGACAGCCCCAAGCTTCGACATCTGGCCAAATTCCCCATCGGGGCGCCCCTCGGATCCCCGAAAGACAAAGGTGAAACGTCTTGCCAATCAAGAACGCGAGACTTCGACCTCGCCACTCGGGCAGGGGGCGCCCCCAGCCCCGCGCGCAACCACCCTCGAGTCGAGCCCCCACACGCGTGGAAAACAAGTTGAAGCTTGAGGCTACAAGCATGGAAATATATCCAACAAATAGAAACCCCCCTCGGGTCGATCGTTGGACTTACATGCGAAGCTCAAAGCCCCCCCCCCCCCCAAACAACAAATAAAACAACGCACGCTACAGATGGCGTCGCGCACAACCGCGGCAACGCGCGCCGCCCCCAAACAAAGCATCACCCACATAGCAGCGCGAGTGTATATCTGCAGGCGGCCCCCCCCCCAAAAAAGATAGCCCCCGTGCCCGATGTCGTTCGCGCGGATGCCGATCCACGAGTTTATCAGAACCTAAAAAAAACCGAGACCGCTGCGAACGACATCGCGCCTCCGATCACCGCTCCAGCCAATTTCACGACCATGCCCCCAGCGCCTCTAGGGTCAGCGCGAAAGCAGCCGCAGGAGCTCCACGTAGCTGGCCTACGGGTAGAGTCCAACAACCTCGCCCGCATTGCTTCGCCCGCCCCCCGCGAACTAGGAGCCTCGGGGCACCGAACTTTGACGCGCGGGCCTCCTCCAAGATGCCCCACCCTGGCAGCGGTCGAGGCACGCCTCTCAAAAGCATGGTCCACATCTGTCGTTGCCGCATGCAGCCCTGGGCGCGCGCGCTCTGCGTGCAATTCTAGCACTGCGCGGGGCGCGAGAAAATCCCTCGGGCCCGAAAGCCCGCCTTCCATGCGCTGACACGCGCAGCTGATGTCACGCAGCCCCCGCGACTGGCCAGCGGCGCCCGCCGCTGCCCAGACTCCGCGGGCAGCAACCTCCCATCCAGATGCAAAAGGCGCACCGCGCACATCTAGAATCCCCCCCCCACCCCACCCCCCCACGCACACGCACACGCACACACGCTCACACACACACACAGACTATGACCTGAATGGCGCGCGCAAAACGCCCCGCGCCAGAATGGCACCTGCCCTTGACGATGGGGGGATAGACGAGGTAGAGACAACGGGCGGCCAGCGCGCATGTCGCCGTGGAAATGGCGGCAATCCACAGCGGGCATTAGTTTAGCATGACCACATTGCGCCGCGTTGCCCGCGATGCAGCATGCGCCGCGCCGAACCGTCGACTGCGAACCATGAGCAATCGAAACCAACCCCAAATTCACGCGCCTCCAGAATACACGCCGATAAAGCACCACGGTCATCACCAACGCAGGCGCGATCGCTGCCACAATGTCGTGGTCATCCCGCGCCGGCGGTAGCGGACAAGGCCCGCGATGTCTCCCCGTCGCCTGTTGCCAGCGCCCAGGGCCGCGACCGCGAACGCGGGATGGAAGACGCATCCGCGACGCCCGCTTCGACCATGACGCACGACGCTGCCTCCGCGCGGAAGTCCCCCGAAGCCGCCTGGGAAAACGCCAGCGCCCCACAACCGCTCGCAGACTCGGAATAGCCGCTTGACGCGCCGTGCCCAGCGGCTGCCACCGACGGGCGCCGGGCGTGAACTTGCGGAATGTTTTTCGGGGCAGATCACGTCGACTCAACGCTGCCGCCTGCCTGTCTGCGCTCGCGACCCGACTGGCATCTGACCCCGCGCGGGCCGACGCCGAACACGTCGCGCAGCGCGGCAAGCCAACCCCTTCTCCGACGCCATCGATTGCATCATCGCGCAGGGGGTGACGAGCGGGGTGCTTCAAAAAAGTGAACGATGAAACCCGAGCCAAAGCCTCTTCGCAATACATGTATATATGTATGTATGTATATATATATACACATACACATACACATACATATAAATATACAAATACATACATGTGCACGTTTATAATACGTGATGCTGCCGGCCGAGCTAGCCCTCAAAAGCGCGAGGGAACCATCTTGCCCTCGTCGGAGAAGAACTGAGGCGCGCGACGCCGACCCATGTTCCGAGGGAAGACCACAAGCGACGAATACGGCGCACAAAACGCCGCAACGATGCTATGGAGCGCGGCGCCGAAGATATTGATCGAGCCGGGCCTTCCACGCCGCGCGCGCGGTCAACTCTCTGAGCTTGAAGAGGCGAGTCTGAGAACGACCCCGCAAGTGGTGCACCTTCCACCGAGTCTTCTGCCTTCGCAACCACAATCCCACGCGACGGTCGACGCCGCCGACATTTCGAAATCTCGCCGACCAACTCACCTAGAGAGTTCTGCAATGGATATTGATCAGCACGGCCCTCATCCAGGTTCTACGGCGCGGGTGAGACCAGACTCCAGTGAGAGCGCCCGAGCTCCATCTACAAGGAGCAACGAGTAAGAATGCCCAGCTGCCCCAACTCGCGCGCAGCCCCGTGCAGAGAGGGAGCGCGCCTCCGCGATGCGCAGGGCGGGCGAGCGCGCGCATGTCGCGCAGCCGAGCAGGTGGCGCCGGGTGTCGCGCACATCCTCGCGACGTTCGCAGTCCCGATACGCGACGAGGACGCGGGCCATAGCGCTCGCCCCGCAGACTCACCCCAGACAGCTGGACCACCCAACTCCAACATTTCTTCGAGCCACGCACTGCGAAGAAGAAAAAAAACAACAACAACAAAAACACGCCGCGACCAGCAGACGCCGGTAAACTTCTGGATGCCCGCCGCGAGCCCACCGGCGAAAGTCGCGACGTCGAACGGCTCGGCGAACGCGGGCGATGAAACTGCGCGCCGACAGATGGCACGCCACAGCGGCAGCCCTCGAACTGCCGACCCCTGGCCGTAGATGCGCAGGAAAGAAGCATCATCGGCGCGCGACGAACTGCTGGACGGAAAGAGCAAGACACCCCGGGGCCCACCGTCGCACCCGAAGATCACTCGTGCAGGGTTCAATCATAGCACGCCGTCGCACACGCGGGCCACCTCGACGCCGCGGAGCGGCATGTTGGGTTAACGACGGAATCGCCGCGAGAAGATCCGAAAAGGCTGGCTATTTTCCACCCCGCTGAACAAACTGAACTCCGCCAAACGCTCCCATGAGATAAAGTGCCGCGCCAGCGTAGATTGAGCACGCGCGCCCCGCGCCATCGTCTACCCCGAGACAAACCAGTCTTAGCCAGACTGGCTGCAAAGGAAAGCTCCGAGCGCAACTCGTCCACGAGCACGCGGCATGACCACTCCTGCTCGGCCCCCACCCCTTCCGCCAGGGATGTTCGCAGGAGATGCGCGCTTCTGGCGGGCGCGCAGACTACGGGCAACCCCCCCTAATTCTGCTCGGGCGGCTGCCCCGCTCTCGCACGGCGCCCGAGACTCCAGTCACGGCCGGCCCGTCGGGCCCGGCGTCTTCTAGAGCGCGCGCGCGCGCTCGCGCGCGCGCTGTCTGCTAGTCGCGCGCCCCCTTCTCCGACTTTGGGCGCCCCGGCGCAGGGCGCGGGGCCGCGACGACAGATGCGCGCGCGCATGCTTCGACACGGCCCTCCCCCCATGGAACCGAATTCCCGCGGGCGCGCCCGGCCCCGACCGCCGCGTCAGCGCCCCGCGCGGCGTCGACTGCTTCGGCGACAAGCCGCGCCGCCTGGTTCGGGCTCACGAGAAGCGCCGGCGGGATCGCGCGCACGCAGCCCGAAACCTGCTCCTCCTGCATGGGGGGGCACGGATTCAAGCGGGCCCCAAAACGCACGCGCGCGGGGGGCACGTGAAGAAAATGTATCGGGCGCGGTGGCCCAGGGGAAAACGGACTTACGCGCGCGGCCGCCAGGGCCCATTCCAAACAGATTGCGTTGGACTTCGCGGAGGTGCGCAGGCTGCGCCACGGGTTGCCCCGCGGGCAAAGAACTCGCCCGCCACCTTCGCAGCGCCCCCCTTCTCGGCGCTGATCAAGCCAACGTCGCAGCAAGCTTGCTCGGAAACCATCGGCGCAACCATAAATTGCATGCCGCTCGTTGCCTTGGAACCCCAGCGCGCCACCAACTCGCCATCCGCCTGTCCCGCATACGTTGGACCGTCTGTACCATGCGCTGCGCGCAACAGGGTGCGCCGCCCCCCTGCGGACCTTCGAATCGCGATTAGCGCGGCCTTTCCACGCGCCATAAGCGGCGCCGCAACTTGCGCGCATTTGGTTTCGCCAGACCCCCGCTGGCGAACGCGTCGTCAGGGGCCTGGCCCGTCGACGCCCTGCCAAATGCGCGCCACGGGTTGCGCCAGACCGCCCCCTGGACTGCCAAATTGCGATTTTCCGCTGCCTACTTCCCACCGGTTGCGCCGAAGGTTGCGCGCCACGGGTTGCGCCAGGCCCGCGAACGCCGTCGCATCTTGTTTCCCCTGGCGTTTCCCCAGTGAGGTGGCACCGTGGATTGCGCGCCTAGGTTGCGCGTGACCCCCCGCGGGGCACCCCGTTAACATTCCTGCGCTTCGCCGCAGGTTGCGCGTCTCAAGTCGAGCAAGACCCGCCGAGAGCCACGCATCGCGAATGCAGCTTTCTGTCAACATCCCATAGGTTGCGCAATACGTTGCGCGCCGTAGGTCGCGCCAGACCCCCCGCGGGCCACCTGATCACGACCCCCCAGTCTGTCTACATCCCACGCAGAGCGCCGCATCTTGGGCGACGCGGGTTGAGCCTGACCCCAGCGGGCCGTGAACTCGCGATTTCTACTGCTCGTCTAGACGTCAAATGTGGCGACGCAGGTCGCGCGACATAGGTTCCAGACCGCCCGCGGCCCACCAAATCGCAATGTACTAGACATGTCTACATGTCATGAATTGCGGCGTAAAGACCCCCGCCGGGTACCAAAGCCGACAGAACACGATCGCAAAAAAGAGGAACGGGGAACCCCCACGAGGCGCCCCTCCGAGCCAGCTTCGCAGACGGTGCAAGGTCGCAGCGTCGCCCGAGCTTGGACATTGTCTCCTGGTCCTGCTGAACCCTGTCGTCCGCCCAACCTGCGGTCGTAAGTACTCGCGACAATTGGGTGAGGAAAAGCTCCCCTGAGGCTCCGCGTGGAGGGCAGAGCAGGTCGGGGGCAATCCTGCCCCGCTCCATGTAGGAGGGCACTGTCGTCCTGTTGTGGCGCCAGCGCGCCTGGAGCAGGTCCAGGAGGGCCATCAACCACGCAACGCGGGCCGCCTCATTACAGAGTTTCGCTGCCCGCGCCGCCTAGGACCTGGGTCGCCCAGTCTGCGTTGCGAACGATGTCCTCCGCCGTGGGTCCCGACCCTTCCAGTGCCGGCCGCCCGAGCCGACGCTAGACATGAGGCTTGTCTGGGTCGAGTCCCTCTTGACGGAGCAGCTCGGAACGACGACGCAGCGGTGTTGCAGAAGGGCCCGTCAATGCCTTGGCCTGCAGGAGCTCGACGTGCTGCAGAACGATTGCCTCGCAGTGCTCGATTAACATGCCGTCACCGATATTGATCTCGTTGCTAGCGTCGTCGTCGACCTCGATGTCGACCAGCGCCGCCAACTCCGCGTCTGGGTCGAGCTGTTAGAGGTCTTGTGTCAGGCTGGCGGCGTCGTTCTCACGAGCCTCCGGAGGAGGCAGTCCTGGCGGCAACGGTGCAGCCGCCAGCGCCACGCCCCCAGCATGCGCCCCTGAAGGGCCCCGTCCGCCGCAGCTGGAGCGAGGCCCGTGGCGAAGCCACTGCCAGGAAGCCCCTGCCAGCAGCGCTGGCAGCGGCCCAGCTGATTGGCCGATGCGGGCAGCGCGCCGAATAGCGGGTACGCCGCATGCGTGCACGCCATCGCAAGCAGAGAAGGGAGTCTGAGAGGGATGGAGTCTGACGTGAAGGGCCTGCATGCGCCCTGTGCGCGGGCACTTGGGGCCTTGAGCCGTCTTGAGCCACCTGAACCAAAACTCGACAACACAATCCTTAACAGAAACGGCCAAGCCAAACATTATTCGGCAATCAAGGGACAGGATGCAGCTGAGATCGGTCGCGAACAAAAAATGGCCAGTGACAACTCCCGCACCCAAGGGCAATTATTTTGAGGACATGTCAGAAAACCCTCAGTGGCAGAACTGCTTGGTGAACAACATCGAAAGGGAACGTGAGAGAGATCTCCCCGAGGGAAAGGATCGGGATAAGCGGGTCGAGCGACCCCACCGCGGGGGTCCCTGGGATTCGGCCTGCTCCGATGCTCGACGTTTGCTTCAGCCTGGGTATCAGAGACGGGCGGCCGGGTAAGCGAGGGGAGGGCAAGAGTGCAGGGGAGATTTGGGATGGGTGAAGAGGCTCCACACTGGCCTTTTGTCGAGAGAGAATAGCAGGAACAAAACGGACACGATCATGGAGAGAGGCGAACACGGGTGGCCCCTGCGTTGGGGGCGCCTCGCCACTGTGCACGCCCCCGCAGAACACGCAGAAGCGGGCCGACACCTTGGGAGGCTGGTCCGCTTACGCGCGCAATGAGGACGCGGATGGGCCCGCCCGCGGAGCCAGAGCGCCATCAGACAAAACGGACGTTCTACCTGAGCAATCCCGCCAATCCAGGCGCGAACGGGCCCGTGAAACACCCCCCTCATATTAGCCCCACTGCGATGCCTGCTGGCTCGCGTTGATCATGACGTTGTGACGACGAATGACAAGTCTGACTCTGAGTGGCCAAGAATGAATATGAGCGAATCTGCCTGTAGCTGGGTGGAGTGTGAGTGGAGCGCGACCGGCTGGTTATGAGTGATCCCGCCAGCCCTCTGGGCATAGGTGGTCTAACGGTATGTGTCGTCTCCCTTTCCAAGCCCCTCTTCCCTTCGGGGAGGCGTACCCTCGTCTCCCCTCCTTGAGGTTTGTTGGGCCTGGTCGCGAGGGGTTAGAGCACCCAAGATGGTCCAAGATGGTTCCAAGAGGGTCTCTGATGCTCCAAGATGGCTCCCGAGATGGCTCAGGATATCCGAGGATAGTTGAAGATGACCGCCACCATGGCTCCAAGACGGCCTAAGAGAGCCACAGTGTTGATCAAACTGTTCTCGGAGTTACCGACGGATCCCCCGACAGACCAACATCGTTCAAACAACAAGCATAGACTCAATGGTGTATGCCTTCTCATGCGTTCGCTTCCGATGTGTATCTGGGCCTCTGTATGGCCCCAAGATGGCCCAGGGGAGCCCCAAGAGAGACCCAGGAACCCCCCAAGACAGCCCCAAGAGAGCCTTCGAGAGCCCCGAGAGGCGCGTGGTAATGCTCATGAAAAGGAGCCAGGAATTCCGGATCCCCCCTCTTCGGATCGAAATCCTATCAGATGGCCCCAAGCAGCCCTCCAGGGCTCTCAAAAGGCCCCCACCCACGACCCCAAAATGGCACACAGAGGCCCATGAATACCCCCAAAAGGCTCTAAGGAGACCCCAAGACGGCGTCAAGAGGCTCTCACAACAGAAGGTCCGCGAAAATCTCCTCCTCCTCCTCCTCCTCCTCATCCTCCTCCAATCCGTCCTTCCGTCCTGTCTACTCCTGCTCTGCAAGCTCCAAGCCCAATGAAGGAAGAACGCAGCAAACTGCGTCCCGTGAAAGAAATGCGCGGCGGCCTCAACACTCATGCGCAGGTGCTGAAGCGAGTATCTCGTTGATCCCCCTCTCACCCACCCTCCCACCCTTCTCGCCTCCGCTCATCTGCTCCCCACCCCCTATCACCGCCACCCTCAATGGAAAAGCGCAGCACCTGCATGCCTCTACGATATGGTGCGGCGCAGCCCCTGGCAACGACTCGTGCTATGCGCGAACGCGGGCGCTGGGCAGACGCAGGCGGGGAGCGGGGGCGCACCAGCTTCGGAGGCACCCGCTTCCCGCACCTGGCGCAAGACGGGACAACGAATCAGCATGCAACCAAGAAAGCATCCGATAGGACGTTAACCCCTGCCACGGGCGGTCGCGTGCAGGAAGCGAGACAGACGCCTAGGCACCCTGGCAAACAAGTGCGATGGAGCATGGCGACGGCACAGAGGCGCTCTGCGATATGCAGTGTCGACCACACTTGAGTGTCCCGACTGCGCCCCCTTCCACCCACCGGCGGGTAGCAGCCGAGCACGCACACAACGAATGTCGCAACAAGATGCATCTGGGCAGTCGATCACGGCGAAGGCGTAACTACAATCACGGCGTGAAAACAGCCGCAATAGCTCGCACGACACAGGCGACGGCGACGAGCCTGCACGCGCGACGCTGCCCACCTTATATTTAAACTCCCCGCATTCCGCTCATCTCTCTCTCTCTCTCGCTCTCTGTCTCTCTCTCTCTCTCTCTTTCTGTCTGTCTCTCGCTCTCCTTCTCTCTCTCTCTCTCTCTCTCTCTCTCTCTCGCTATATATATATATATGCCTTTCTCTGTCGCTGTCCCTCTGTCTCTCGTTTTTTTTGTTTTTCTCTCTCTCTCTCTCTCTCTCTCTCTCTCTCCCCTCTCGCTCCTCCTCCTCCTGTCAACTCGTCGACGCTCTCGAAGTCGTCAAACTCTCTCTCGAAATCCGTTTCCCGTCCTCGGCCGAAACGTCCTCGACACTATCCCCGATCACGCTCTGCGGGCGGGGAGCAGTGATGGTAACCTTTTGGTCTGCCGAGAGGCCTCTCGAGCTAAAGCTGGCAATGGTACTTGCTGTCATGACTGCTGCTCTGCACTGCGTGCTGTACACATGCTCTGCCATGCCTGCTGGGGAGGGTCGTATCTAACATCTTATGTCAGAAAACCTCTGATATACACTCGCAACTGCATTGTATGGAGTACAATTCACACTGGTGAAAAAGGGAAAGAAAACTGAGTAAACACTCACCTTTATCTCATTCAAAAAAATCCTTCGCAGCTGCTCGTCGTTACATTGCCTGCTGTAAACACATGCCCGAGAGAAATGCGACGGTCAATCGTCGCAATCAACCTCTCAAAGAATAGCTTCATTGCGAGGGGGGGGAAAGGTAGGAAACTAAGAGACAAGAACAGGATGCAAAACGTGTTTTGCGGGCTCACTCACTTTGGCCCTTCAGGCCTGCGCGGGATTCTACCATTTCTTTCGTCGCTTCCCAGCCTCGGGAGAAACCCTGCGTAGCATGGACATAACGTCCGTGAACTCCGTCGGTCTGGCCCACAGATGAGTAGTGCACGGGCCCTTGAACTCCAACGTTCCACTTGACATTGTTGATCTTCACCTTCTGCTCACGTTTATGCTTTGTCTTTCCTTCTGCCTGCTCGGGGCTCGGCTCTGGATGGGTCGCGCTCGTCTCCTTCTCGGACCACCTGTTGTACGTCATGTAGCATACTGCGAATAGGCCCACGATCATCAGGATGGTCGTCATGATTCCTTTGATGAGCGTGCCGAGGGAAATCCTGATCACCACTTGCGGTGACATGGCCCACTCGAGCTCCATCACTGCCGTCGCCCTTGCGTCGTAGATCTCCACCTCGCTGCTGGCTGCTGCCGTCCTGGATGCCATGGTCGCCATCGCCGTCATTGTGCTTATCTTCGGCCTTGGTGTGGCGAACCTCTTGGCTTCCTCCTGTCGGTCCTTGACGGTCTTCTTCTTGGCTGCCTGGAAATTCTCATCGAACTTCAGGCTTATCGTCCCAGTGCGCAGCCTGTCTGCCAATAGTTGCCGCGCCGACAGCTTGGCGAAGCCGTCCGCGAACTGGCGCTCCGAGCTGACCCAGTACCAGCCCGTAGCACTTGCCGTCATACGCTCTTTGAGCACCTGCACCTCGATGCCCGTCCTCTTGTCGTCGAAGTTGTGCACGTGCGGCTTCTGGGCCGCGTCGTACAGCGCCTTGGCGTCCACCGCCAATGCACTCCTGGCCAGCACCGTCATGGTGCCGTTGAGCCTCGGGTCCCTCGTCGGGTCGAGCATCAGGCTGTAGTGCACCTTCACATACTCGAGTGCGTCCACTCCTCCTGCTGCAGCTTGGGCTTCTCTCGCCAATGAGGACCTGCTCACCCTTGGTAGTTTCCACGATCGCCAGTCGACCACGGTGTACTTGACCGTCTCGCCGCTCAACACACTCCTGTGCGCTGCCAGGATGAGGTAGCCTCCCTGCGAGCTTCCATCACGTCGTGCTGCCCATGCTGCGTCCGTCATACAAATAAACGCCACCTCGTTGGGATCGTCGCATATCTTGGGAAACAACTGGCACACGTCGCTGTTGGCCTTGGCGAACCTCAGCGTCTTGTTGGCCTCCACTAAGTCCTGCGCGGTGGAGCTCTCGTTAATTGTACCTTGTCCGAGACTCACGCTGCACTGCAAGCGGGGTGCCGCCTGGTTGCTGGGCCACGCCAAACTGCCCATAAGTCCTCGTAGTTGTCGTCGCTCGCCCTCTGTGATGGCCAACTTGTGGTCGCTGGCCCTGCTCTTGGTCATCGTGATCGGCTTGAGCCCCTTGATGTAGGTCTCGCAGCTCATCTGATAATCTCCGTTTGTCGCCTTGGTGAGCTGGTTGCCGCAGAAGTCCATGGACGAGTCGCCGGCCACGTTCAAAGTGCCAGTCTCGGTGTCCTCCCACGTCCGGAAGTTGAAAACCTCCTTGAGCTCCTGGACGCGCGCCGAAAAGCACGCCTGGCCCTCCTTGTTGCTGCCGCCTCCAAGCATATCGTCCACATGTAGACCGATAGCGCCGTCGAACACCTTCACGTTCGTCTCGCCCAGCCGGTAGCTCAGAAACAGGCAGGGGTCCAGCGGGTGAACCACAAAGCCGCACCCGATCATGCGGTCCGCGGCCTCCCCCCACCAAAGTCTCGGCGCGTCGCTCAAGCCGCACATGCTCTTGAGCAACCTCATCCGTGTTCCAGGTTGGTACCCGAGCATCTTGCAGGCCTCGGATGGCAAGAGTACAGAGATGCCACGGTCCGAGCGCTTGCCCTGCAGGAATGCGGTGCTCACGTCCGCCGTGAACAGAGTCCAACCATGGATACGACTCAGGAGCACGATGAACGTCCTGCTCAATCTCGTCATCGTCGGAGAAGACTTGGCCAGGGTTCCCGCGATGGCGTCTGGATCGCGAAACCCTTGCATCACCAGCCGCGCCTTGGCTCGGTGGCTTCCGTCAGCGTTCCTCGACCACTTCAGCAGGAACCTAGCACGCAGAACCTTCTTGGGGTCCTCTACCTCCTTCTTGTCCTGCTCCCAGACCTGGTTGTCAAAGTAGCTCTGGAGCTCCGCGCGCTTCGCCTCCGCAAACTTGGCCTTGTCCTCCGCGTTCATGTTCCTCTCGCTCAGCTCGCCAGCCGCGCAGCACTCCTCAAAGTCCAGGTTGAACGCCATGGTGGCGGCGTCGTAGTTCCAGCCCTTGGGCAGGACCTCCACGCTCATGAACATCACGTCCTCTGCGATCTCCACTTTGTCATAGGGCCCCGGCCGACTGAATCTTCTCTGTCGGTCTCGCTGGGATGAGAACGTACGTAGCGGTGCCATCTCCAAGGCGCCCTGGCTCCGTCGCATCTCCTTGAACCTTGCTCTCGCGTCGGTCACCTGTTGATCTGGTAGCTCAGCTGGTTGTGGCTGATCTGCTGGTGCTTCTCGCTGTTCTGGTCGTGGGAGTAGATCGGCCCCGTCGTCATCTGGAATGGCCTGGTTGGCGGCCGTCGTTGTAGGCTCCTCGTGGCTGGCAGGCCTGGGCTCCGCTTGGGGCTCTGAACCCTGCGCCGATACCTGTCTGAGTTGATCCGCCATGGCCTGCTCCACCGTCGGCGCACTCCCAGTGGCTGGGGTTGGTTCGTCCTCCTCCATCGGCTCGCTCAAGCGGTCCTCCTCGCTGGGACCAGGCAGCTGGCTGATGTCGAAGAACTGCACAATACCTCCACGTCGTAACCCTTGCAAGACGGTCTGTGCTGCCTGAAGGTTTGCCGGTCGCTTCGGCTCGCCGATCCGCTCCACGATGGGTCTGATTTGGTCTGGGCTGCAGCGTAGAAGACTCCCGCCATGCGTAACCCAGTAGACCTTGGGCTGGCCACTCTCTGAGTCCTCGCGCAACGCCACGGTAGCCGGCCCCCTCCAGCGTGACTTCTGGAGCCTGCTGGCCCCGCGATCGCGCCAGCAGTAGCACTCCTCGCCCACGTTGACCGAGTCGTGCGTGTCACGTCGCTTCCGCAGGAAGGCCCTGCGAAGCCTCTCCGTCGAGTCCGCCTTGATGAATGCCGTAGCTGCGGCCACGCGCCGCTGCATCGCCTCCTGGCAGGTCTCCTCCTCCAGGTAGGCCTCCGCTGCTGGCGCGTGTAAAGTATCGGCGGACAGGGAGTCGTTTAGCTCGGGGTGGTAGCCCAGGACCCACTGTGCTGGACTGTAGCCCTTGTGGTGCATCATCCTGTTGATCTGGTTGGGCACATAGTCCAGTGCTGTCTTCAGGTTCTCGATGGTGCGCTCTAGGCCGGTCTCCTCGAACCAGAGCTCCGTCGTCTCGCGCGTCACCTGGTGAGCTCGCTCCACGGGGCCCAGTGCCTGATGAGCCTCGCCAGGGGCGACTCGCATCTTGATGTTGTGTTGGCTGGCCCAGTCCAGCATCTCCTGACTGCATGCTGCGCCGCGCTCGTCCATTATGAGGTTGGTTGGGGTCCCGTAGTGCCGAATCCACTCCTTCTCGATGGACCTGATGGCCTCGGCGGTCGTCTCCCGGTTGGCGATCCTGCACTTCTGGAACCGGCTAGCTCCGTCCAGCACGCGCGCAATCCTCGCCGCGCCTGAGCGCAACTTGAACTCGAAGAAGTCCAGGTACAGTGCCTGGTTGAACGTCGTCCAGGAAGTCGGTGCCGATTTCGGTGGCTGTGATGCTCGCTTGCGCTCCGCGCAACTGGCGCGCTTGCACTGCTTGGCGCAGGCGATGACTCCTTCTCTGGCGCCCGCTGTCGTCAACATCCCCACGAACACCTCCATGCTGGGGTGGCCCAGGTTCTTGTGGAGGCGCTCCACGTACCCGAACACGTTCTGGTCGAACTCGCTCTTGAGCATCTTGTCCTGGTACGTCTGCTTGGCCTCGTTGCTGTCCACCGTCGTGTGGTATATATACTCCACCGCGTCCTCGCCCTCCTTCAGGCCCAACACCAGGACGTCGGGGTCCTGACTCGGGGGCTGCCCCAGCAGGTCACTCAAGATCTGCACTCGGAAGGGCCCGTAGTTCTCGGCGAAGCTGGTGCGGTGCAAGTTGGTGCCTGGAATCTTGCCTTCAAGGTGGACATGCTTATGCTGTTTATCACACTGGTACTCCTTGAGTCCTAGAGCCATTCCTCGTCGTGTCGTGCGAATTCCAGTGCGTTTCCGAGCCAAGCCTTCCCCTGGAATCTCCAGTCCTGTCATGCGCTGGTCGAATAATACATGATGTCCGGGTGACTCGTAAAGTGCCTTCGTCCTCCAGCTCCGTGCCGTAGCTGGTTGCTCCAGGTGAGCATCTCGGTAGGCTTGCCACTGCTTGTTGTAGATCTGCTTGCAGAACATCAGGTGCGCGCGGTGATGATCCTCACGACGCTGCTGCAACAACTTCTTGTCATCGTCGGTTTTGTAACCCCGCTCCTGCATGATCGTCCAAGCCTTACACTCGGGGCTGATCCATATGTCGTCGGGCTGCTCCTCGTCGATCAGGTTGAGGAACCTCTTCTGTATGCTGGGCTTGCTGAAGTCCCAGCCGTTGTGCACTCCGAACGACCTCGCCTGGTGTCCACGCTGTCTCAGCTCCTTCGTCAGCTCCGAGTTGCCGCCATAGACCTCCCATAGTCTGCGCTTTCCTTTCTTGACGTCCTTGGCCCTGCTCAGCTCCTGGTCTATCTCCTTGCTGGCCGCCTGTAGGGCGTCCTGGCACTTGCGCAACTGCTTAACGTTGAGGTCCTCGGCGATATGGACGTCGTCGTCTGCCCTGGCAACCTTGTTGTCGAACTCGACCATGTTGCCGATGAAGTCCACCGACTCCTTGTAGGCCAGCACCTCGTCTCCAAGGAATGCGCAGGGGCTGATTGGGCGCTGCACGCGAACATGGTTCAACATATTCTGCGGCAACAGAGTCTGGTGGGCACGATGCTTCATGCACTCATCGTAGCTCTCCAGCATGTCCAGGATGAAATGTCCTCTCTTGGGCTGCTGGCGTAGCTGAAACCACTTGCCGTCACCGTCCCAGCATGCCCTCTTGTTCTTGTAATCCACGACCATGCCCAGCTCCTCCATCACCGGTCTGGCGAACAGAAACGGCGCACGCCCAGGGATCACGTGAGGATCTCCACGAACTTGCCGCCAGGGAAGGAGGGAACCATGACGCATGCGGTCGCATCGCCGGTCGCGTCGTCGCCGTACCTGAAACTCTTGTTGCACGGGAATATCTTCATCTTGTTGACTGGGAACCCTTTTGTGACCAACTGCTTGCAGTAGCCCTTGAGCGTCTCGTGGCCCACTATCACGCTGGTCGCTCCACTATCGCGTATCGCCTCTGATGGGCCCAGCTCGGTCGAGTTGTACACGTCCTCCGCATCGTCGGTGACCATCCTCGCCTCGGCCGCATCGTCTCCGACATTATGTCTCTTGCGGCTCGCATGTGGGCAATCTCTGGCGAAGTGACCTCGACCTCCACATCGTGAGCATATAGTCTCTTCCGTCGCTCTGATCAGTGGCAGGGACGATGGCTGACCCCGTCCAGGTGGGCCTCTGCCATGTCCGCTGGTATACGTACTCTTGCCACGTCCTTTGCTGGTGCCTCTCCCAGTCGCCTTTCCTCTGGATGTGCCGCGCGCCGCGCCTCGTCCTCGAGCCTGACCGGCCCTGGGTACGATGGCCGTTGTGCTTCTCTGTGGTGGCGGCACCATCGCGACAACTGGGTAGAAACCTCTGGCCAATCTCATGTCATTCATCTTCTGTCTCGCGTCCGTGTAGGCTGCCATGATCTCATCGTACTGGTCCACGTCGTATGTCTGGTCCGGTACGGGGTTGCCACTCACGGTGGCCGTCTCGCTATAGTAGGCCGCATCTGAATCGAAGCCGTGGCCTGCGTATGCCTGTTGATCCTCTGCAGCGTCCTCATAGTAGTCGTCTTCCTCGTACCCGTAGTGGTAGTAGGCATCCTCCTGGACCTCGTCCTTTTCGTCGTAGTCATCCAGGTTGTAGGCTGCTGCTCCTGAGCTCGCCCTGGTGCTTGGGAAGGAGTCTAGGCCAAACGTCTTCTTCATCTCGCTCTCTACCTTGTCCAGCGACAGGTCGTCGCCAACCTGGCTGGTGACCAGCTGCTTGCCCTCTCTGTCCAAACCTGCGCGTCGTAATAAGAACCAGCCGAGCACCTTGTCTGGTAATATTACGTCGTGCGCGCGGATCTTCCGCTCGGCTGTGCGAAACCTCGTGAGGTAGTCCATCAGCGTCGCCTTTGGCTTGCGGGCCGTCTTGAAGAAGAACGTCTCGAAGTCTGTCGGCAGCTCCGTAATCTGGTCGTACTTGTCGGCCCTGTCGAGCGCATCTAAGATGGTCCGCCAACCTTTCTCCTCCTCGAGCTTCTCGATGTCCAGATCCTCGACCACCTCCCACGCTCGACCATTCAGGCCCTGCGTGATCTCCAAACCCACTGTTCTCTCTTGTTCTCTGCCACGAGCTCGAGCTGCGAAGATCTCCACCTTCCGTCGGACGGTCTTGCACCCGTCGATCGAGCCGTCGAACTCTGGGGTTCGACCCAGGAATCCTGAGGAGAGCTGCTGTCCGTCTCCAGCTGCTGCGGCACGCCCAAGCGCGCCTCGTGCTGCAGCTCCTCGTCCCCCTTTGCCGTCTGGTGGACCCATTGTCGAAGTACTTCTCTGTGTCCGTGTCCGTGTCCGTGGAGCTACTGCTCCGCTACCAATGTCAACTCGTCGACGCTCTCGAAGTCGTCAAACTCTCTCTCGAAATCCGTTTCCCGTCCTCGGCCGAAACGTCCTCGACACTATCCCCGATCACGCTCTGCGGGCGGGGAGAAGTGATGGTAACCTTTTGGTCTGCCGAGAGGCCTCTCGAGCTAAAAATGGCAATGGTACTTGCTGTCATGACTGCTGCTCTGCACTGCGTGCTGTACACATGCTCTGCCATGCCTGCTGGGGAGGGTCGTATCTAACATCTTATGTCAGAAAACCTCTGAAATACACTCGCAACTGCATTGTATGGAATACAATTCACACCTCCTCCTCCTCCGCCTCCTCCTCCTCATCATCATCATCATCATCATCATCATCATCATCATCATCAGCATCATAAGCATCATCAGCATCATCAGCATCATCATCATCATCATCATCATCATCATCAGCATCATCATCATCATCATCATCATCATCATCATCATCATCATCATCATCATCATCATCATCATCATCTTCACCTCCTTCGCGAACGTCGGGCTCGAGCACGGCAAGCACCAGCGCCTGCAAGACTACGAGCACGGTGCCCAGACGCTAGACAAGCGATTGAGAGCCAAAAGCCGTAGAGGCCGCCAAATGGGCTGGGAGGCGAATGCCACCCCCACCTCCTGATCTACGACCTTCCCGCCATCATCGTCACTATCGCCATCATCAACAACACCTGTACCACCGTCACCGCTCGTATCAACATCATACTTCCGAGTATGGGTTGCCATCACCCCTTATCAGTATGATTGGTATCGTCATTATCCTCCGCCTCATCCTCGCCCCCGAAGCGAGAGAAAGAAAAAGAGAGAGAGAGAGAGAGAGCGGGAAAGAGAGAGAGAGAGAGAGAGAGCGAGAGAGAGGAAACAAAAGGACAAAGATAGGTACCAAAAAACGTGTGCGAGGGGGGACTGGATTCTATGAATGTGTGGGGGGATATAGTGACCCGGCACCGGCTTCCAGTAACATTAGCATACTTGCTAAAAGATTGGTCCATTGGACGTCCCGCTCTCCTGCTGGTAGCGTGGTCGCAGTAGGTCGGCAAGGGGTTCCGATGAATCACATCGGGGACTAAGACACGGCGTGCTCGATCGAGGGCAACTCTTAACATCAGCGCGGCACGGGACCCATCACCAGACTGAAGCACCAGACTGAAGCACCAGGCTAAATAACAAGACTAAAGAGCGAGCCTGAAGAGACAGGGGCGTTGGTCGGGTGCTCCACCCTGGTGATATGAATCTGGTATCCCCATGTGGTGCTACGCTTATGAAAAGTGTGGTGCCGTTGGTCTGGTGCTCTTTGTCTGGAGCTTCAGTCTGGTGTTCTAGTCTGGTGCTGGCCAGGCCCTTCCTGGCCCTCGTCCATGCCCTGAGGAAAATAAGTTGCATGCTGATCATCAGGGCAGCCTGGGTCATCAGTCAATACAGTTCATGCGTGTGAGGTACACGTGCCCCTCACCAGGAGGCCAAGAAAGGGGCTCGGTTTATCGGCGCAAAACCCCCCATTCGTGCTGCCAGACAAGGGTGGTGCTATATTTGTAGAGGCAACCATGCACACTACTCGCGTCGGCACTATGGGGTCACAGTCAACAGTGCAACTGTTCTAGAATGATTCAACAAGTCTTCCCTAGTGTGCCACTGGCTGCGCAGGTGGAGTCTGGACAGGCGGCCTCCTCGACTGCCGCGCCCGACTGCTCCTACAGCCCACGCCTGTTGCTATTTCGGCCGAGGGGACGATGGCCGATGCCCACGCTGTGGTCCAGCGAGCGTCTGCCGCTCTCATAGGAGGACGAGGCGGCTCGCGCCACCCATGGAGAAGACCGTGGGGTGGAGTCGTGCTCGGGATCGGACTGCTTTTGTTTCAAACTGGCAGCCGTGTCTGCTGGCGCGCCTTGCACCACCCACATTCCAGATTCGCAGCACCAGGCTGATCGCTGCAGACGGGTAACATCAAATTAAGTAGAACACCGGACTAGGGCACTGGACTAAAGCTATCTGCTAACCGCACCAAAAATGGCATCCCAGGCCTAACAGCACCACGTTGGATAACCGATCTGTTGCACGAAGAGCACAACACCAAAAACATCATACCAACAGCACCAAACGAAGAAACAGTGACCCTGACTTTGTACGATACCAAAGCGCAAGACAAACAACAAGCCGCGAGTATGGCACCAGACTTGCAACACCGAACGAACGATAAACGAGTACGGCACCGTACTAGTAACATATGACGAGTAACGTGCAGACTTCCAAACGAGTATGGCAACAGACGAGTAGCACCACGCAGCGAATAACGAGTACGGCGCCAGACTTGCAGCACACAGGTGCTCTCTGGTGCCAGGCTCAATAGCTTGGCGCACGATGTCTAGTTCTATGCGTTTGGCGGTTTAGTGTGGCGCCACGCTTCTTCGTGTTGTGCAATTGGCATGGCACTATGAGCGTGGTGCTCGCAGTGTGGCGCCATAGTCTGGTTCCCCAATGTGGCGCTGGTCGTCTGGGAACTTCAGCCTGGTGCGAATACTCAACTGTCTTGATATGTTTCCGTCTGGCACCGCGGTCGCGCGCTTGGCACACGCTTAATGGCTTTAGCACGGCGCTGCTAGCCACGTGCGTAGTCTGGCGCGACGCTCGGGACATTGGCGCACGTTTGGCGCCAAGAGCATGGCGCTTTAGCCTGGCGTCGCAGTCTGGCGCGTTAGTCTGGCGCTTGGATATGGCGCCACACTTGCGGTAAAGAGCTCAGCGTGTAAGGCCAGGAACTGCCTTCCACTCGAGATTAATCGGCGGCGTCCATGCTACGCGGCTGAGTAGTAGAATTTTAGCGCCGGCCACATCGGATTAATTTCGAGGAAGTCCCTCCTGGGGTCCCTGTGATACATACTCTCTGTACCTGAGCGAGCGTGAACAACTTTTCCTTCGCTGTCAGACGATACTGTGCTGCCTTTAGTCACGATATTGTGCATCCTTTAATCACGCTGAACCAGGAAGCTCCCGCACCCATGAGGGCAATTCAGGCCTTCCCCTCATCATTCTCCCTCCGCCCGGCCACAGATCCCCCAAACGGCTATCAAGCGGCCAAACAAGCCCAAAAACTACGACTAGAATCCACGCGCCAGCTACGCGCGCGCGCGTAGGTTCTAGTCATAGTTTTTTCAGGGCCCTCCGCAACCACAGCCGATCTCTACGGCTGCGAGTCCGAAGAGCCCCGGTGCGACTCCTTTTCCGTGCTGCTCTGCGTTCCTTCCCCGAAGGAGATCGCACTGGAGGTCTTTCGCAGTCGTCGTCGTCGTTGTCGCCGCAGTCGTCGTCGTCGTCGTCGTCGTCGTCGTCGGTCGTCGTCGTCGTCGTCGTCGTCGCAGTCGTCGTCGCAGTCGCCGTCGCGGTCTCACTCGTCGTCGTCGTCGCAGTCTCAGTCGTCGTCGTCGCCGCAGTCTCAGTCGTCGTCGTCGTCGTCGTCGCCGCAGTCGCAGTCATCGTTGTCGTCGTCGCCGCAATCGTCGTCGTTCCCCAAATGCTGAAAACGAAGGACGTCGAGGGCCCAGAGGGCAGGGGCGGGCGCGGGAGCGGGCGCCGCGCGGAACTGGGCCCAGGTCCCGGGAGGCGGAGGAAGAGGAGGAAAGGAGGAGGAGGAGAAGGAGGAGGAGGAGGAGGGGGAGGAGGAGCAGGAGGAAGAGGAGGGAGAGTAGGAGGAAAAGGGAGGGGAGGATGAGGAGAGGAGGAAAAGGGAGAGGAGGAGGAGGAGGAGGAGGAGGAGGAGGAGGAGGAGGAGTAGGAGGAGGAGGAGGAGGAGGAGGAGGAGCAGGAGGAGGAGGAGGAGGGGGAGGAGGAGGAGGAGGAGGAGGAGGAGGAGGAGGAAAAGGAACAGGAGGAGGAGGAGGAGGAGGAGGAGGGAGGACGGGGAGGGAGAGGAGGAGGATGAAGGAGGAGGAGGAGAAGGAGGAAGAGGGCACGAAGCGCCGGTCTCACGAGAAAGGAAGCCTCTTGGGGCGTGTTGGGAGCCGTTCGGGAGCCTCTCGGGGCCTCTTCTGGAGCTCTTGGGGGGCGTCTTGGGGTTTGTTGGGAACCTTCTGGCGGCCTGGGGGGGCGTCATCGGTCTCTCTTGGGCCGTTTTAAGCGCGCCTTGGGTTGTTAGGTTGCCCTCTTGGGCTGTCTTGGCGGCCTCCCGGGGACCTCTCGGGGGCGTCTTGAGGCGTCTGGGGCGGATTTGGGAGCCTCTTGGGCTGCCGCGCAGCGCGCTCAGGCCGTCTACCAGTGCATGGTAAAATTGTAAGTTTTCCATTGGATTTTGGCGATGTTCGCCTTCGGGGGCTCTCTTGGGAAGTCTCTTGGGCCTCTCTCGGTGCGCTTTGGGAGCCTCTGGGGCTGTCTTTGCGCCACCTTGGGCGCGCTGCGCCCCTCTTGGGCTATTTTCTCGAGCTGCAGCGTGCTTGGACAGAGTCAGAACGCGGTCTCGGGGCCCCTGTCCTCCCATGCGGTGCGGAGGTCCTTGGGCCCGGCCAGGGAGCCTCGGTCCCCCGGGATAGAGATATACATGCAGACATACATACATACATACATACATACATATATATATATATATATATATATATATATATATATGTGCGTAAATACCAGATTTGAAGCTCGCTGCGCTTCGCTCGGAGGTCTTGGCACGATGCGCTGGCGCGCAGTGTGCGAGTGAAGTGCGACTATGCGGGCCGAAGCGTCGGCGATGGGCAGGGACGGGGATGGGAAGGTCACGGGCGCATGGGCGTCGGCCCATGGAGTGCGCGCGCGCCGTGCGCGCGCGCCGAGTTGGCAAGGGGCGACGCACGCGACGGTCATCGGCGATAAGATTAAGCGGGGACGCAACGCCGAGGGCAGGGGAAGGGCGAGGTGTGGTAAATGCGGGGCATTCGGGGCAACTTCAGGACTCGGGGGCCCTAAATCCTTCTTGGCGGGTGCGACACAGGGGTTGGGAAGGTCAGGGGCAGCGCCTGTGGACAGGGTGTTTAACGTGGCGGTGACCACGATGATGATGACGCGGTTGTGGCGACGACGGAAGTGGCATGCGCAGGGGGCGGAAGGGGCAGGGGCTCGCCAGCCTGGTTCGAAGGGGCGGCCCGACACCGGGCCCCCCCAACTCAGCCCGACGTGGCCTTTCTCTCGGCGTCTTGACTGTGCGCTCGGATCTGCAAATCTACACGCGACAGACCTCGTGCCAGCGAAGCGGTCTGGACGGCTGCTTACCCGCGCGCTTCCTTCCCTGTCCGTCTGCGCGCGCGGCCGCTGTTTCATCGGCCTGCGCGCGCGTGGCTTGCATTGTCGTGCCCTCCTGTCTTGCTGCAAAGAGAACATTTTTACACTGCCCCATGCCTGCAATCCGCGGAGCACCTGGTCGGGCCCAGGTGTTCCGAAGCACATCAAAAATTTGGGTCTCGTGGGGCCCTCTTCGGAGGCCTCTCGGAGGCCTCTTGGGCGGGATTTGGGGCCTTTTGGGCCGTCGTCAAGTCATCATAAGCGTCTTGGGCAGATTATTCGGCGGTTTCGGGCCCTTTGGACCAGTTTGGGAAGCCCAACTGGCGGGCAAGAGAACACCCAAGGGACACCTGGGGCCTCCGGGGACTGGCCAGAGAGAGCCCCACGGGCCCCCGGGGGGGGGGGGGCGCCCATCACCGGGGATCTGCTGATGTGAGATAATAAAGATAGGAATATGTATATATATATATACATATATATATATATTAATCTATTATATTATATTATAGACTAATATATACTCCAGTGCGCCCCAAGAAGCCTCCAAGGCACACCCAAAGAGGCCGCCATCGAGGCCCTAAAACGCGAAATTCGCCGGCCCAACGGGCCAGAGGCGTGCTAAAATCTCCGGTAACTAATTAACAATATTTCTAGTTCGCGCGCGCGGGGCGGCCCCTGGGGGGCCCCGGACGAAAAGTACCCCCGCTGATCCCCGGCCGGGTCCCGGGCGATCCCCAGGGGGGAGGTTATTTTTCGCCACCCCTCACGAGGATCGTGGCCTCCGAGGGGGCGGCTGCAATCAACTACCCCCCCTCCCGCTCCAAGGCGCCCCCAAGAGCCCCCCAAGAGGCCCCAGGGGAGTCCAATACGCCGCCAAGGAGCCCCAAGACGCTCCAAAGAAGCCCCCAAGAAGCCCCCAAGACGGCCCCAAGAGGCCCCAAATAGCGCTCCAGGGCCGGCGGAATGAGCGAAGCGATGAAATAAGATTACAAACATTGACGCAAGCATTGCTTCCGAGCCCAAGAGTGATGGGTCGGTTCGAGATCGCACCAATCATGCCCTAGAGAGCGTACGGAAGCACACAAGATGGCCCAGGATGGCCCCAAGAGCGCCACGAGACAGCCCCAAGAGCGCAAACGTCGGCTTCCAGAAGGCTCGAAAACAGCCAAGGGCCGCCCAAATTGCTGCGCGACGCCTCAGGATCATGCAAACACGGTCCAACGAGCCCTCAAAGCTCCCTCAAGACGCCCCAAGAAACCTACAAGAAACGCCCAAAAAGACATCCAGCGAGGCTCTCAGAGGCGAAACACTCTGAACAACCGCGGGGAGAATCCTTATGTGTTACTTATATTGCTTTCCGGCTTCAGATCGACACGGAAAATCTCAAGCTCCCGATTAGCCCTCAAGACAGCTCCAAAAGCGCCATAAGACAGACCCAAGATAGCCGAGAGTCCCCAAAAATAGCCCCAGCGGGCTCCAGCACGGCGCCGCGAGCTGCCCAAGCTTCCCCGAGATGGTTCAATCGAGCCTCTTCGGGAGAGCACTGTGGAACCATCGCGCCCTAGACGACCCCGAGACTCCCAACCGGCCCCTGACGGGCCCTCGAGAAGCTACCGAGATGGCCCAAGAGGTCCTCCAGAGGCCCAAAGGAGCCTGCAAGAAGCGTCTAAGATGTCCCCACGAAGGCGGAGGACGACGGAGGAAAGAAGAACCGCGCCAGGACAAACCTGGACTGCAGCTAGTCTCAAACTCAGGTTCGTTCCTGCTGCGCTGCAGCGCTGGCACGGTGATGGCATCTGCTGCAGGCAGCTGGATAGTTCCCAGCGAAGGCCGCTTCACCGCGAGGGTAATACAGTGCCACAGGTGACCGCTCTTGGGGGCCGATGGGCCTTCTTGGAAGGGGGAGCCTACCGAGAACCAGAGAGCGAGAGAGAGAGCAGCACGAGACCGCTTCGCCGACGACCGCTTCGCTCGGAACCGCTGCGCCCCGAACCGCTTCACCCCGAACCGATGCGCCCCGAACCGCTGCGCCGACGGACCGATTCGCCGGCGGGCCCTAACAGACGGGGCGGTCGGGCGGACCCTAGCGGGTAGAACGGGCAGGCAGGAACTCAAAGCGAGCGAATGGACTCCACTGGGCGCGTCGGGCGAACGGACCCTACCAGGTGGGTTGGGTGGGAGGAACCCAATCGGCAGGTCGTGCGGGGCGGCACGAAAGCGGGCAGGCGGACTTTCAATCAATCGAGCGAGCGGACCCTACCGCGCGGGTCTGGCGGGCGGGCTTTTAAGCACACGAGCGAGCGGACCCCAACGGGCGGGTCGGACGGGCGGGCCCTGATGGGCGGGTGCGACGACGATGACGACAAACACGAACACGACAATGACCGCAGAAGACAAGCGATAAACGACAAAGCAACGAGTCCCGACATCGACGACGACGACGACGATGAGGACGACGACGACGACGACGACGAGAACGAGGATCACGACGACGACGGCGACGACGACGACGACGACAAGCAACGACGGCGAGAGGCTGTGACAGGCGGCGACCACAACGACGGTAACCAATGGCCAGCACCGACCACGACGAGTGACTACGACGTGCTAAGCGGTCCGCGAGAAACAGTTCGCTGGCAGAGCGGTCCGCGGGCGAAGCGGTCCGCGGCCGAAGCGGTTCGTCCCTAAGTGCGCGACGGACTGGGAAGGCTTCGGGACGCACGGCTCTGGGGAGCCCCCAGCCCCTTCTCTGAGGGCGATGCTATCCTGGGAGCCTGCCGATGGCCGAGTTGGACGTCAGCTGCTGGCTGCCTGCTAGGGCCCACCACAAGAACGGGAAGAGAATACGCGCGCGCCTTGGGAGACCCCTAGAGGCCCCCGAGAGGCCTCCTCCTCCTCATCCTCCTTCTCCTCCCTCTCCTTTTTCACCCTCGTCTTCCCAGGAATGTTCCCAAGGGTTTACACAACGGCGGGGGGCGAAACACGTAGCCTTTTAAATTGGTCGTATAAGCGTTTCCAAAAGGCATGGGGCCGCGGTGGTTGACCGTAGGCAACTTCGCTATATCCAACGTGGTCACTCTCTTTACGTGACAGAAAACCAACACATATGTTCAGAATATGCCGTGCCTGCGGCAGCTACTCGGAAGAAGCCAGGGCGGAGGGAATGCAAGCCCAGTGCACCCCCGACAAGGCTTCTGCTACGTCCAATTGGCGCCGCTTGCGTCAAGGGAAATCCCAAAGTTACAGACGGGGTAACTGGGCGAGCTCAAGTGAGACCCTTCCCTTCAAAACCAACTTTGAGCTTCGATGGGAGCTGGGAGGGCAGTGGGCCAGCATAGGGGGCCAGCTGCTGGACGACGAAGCGTCCGCGTCCTAGACTGGTTCCCCGAAGCAATCAGTATCAAATGACCCATATGTTTATCCTCCCGACCTGCTCGGACCTCCCCCCCTCCCCCCTTCCCAATCCCCCTTCCCCACATTTCTGGCTGCGCCTTCCCTTGGACCTGGGTCCAGCCCACCTCCGACGTCAGCCCTGACAGCGTGCGAGCAGGGCTGTTGGCAAAGCTGGCCGCAAGGGACGGAGGGCGCCCCGACGGAGCGCGAAGAGGGCGGCCGCGCGAAAAGAGCGAACAGCCGACCAGACACAGAAGCGCTTCGTGGCAGCGGACTCCTCGTTCTCCGCCTGGCACGCTCACCCTCCCTCCCCGCAGCCGCAGCTGCCGCCGCTCGTGCAGCTGCTGCTGCTTTCGCAGCTGGCGATCCTGCCACCACTACCGTTCGCCGCGTTCCGGCCCCCGCGCATCATGTTCATTCTCGTCCTCGTCCTCCTCCTCCTCTTCCAACTCCTCCTCCTCCTCCTCATTATCCTCCTGATTATCCTCCTCCTCCTCCTCCTCCTCCTCCTCCTCCTCCTCCTCATCCTGATTATCCTCATCCTCCTTCGTATCCTCCCGCGCTTCTTCCGATGAAGTCGCGCTATCAGGCTGGTTAGGGCGGGCAGGGTGCTTCGACTGAGATTTCACCATCGCTTATGCTCCTGAATGCTTGTCCCACCAGCATCCTGGGTGGAAATGGTCTAACGCGTTCCCTCGTCCAATTCCAATATTACCCTTTGGGGGGTCCCCATCCCCCCGACCCCCTCCCCGATAACCCATGCATGCGTCGTCTTCGCCGCGTGCGTCGGAAACTGTACCGCTCCCGCCCCTACGCGGCCCGCGTAGATTTATCTTCGCCAAGTCTTTGGAAGCGGGATCGCGCGCGAACCCCTCCCGCTTGCGAGGTGGGAGGTGTGCCTCAATTACGTCTTCTGCTGCGGGAGCGAAGGTGAGATAGGCGGGGCCCTCGGACCCGCTCGACCTGGCTGACCTGGCCCGCTCCCCTATACCTGTTTCCCCGACCCACCCACCCTGAGTCTGGACGGGGGTGGGCGCGAGCGCTCCACATGGCTCAAGACGATTCCAATCGCGCCTCACAAACAGACCACGATGGCCTCCGATGGAAAAAAGGTGCAGGATCGCTCAGAGTGGCTCCCCACATGCTTCCAAGAGGCTTCAAGATCGGGTAAAGGCGGTCCAAGTGGCCACGGAGCATCGCAAGGATGCCAATGAGTCCCAAGCCCGTCAAAAACCGAGAGCGAACACAAACAACGTTGGGAGTCAACCAGTTTCGTTTCCAAGTTGCCTTGGGGCCGCCAGGTGGCTTCTGTATGACCCAAGATAAACCAAAAAGCGACCCAAAAACGCCCCGATGGGGCCGCGAAACGTCTGACGGGCGTGACAAAATGAGTGGCGGAGGCGCACGTGGCCACAGCCATTGGGGCCGTCGGTGGAGTTCCCTATGGGGCTACGAAACGTGTGAGGGTTGTGCCGAAATGGGTGGCCGGGACGCATGTGGTTACAGCCACTGGAGCGTTCGGAAGAGCTCCCCATGGAGCCGCGAAGCTTTTGACGGGTGTACCAAAATGGGCGGCGGGGGCGCGTGTGGCCACAGCCACTGGGTCCTTCGATGGAGTCCCATATGGGGCCGCGAAGCGTGCGAAGGGTGCGCCGACATGGGTGGCTGGGACGCACGTGGACACTGCCATTGGCGCCTTTGGTGGAGTTCCCTCTGGGGCTGCGAACCGTGTGACGGGTGTGCCGAAATGGGTGGTGGGGTCGCGTGCGGTCACAGCCGTTGGGGTGTTCAGTGAAGTTTTCTATGGGGCCGCGAAACGCATGAGGGGTGTGCCGAAAGGGGCGGCGGGAACACATGTGGCCACAGCTATTGAGGTTGTCGGCGGAACTTCCTATGGAGCCACGCAGCGTGCGAGGGGTTCGCCGATATGTGTGGCGAGGACGAACGTGGTCACAGCCACTGGGGCCCTCGGTGAGGCTCCCCATGGGGCCGCGAAGCGTGCGAAAAGCGTCCCGAAAATGGACGGCGGGGACGTATGTGGCCACACCCATTGGGGCATTCGGTTGGGCTCCCTCTGGGACCACGTAGCGTGTGATGGGTGCGCCGAAATGGGTGGCGGGGACGCATGTGGTCACAACCACTTGGGCCTTGGGCAGGGCTCCGTATGGGATCACGGCACGTGGGGAGGTGTGCCAAAATGGGTGGCGGGGGCGCATCTGGCCACAGCCGCTGTGGCATTCGGTGGAGCTCACTGTGGGGCCATGAGAGGTGTGAGAGGTGTACCAGAATGGGTGGACGGGACGCACGTGGTCACAGCCAGTGGGGCCTTCGATGGATATCCGTATGGGGACGCGAAACGTGCGAGTGGTGTGCCGAAATGGGCAGCGGGGGCGCATGTGGCCATAGCCACTTGGGCCTCCGGTGGATTTCCCTATGGGGCCACGAAACGTGTGAGGGGCGTGTTGAAATAGGTGGCGGGGACGCATGTGGACACCGCCACTGGGGCCTTCGGCGGAGCTGCCTATGGGGCCACGAAACGCGTGGGGTGTGCCGAAAGGGGTGGCGAGGGGGGCGCATGTGGCCACAGCCTCTGAGGCCTTGCGTGGAGCTCCCTATGGGGCCGCGAATCGTGTGAGGGGTGTGCCGACATGGGTGGCGGGGACGCATATGGCCACAGCCTCTGGCGCCTTCGGTGGAGCCCCCTATGGGGCCGCGAAAATCGCGAGAGGTGCGCCGAGGATGGGGGGAGGGGCGAGAAGGAGAAACGGTGCGAGGAACGCGGTGCGCTGTCTCTTCAAAACGAAGACCCAACGACAGCTTGGTTGGGGAAAACAAACGGCAGCTCAGCAAGGCCCCGCAAATGCCTTGTCGCTAGCACCCACCTGTGCCATGCAGTCCTCAGGCGCCAAAAGGTCGAAGAGCGACCGCCGAAGACCGCCTGCCCACTTATCACCATCGGCACCCCCTCGAGGGGGAAGCGGTGGATTTGTTTTGAGGATTTTCTTTTTCCTCTGAACATATCTCGATGCGATCGCAGTGCCTGATTGCGCGACCTGACAAGCTGGAGCGTCGACCTAGCCAATGCAATCTCAAAGTGCCGACGGCCCGGAAGCGGCAAATGCCCGCACCTGGGCGCCTGATCTCGGAGCTGAGTTCGCTTTTCAAATTTCCTGAATTCACCCGCCACTCGGCCCCCGCCGAGTTCGAACGGCGGGGCTGCTGGGGCCTGTTGCACCGCGACGGCAACGGCGCTGTCCAGCCAAAGCTTCGACGTCATTCGCCGACGCATCATAGGCTGAACGGGTCAGCGGGGCCGAGTCGCGAAAGAGGCAACCCCGCAGGAATGGCAGACGCCCATGCGACTACCGACGCGCTTAGGAGAAGTACCAAGCACTGGAACAACGAAATGCGGTCGTTTGGGGGCTTACAAAAGCTCCCAGGGCTGCAACGAAGCCGACAGCTGCGCGAGGGCCCCGACGCCACCATTTATGACAGCAACGCGTGGTTATGTTTGCGGGCGCGCAGTTCGCGGCACGCGCGATGCAAGAGCCAACAACTGCACGCTACCTCCGAGCAAACAGCGCTCGCTGACAAAGAACTGCTGGGAGTGTTCCCTGGCCCCGCCAGACACGACGCCATGGTGCTAGATGAAGCACAACATATCCGCAGTTTGTTCTGCTTGCAAGCCCACGCATTCATGTTACGATGGCGTTTTTGCAAAAATGCTCCACGCATTGATTTGACATCTGATCGAAGCGTTTCCCGCGCGCCGGCGCTCTTTATACGCATTCGACGCGCACTTGAGTGCCAGTTTTCAGAATTTCAACTCGAACTGCCTTAAACTATTCGGGGAATTTGCTGCCCGCCGATGACGGTTCCAAAATGATAAAGGGCACCTTCGGCGCGCAGGTTTTTTGGTAAACTCCGCACCATGCGTCGGGACACAGCTGACCGAGCCCGCCACCGCCAGAGGCGAGGCAATAACACTAGGATACCCTGCTGCTGCTGCTTTCAAGCGCGGTCAGCATCGACCCAATGCTGAGTCGAAGTCCAATCGCAAATCCTCGCCGTCATCCTCCTTGCGTCGTCGTCGTCCTCCTCCTCCTCCTCCTCCCCTTCCCCTCCCAGTGCGGATGGCCGGCGCCCTTCCACTCGAAAGAAGCCCCAGTGGGGCCTCCTGGAGCCTCCTGGGGCCTCCTTGGGCCTCTTCGGGCCTCCGGGCGCATCCTGGGGCCTCCTGGTGCATCCTGGGGCCTCCGGGGGCCCCCTGGGGCGTCCTGGAGCTCCGTGGGGTCTCCTGGAACTTTCTGGGGCCTCCTGGGGCCTCGTCGGGCCTCCTGGGCCCCGGGGCCTCCTGGAGCCTCTTGGGGCCTCCTGGGGTTGCATGGGGCCTCCTGGGACCTCTTGCGGCCTCCTCTTGGGGGTCGTCGGGCAAAAAATCCACCGGCCGACGGCCCCGTCGAGAAACCGCCCGGGCCCGTCGAAAAACTCGGCAGTCCTTTTTTTGGGCCCCGTCGAAAAACTGCGCGGCCTTTTTTCGGGGCCCCGTCGAAAAGCCGCGGGCTGGTGGAGCGCGCACCTGGTATAAAACACCTGTTTGTTGTTCCCCGGGGCCACGCATACCTGTCAAATTACAACGAAGAAACCGACGGAAGTTTTCCGACGAGTTTTCATACCCCTCAGTTGGGCCACGTCGCAAGAGAAGGCCACGAGGGCCCCCGAGAAACCCCAGAGAGCATCGAGGAAGAAGAAGGGGAGGAAGCGGAGGTGGAGGAGGACGGGGCAGGCACTGGAAATGGAAGGGGGAAGGGAGGAAGTGGAGGAGAAAGAGAGGGAATGGAAGTGGAGGAGGAAACGGAGGAAGTGGAAGCGGGGGTGCAGGCTGCGGACGGTCGCCCCCTGTCCGTCTGTACTCTTGCACTGCTCAGCCCCAGGCCAGAACCAGAAGTGACGGGGCCGAGCAGTCTTACAGAGTCCCTGGGTGCGCGGTCGGGCGCCCCCTCATTCTGACCCGCAACTGGGGGGGCGGGGCGTCGAAGCTATTCCGTCGCCGTCGCCGTCGCTATTCCGGCAGCGCCCCCCTCGGAAAGCTCTAAATCGTGGACAAGGAACTGGGAAGACGCATCTGTGGATGTCTTGTGAACTCACGCCATCCTGACCCCCGGCAGCGGCAGCGCGTGGGAACAGAGGGGCGTCTTCCAAGGCGGCCTAGCTCCACGCGGAACACGGGCGAGCCCAGCTCGCCCGGCACACCCGCCCAAGCGGACCTTCGCGAAGCCAGGCCGCCGTGGAACACGCCCCACCGCCCCCACGCGCTGCCGACTCTCGGCGCTGGGAGGGGTCCGATGATGATCATGATCTCGATGACTCCGAAGAATACGATGATGACGATCATGTTTTTTGTTGTTATTATTACGTTATCTACATGGCACATCGGCCAAGAGACGATAGCACACAGCCCACGACCACCCCAACAAAAACAACAAACACACACACACACACAAAAACAACTAGAAATGCACAATAACGTCCACTTTGAAAGCAGAAGCTCGGGCGCGGGAACACACGCGAATGCGATGCCGTTGCCGGCCACAAGCTAAGAGTGGGCGGCACGCTTGCGCACGCTTGCAGCCCGCAGACGGCCCCGAAACAAACGCGCTAGGAATCGCAAGCAGAATTCTCGCCGAAACGCGCCGCGTTGTCCTCGGGGCACGCCGCGCCACCCATGAAACAGTGGCGCAGGAGGAGGCGGCACGTGCGACGGACACATAAACGTGGCCGTCGAAAAATAGCGCCTAAAACAAATGGCGCCCCGAAAACAAATGGCCATCGGTGCCCCCTGGCCTGGGCGCACGCGCGACGCGCAAACGAAAGCCTCAATTGCCAAAGCCACTTGAACAAAACATATCGCACGGTTTCGCGTTCGACATGGCCGAATGCGCCAAGGAGGCGACGCGAGATCGCCCCGGGGACTTTGACCATCGGCCGCAGACCGCGCTAAAGGCGGACCCCGCCACGCCGCGCCTAGCTCGCGCAGTCTGCGGCGGGGGCGACCCTTGCAGCGCGGACGCTGCGGCGTCTAACGCGCATGATTCGGGCAAGCGAGTCGCTTCCCGAATGGAAAGACCTCGTTTTGCACACCCGCGCCCGCGACGTCCGCACTCAACCTGCGTCGCCCCGCCAGAACAAAAAATCCGGCCTCAGCCCATGCCCGCGGCGACACTTAGACGAGCGAGCGAGCGAGCGAGGTCCGGCGCGTGGGAGTCCGCGCCCATGGAGGGTTGCCGGGTACTGGAAAATTAAGCTGGCCTTGCTCTCAGTCAGCCCACCTCTTGCGTGGCCGCCCTTGCGACCGCAGGCCAACGGGATGCCATTGAAGCAGATTATTGGGCCATCTTCCATCTGTAGAAATATCGATCTTCTCGCGGAGCGCAACTTTGCGGCTTTGCTGCAACACGACCCATGATTTCAATCCGGCCTTCTCGCACGCGGTCTCCGCTTTGCGCGTGGCCCGCGCCACCCAATCCACCCGCGGCTCGAATTCCTCGTCGCCGGGCTGACCCGAACGCAGCCGGGGGGTCGCGATGATTTTCCGCAGCATCCGTCGTCGTTCTCTTTGTAGCCGTTGCTCTCTCTCTCTCTCTCTCTGACGTCATGGTCCAGCAGCCGCTTCCGTATAGCACTGTGGATGTGACAGCGCTATCAAAAAGCTTCAGCCGAGAGGCGAGATAATAACGCTTGCCACATCAAACGTTTCTGAATTTACCAAAAGCTGCCCAACCTTTATCCAGCCGGCAAGATATTTCAGCGTCGTGGAACTCGTCGAAGCACAGGAACCGGCCGAGATATGCAGTGCCAGACTCGTGTGGGAGGACCTCGACATCCCCCTCCCCCACCTTCGCGTGCGACTGTCGGAGAACGCCTTTGCGGTCCTGCAAGTTGGAAAGAATCTTCGTCTCCCCGCCGTGAAGTTTTAGTCCAGCTTCAGCTGCCGCTTGTCCGAGGTCCTCCAGCATGTGCTTCACTTGCGCCCTCGTCGCCCCCAGTACTAAGATATCATCGGCGAGCCGCAAATTTGTCAGGAAAGCGCCGTCGATCTTCACGCCAAACCGCTTCGCCCGCCATTGCTTCTTGACCTTGCGCATCACATCTTCCAGGACGGCGTTGAACAGGCTAGGGCTCATGGGGCCCCTCTGATTGGTTCCCCTCGGCAATGGAGCAGCTTCGCTATCACGATCGGAAACAACTTGCCCGGTCTGGTCATCGTGCAGCTTGGTCACTACAGTGATATAGCCTTCCGGTACTCCCTGGTCCCTTAGCGCGCTCCAAATCGACGCATGTTTCTCCGAGTCGAACGCCTTCTCGAAGTCGACAGCGGCCACCCATAAATCCAAATTGAATTCTTTACGCTTCGCGCATCCCCACCAGCCCATCTCACAGCAGCAACTCTCGCGAAGCATGCCGACAGTCGTGTTTTTCAGGCGTGTGTCCGCTTGGCCCCGCATATCTCCCCTGTTCCTCCTTCCCCCCGCCCCCTTGTACATCCTCCTGGCGCCTCCTTGCACATCCTCCTTGTGGGGGGAGCGGGGGAAGGACGAGGCGAAGGAGGTGGGAGAGAAAGCGCTCCTCGTGGTTTGAGTCGTTTGGGGTTTCTCGTCCTGGTGTGAGTCGTTCGGGCTCCTCGTGGGGCCTCTTGGGGGCCTCTTGGAGCCTCTTGGGGCCTCTTGGGGGCCTCTGGGAGCCTCTTGGGGGCCTCTTGGGGGCCTCTTGGGGCCTCTTGGGGCCTCTTGGGGGCCTCCTGGGGGCCTCTTGGGGGCCTCTTGGGGCCGCTTGGGGGCCTCTGGGGGGGGGGGTCTCTTGGAAGCCTCTTGGGAGCCTCCTGGGGGCCTCTTGGGGCCATCTCGGGCCCCCTTGCGACCTCCTCAGAAGCGCAAAGAAGAGCTACCCCCTGAGAAAGACAAAATGAGGCCACAACCTTCGTAAAATCAATGATTTTGCTAGGAAGGACGATGAGCGCTGCCCCCTCAAAAATCCAAAATAGGGCCAAAACCCTAGTAACATCAATGTTTTGGGCTTCACAGAAGAGGAGAGGGACTTATCTCCGTCCCCCCGTCGGGGCCAGAATCCTCGTGAGGGTCGTCGTTTTTTTAGCCCTCCCAGGAGCCCGAGAAGACCCCTCCAACGACCCGCGGGACCCCCTCTCCAGGTCCAGGGGGGGGGGGGGTAGGGGGAGGGGTAAACCCCTCCCCGAAGGGGAAGAAGGGGGTTGGGGGATTGAGAACAGAGAAAGCTCGCTAAACCACTCACGCCCAAAGGGCTGGTGGGACTCAGGGACCACGAGGCGGCATCTTCGTTCTTCGACGGCGGGACCATCCCCATGAGTTTAGCGAACGACCATTACTACGGCCACGTGAGTCGATACATTGTGGATAACGACGTCACGTGGCTGGAGTGCGCGGCGTGCTGCACGGTTTGGAGTACTATGTTGGCGCATTACCTGGAGGCCCCGCATGGCAATCTCATCGACGTGCCGCTCGGCAAGCCTGAAACCAGAACGCAGATGAAAGGCAATCTCTTCAGCTTCTCCATGCCTTGAGACGACATCGAGAGATGTTGTCGCGAAGCTTCCCAGCACGCCGAAGAGATCCACGGGGACCGGCTGAAGTTGTTGCAGGATGCTCTCGGAGTGCCACATTCGGAGGAAACGTTGGCGACGCTGGCGAACGTGCGCATCAAAGGGGGCAGCAAAGACTTGGCGCAGCACCTGAAAGGGCTGACGTTGCGCATCCCCGTAATGCGCAAACTGATGGAACTCATGCGCGACAGCGGCTATCCAGGGTATGGCAACAACGGCCTGAACTCATTCGACAGAGTGGCAACCCGCCTCCACGAAATATATACCCAGAAGTACGCAGAGAAATACGGGGAGGCGAAGTTCATCCCGCAGGCAGTGCAGGATGCGGTGCAACAGGTAGAAGGGGCTGCAGATTCCCTCGTTCAAGACAAGCTGGCCACGCCTCCAGAGCCGGCAAGACGGGTGCAGGATTTCGTCTCAGCGTTGAGTCCGTCATATATCGTCGCTGAGCGGAGCACCAGAGCCCAGTCGAACATCTCGGAGAATTACAAGTCCGTTTTTGCCAGGTTCGGCGATGTCAACATCCAGAGTGGCACGGACCTGACGAATCAGCATACCGCCTGGTACCTGGGCATGGCGTTTCCGTTCACGCTGCCGCGTGCTGTTGGCGGTTACGACGTCCCGCACCAACCTCGTTGGCGTCGACCAGAGACGAAAGATCTCCCAACTCCACGTGGGCTTCTGCACAGGTGGCTCGAGCCGTCAGTGGGCGTAGCCCAGCGGAAGCTACCGAACGCGCATTTTGCAATGGGGCCAGCGACCACAGTGAGGTTGTTCGATCTCACGCGCGGCTTGCCGCAACGGATAGAAGGCCAGTTCCGACGCACTTGGGGGTTTGCGCCGGCCTTGTGGAATCTATATTTTCGCGAACGCGTCAATCTCGGAGCAAGCTTGAGCATCAAGAGGGGGGAACGTTTGCAAGGCCAAAGCGCAGAGAGCGTGGAGACTGACGCTGCCCTTGCCGCTGCCGATTTACTCCAGAAGCTCGAGAAGGGTTACTACACGTTACCCGATGGCAGACGCCGAAAGATCAACAATGATGCCAGTAAGCTGATTTTCGCAGTCGGCCTCGGCAACCTGCAGCGGCGACTCTTAGCTGATTTCCGCTTTCGATGCCGGGCCATTCCAGGCACGCAGGAGATTCGGACGAAGATTGGGCACCTGGGGATCTGGGCTTGCGCTAATTATGGGAATGGCATATTCTGTACGATTTCCCCAGGAGAGCGGCACAATTATCTAGCGCCCAGGCCCAGCAGGTACCGCCAGGACGATCCCTTCGTTGCAAGCGAGAGCAGGAGACAGCAGTGGGCAAGAAGCGATTCGCCGAGCCTGGAGCCGTCGCCAGAGGACGAATTTGAGGTCCACATTCCTGGATATGACACGCGTCGCTTGTTCCTCGCAGAGGACCCCTTGGCCGCCTCCAACGCATTCTTCGTGCAGATCCGCACGGTCTTGGCGACGATGCTCGGAGTGCGCATGTGCCCTCGCTGTCCGCAGTGCTCTGAGTCTGGATCGCCGTGTCAGGACGCCCTCGGCAGCAACGCTGAAGCCGCGGGAGGCATTGCCGGGCGCGTGGACGCTTTGTTCGGCGCCGTGGGCGCTCAGAAAACGACGGGGGGGCTGCATTATCATTTTTCGTGTTCGTTCAGCGCCTGCACCAGTTCGCCACGCGGAAGGAGATCGCGCAGAAAATCGAGGAAGGTCTCGTGAATGCGACGGAGCTGAAGCATTTCCTCTGGCCAATCTGTTGTGAGAGATACCCCGACGTGGACCAATTTGCTGAGAGAACTTCGCTGGAGCAGAACTTCCCGACATACTCGGAGTCGTCCGAATGCTCTGGATCGTCAGCATGGGGGGAGCTGAAATTGGGACGCTTGCCTCGGTTCTTGTATGATGACGCAAGAGCTGGTCTGCGCTCGTCCGCGCAGGGGGCTCCAGGGGAAGCTCAGAAGCTCGGCCTGAACTGCGACGGCGCCACTTTCAAGGAGAAGTTCAACGGCGTTCTACAGTATTTCATGTGTCGGTGCCAGCACCACATTCATCGACTGGCGATGGATTCGAAGACCAAGCAGGAGAAGCGTTTGGTGCCCAACGCCTGCGCCTCCAAGAAGAACAAGAGAGAGTGCAAGCACGAGGCGCCGCGGACCAACAGAGTGTCTCCCGAGTGGATGACGGCGCCGCTGCTGGTTTGCAAGGGCATCGCCAAGAAGTTCACTTTGCGCACAAGCGGAATCCGAAATTGGCTGGGGCAAACTCTCGGATTGCGCAATGAGGAATGGCTGAACGGGTGCATGCCGGGCCTGTGCGTCGCTTTTGCAGGGAGCAACAGTGACGTGAAACCCAATGACCGACTGCCGATCACCGAGCAAACGCATGAGACTTGCTGCAAAAAGAAACGCTGCATCATGAAGAAACAAAGTCTGAGGAGAGCCACTCGAGCAATTCAGCGCACGCAGGTAGTTACGAATTAATATTTCGGGGGATACATAGGCAAGCGACAGCCTGCGGGCACTTTGGACACCAAGAAATGCGTAGACAAGCTGTTTACCTTGAGGGCGAAGATACAGGGCAGAGGGAAAGCGGCGCAGCTCAGAGCAAGCAGCGGGAGACTGATAACGGAACTCGAGATGAACAGCACGTGCCAAGGCGCCGTGGAAGTGTTCAACCTGTGCTGTAACCTGGACCAGAGCGACCTTCTGAAGGCAGAGTGCATCCGGACCTTCCACGAGCATACGATTGATGGGCGGGCGTGGATGAACAAGTTGGAAACATCCCAGAATGGGTCGCAGACGAAGGACAGCAGCGTGACGACGTACGTGCCGCCAGCTCGCAAACCTCACGTGAGGACAGACCGATCGAGAGTGAACGAGTTAGACGCCTACGGATTTCGCCCTGTGCAGCACCCTTGGAAATTGTTGTCGGCGTACGAGTTTTTGCGGCAGTGGAGGTGCGAACCACTACTGGTTCCGACGCACTACTTGAACCGCAACCTGGCACCGCGAACTGCGTGGACAAAAGAAGGCCAACAATTAATCAGGAGCAAACAGTACAAGGATGGGGAAGTCGCCGCCAAGCCTGGAGAGCATTACATAGCAGTGACACCCGAGGCCGACGAGTATTTCGTGTTTCCGCAGGACGCAGGTGTCTTCTGCCACTCATGGGTTCTGGTCAGGAAAGCGAGGCCGGACGCGGTGGTCATCGAAGGCTTGCCCATGCCCAGCGTACAAAAGTTCAACGTACAACGCTCAGTATTGCAGTTTATTGTTCCGTCCCTGGACGCTCTATGGAGGAGACGTGACTGTGCCTCACCTGAGTATGTTGGGGATGGAGTTAACGGTACTGCGGCATTGGCAGGAGGCCCAGCACCAGTCGCCCCAAGTTCGAGCTTCGTGCAGGCTGACCAAGAAGACAGCCTCAACAGGGACGCCATCGACGTTGGACAGCGTATCCTGGAAGACCGCCTGGGACGAGTACGTGCGCGGGAACGTGGTCAGCCAGGCAGCGGCGAAACTCATGCAGAGTTTCCTGCTGAATACGATGGCGTCGTCTGGCAAGGCGGCAGATGATCAGAGCGAGGCAGATGCGTCTGAAGAAGAGCAAGATATGCCTCCGCTGAGCCTCCCTGGTGGAAAGCTTCAACAACTGCTCCAATCGGCTAAAGAAGAGGACAACCTCGGCGAGAAGTGGACCGCCTCGGCGAAAGCGAAGGCGAAAGCTTCGGAGAACAGTCGGGCGAAGAAAAGTGCCCGACTGCACGAGTATGAACAAAGCCACCGCATCGGAGAGCGAGTGTGGAAGACAGAACCCTCTGGCGTCGAGGCTGGCGACCGTGCATGTCCGGGAAATATCTTCGAGGATGCGCACCAGGACCACCTCGCAGCTCTATCCGCAAGTGGCACGAGCCAGAAGGCACACGATGCTCCCTTCGACGAGAAGCGGGATGCTGCTGCTTCGTTCAACCCTGCAGGGAATGGCTTCACCAGCATCGACCAAGCGTTTGCTTCCATATTGGCGAGCCCGACGGTGCCGAACGAGAAACAGCGCCAGTTTCTCGAACACTTTGTTCGACGTTTGAAGATTGAGTGGCTGGAGAAGCAGCAAGGCAACGTGAACCAGAATTCCGAGGAGCCTCTGCTGGACGTAGTGCACGGATTTCCGGGCACGGGAAAAAGTGCCGTCATTGGCTGGATGCGGTACTTAATGGAGGAAGGTCTCGGTTGGGAGCACGGCGTTCAGTTCGTGTGCTTGGCGTTTCAAAATGCCATGGCGGCGCAGATCAACGGCCACACGGTGCACCACTGGAGCGGCATCCCGGCGAGGAACGACGACGGGAATGCCGCAGGCGACAGGCACAAGCAGCCCATGCAGTGCGGGGCCCTGCGCGTGATCATCATCGACGAGGCCCCGAGGGCGCCGAACGAGTCACTCCATGGAGTACATCGTTGAGTGCCCTCGACGTGGTGTGAGTCGTTCGGGGTCCTCGTGCGTGGATTGTTGGGGCTCTTCCTCTAGGTGTGCGTTTTTCAAGCCCTTCGTCCTGGTGTGAGGCCTTCGAGCTCCTCCTGGTGCGAGTCGCGTTGGAATTCGTGGTCGTGTGAGTCGTTCGGGCCCCTCTTCCTGGTGTGAGTCGTTCGGGCTGCACGTGGTGTGAGCGCTCGGGCTCTTCGTCACCTCCAACGGCGGCGTCTGGGCAAATTATGATAATTCTCTTGTGCGCCCCAGGGGTCTCCACGTTTGCAAGACCTGTCGAGGCAATGACCATAGCTCAGCGCACACAGAAGAAGAGATATGTTCTGTATGCAACATTTCCAGGTGAGCACGATGTCCGCGGAGCTGCTGGGCACCCTGGAACGAGTGGTCAGTGCCGCTGTCCGTGCGAGGGGCACGTACAAGAAGAGAGCGGGGGAATTGCATCGCGCCATCGGGGGAGTGAACGTGGTCATGTGCGCTGATTTTTGGCAGTTGCACCCCGTGACGGGCACCTTCCTGGCATCCAACCCTCTGGGCGTGCCCGCAGGGTGCGCGCGCCGCGCGTTGGAGCTGTTCTGGCAAGACGGCGTCGATAGCGTGCGATCTTTTTGGCAGTTGACCGAATTGATGAGGTGTGACGATGCATGGTACAACTCGTTTCTGGGCCAGTGCAGAGTTGGAAATCTCAGCATGGGGGACTACAGCTACTTCCATGGGCTCCCGACGTTGACGTCCCCGAGCGCGGGTAAGTGCGTTTGCAACGACGACGTGGTGGACGACCCAGTACTGGACCCGCATCGCAAGACTTGGGGGGGGGGGGGCGCTTCACAGGAGGGTGCGCCGACGTGGCGGCGCTTCTGAACTCGCCAGAGGGCGAGTGCGAAGAGTGCCGTGCGGAGCGAGGCAAGAGACACAGGGTTCTGACCGACACTGACTCGCTGGCGCCAGAGCTTCGCATGAACCCATTCAGCGGCGCACCTGCTCTGTACACCTTCAACGCGCCCAGGTACTTCGCGACGAACCTGCGCGCGAGGGAGTTTGCCAAGCAGAAGAACGTGCAACTCTCGCGGTGCTACGCTCGAGATGCGCCGCTGCATCCAGGAGATCGCGATCTGCCGAAGGAGAAATTTGACGAGAAGTTGTTCTCCTGGCTGAAGAGGCACGACCAGGAGACGGGCAACATTCCGAGCATCTACCCATTGGCCAAAAGCATGCCCATTCGGTTGACGGACAACGTCGATCGAAGCAGACAGCTCTACAGACACCGAAAGGGAGTGATTTGCGGATGGACTCTGGCGCCTGATTGCAGTCCCCAGGAGATCCATGGCGAGTTCATATTGGATAGGTTGCCCTTGGTGATCTACATCCATTTCCCATAAGCACAATGGACAATAGGGAAGCTGCCGACGGGCGTATACCCGTTGAAGCGAAGATCCAGGACCTGGAAAGTCAACAAGCACACGGGCATCGAAGCTCGACGCACGGGCTTCTGGATTCTCCCCGACTTCGCGCCCACCGCTCATATGATCCAGGGGGCGACGTTGGAAGCGGCATTCGCGGGCCTGCAGCATTGCTCCAGCAAGGCGTCCATGACAGCTCAGATTGCTGCCTACGTATGCTTGTCCAGAGTGAAGCGATTGTCAAACATCTGCGTCACGCAGCCGTTCTCCACTTTTCTGTTCGGCCTCGGCAACCCAGTGGGGCCCGAGCGACTGATGCGGAAGCTGCCTGGCCAGATCACAGCAGACGAGGCGATCCATGAATGGAGTACGCTTGATGACGAGGCCGCTGAGTGTGAGAAGATGGACCCCATGGCGAGGCAGCACCTGTGCGCCTGCTGCTACCTCAAAGGGAAGCAGGAATACATGCTCGACGCTCGCGACTTCGGCACGAAAGCAGCCGCTGACTTCTACGAAAAGTACGCGTCGCAAGGGAGGTGGACGAGATGCATGGACTGCGCGCGCGAGAGCTGCCCAATGCCTTGTCGGTCTGCGCGGGCGGCCGAGGTTCCCCAAGGGATGGCCGATGGCAACGCTCCACGGAGAATCCCGCCAGATCATTCAATATGCAAGCGGTGTGTGGAACGTGATGACTGGAAGAAGAGCCTGACCCCGCATAGCCGCGGGTGCGCCGCTTGCAAAGATGTTTTTGACGAAGGCGTGTGGGGCGCGACTATTATGAAACATCATCGGTATGGCGATAGAGACCTCGTGTGCTCGGGCTGCGCAAAGCGAGGGTTCGCACCTGGCAACATCGACGAGCACCAGTGTGAAGATTGCTTGGAGCACTTGGGCAGCCTCGCGTTCGACAAGTACGTGCTGTACAACGCGAAGAGGCGGGAGCAGGCCCGTTTGGTGTGCCTGGACTGTCAGACGAAGCTGCGGTGTGGGAAATGTACAACGGCGTATGAACTGAAGTACTGGTCGAAGTCTGAACGCAAGAATCACGCGTCTTCACACGTCACAACTTTGGTCTGCAAAGCATGCCGTGCTCTGGGATTCGACCCGTCGGACCTGGAGACGTACATGTGCAATGTGTGCTCTTGCAGGTTCGGCGCCCGTAAGTTCAACCAAACGCTCCTGAAGAACCACAAGAATCACAATCGCAAGAAGCTACAGTGCAAGGAGTGCGACGCTGACATCGACGAACGAGTGCGCCACCTGCGCAAAGCGCTGCAGAAGAGCAAGCGAAAGTGCAAGTGCCATTGCCGCATTCACCAGGCCAAATGCCCGCTGACCCCTGTCTTTTTCGGAGAGAAACGCTGGCCGGGCAGCGACGGGGCGACATCCGCCGACGACCGAAAGTTCTTGGACGAGTTGCAACCGATTCCAGAATGGTGGAGCAAAGCTTGGGGACGATGATGTACGGCGCGGAGCGCGTCGTCTCAGTCTTACTACTGGCGTACGGTATTGGGCTCCGATGGTGTATGCTCTGTATTGCACGACTGTCGAGTGCACTTCTGACCACTATGACTCTGGGTAGAGCGAGTCGGGACACGGGATGTTGCCTCACTTGAGTTTATGTTCGTGGGTTCGCTGGTACTGGTTTCTGTATTCTGTACTGGTGCTTGTTATTCTGCTGAGGTGATGGTGCTGGTTACTGTACTCGCCGCTATTGCCTCTTATTCTTGGTGATTGCTGGGTTCCTTCGGGTGTCCAGCAGTGGGCTGAGATGGTGTATAGTTTCTCGTCCCTTACTGGGAGTACCTTGTGATACACCGCTGCATCAGTAATGGGTAGTATCGCTACTTTGCCACACTGGGATATCAGGCGGTTTTAGCCGTGGGTGTGGCCGCTACCACGGTGCAGTGGATTCGTTCGGTGCTCTCCTCCTGGTGTGAGTAGTTCGGGCCCCCCCTCCTGGTCAGAGTCGTTCGGGCCCGTCCTCGATGTGTGAGTCGTTCGGCGAAGGGCCCGAACGACTCACACAAGGAAGGGCCCGAACGACTCACACCAGGGCGAGGGGCCCCAACGACGCACACCACCTGCATTCTAATACAGGATGGTGGAGCAAAGCCTGGGGACGATGATGTACGGCGCGGAACGCGTCGTCTCAGTCTTACTACTGGCGTACGGCATTGGGCTCCGATGGTGTATGCTCTGTATTGCACGACTGTCGAGTGCACTTCTGACCACTATGACTCTGGGTAGAGCGAGTCGGGACACGGGATGTTGCTTCAATTGAGTTTCTGTTCGTGGGTTCGCTGGTACTGGCTTCTGGATTCTGTACTGGTGTTTGTTATTCTGCTGAGGTGATGGTGCTGGTTACTGTACTCGCCGCTATTGCCTCTTATTCTTGGTGATTGCTGGGTTCCTTCGGGTGTCCAGCAGTGGGCTGAGATGGTGTATAGTCTTTCGTCCCTTACTGGGAGTACCTTGTGATACACCGCTGCATCAGTAATGGGTGGTATCGCTACTTTGCCACACTGGGATATCAGGCAATTTGAGCCGTGGGTGTGGCCGCTACCACGGTGCAGTGGATTCGTTCGGTGCTCTCCTCCTGGTGTGAGTAGTTCGGGCCCCCCTCCTGGTCAGAGTCGTTCGGGCCCGTCCTCGATGTGCGAGTCGTTCGGCGAAGGGCCCGAACGACTCACACAAGGAGGGGCCCGAACGACTCACACCAGGGCGAGGGGCCCCAACGACGCACACCACCTGCATTCTAATCCAGGATGGTGGAACAAAGCCTGGGGACGATGATGTACGGCGCGGAGCGCGTCGTCTGTCTTACTACTAGCGTACTGCATTGGGCTCCGATGGTGTATGCTCTGTATTGCACGACTGTCGAGTGCACTTCTGACCACTATGACTCTGGGTAGAGCGAGTCGGGACACGGGATGTTGCCTCAATTGAGTTTCTGTTCGTGGGTTCGCTGGTACTGGCTTCTGGATTCTGTACTGGTGCTTGTTATTCTGCTGAGGTGATGGTGCTGTCTACTGTACTCGCCGCTATTGCCTGATATTCTTGGTGATTGCTGGGTTCCTTCGGGTGTCCAGCAGTGGGCCGAGATGGTGTATAGTCTCTCGTCCAGTACTGGGAGTACCTTGTGATACACCGCTGCATCAGTAATGGGTGGTACCGCTACTTTGCCACACTGGCATATCAGGCAGTTTTAGCCGTGGGTGTGGCCGCTACCACGGTGCAGTGGATTCGTGGGGGGGCTCTCTTGTCGAACTGAAATCCTGTCGCCGTCTGTTTTGCCTCCCATCGCCTTCTTCCCCTCCTCCTCTTCCTCCTCTTCGATTCCTAGTCGTAGTAGTAGAAGTAGTACCAGGAGGATCAGTTGTAGTACTGGTAGAGGTAGTAGTTGTAGTAGAATTAGTGGTAGTAGTAGTAGTCGTAGTAGTAGTAGTAGTAGTAGTAGCAGTAGTAGTAATAGTAGTAATACTAGTAGTAGTAGTACTAGTAGTAGTAGTAGTAGTAGTAGTAGTAGTAGTAGTAGTAATACGAGTAGTAGCGATAGCAGTAACACTAGTAGTAGTAGTAGTAGTAGTAGTAGTAGTAGTAGTAGTAGTACTGATAGTAGTGGGAGTAGTAGCAATAGTAGTCGTAGTGGTAGTAGTAGTAGTAGTAGTGGTATTTCCAGCATCAGCGGTAGTAGCAAACGTAGTCGTCAACGTCGTCGTCGTACTAGTTGCCCCAGTACCAGAGGCAGTCACTAGAGCAGTGGTCTATATGGAAGTTGTGGTAGTAGTAATAAGTAGTGATAGTGGTAGTAGTAGTAGTAGTAGTAGTAGTAGTAGTAGTGGTGGTAGTAGTAGTAGTAGTAGTAGTAGTAGTAGTAGTAGTAGTAGTAGTAGTAGTAGTAGTAGTAGTAGTAGTAGTAGTAGTAGTAGTAGTAGTAGTAGTAGTAGTAGTAGTAGTAGTACTACTAGTAGTACTAGTAGTAGTAGTAGTAGTAGTAGTAGTAGTAGTAGTAGTAGCAGTAGTAGTAGTAATAGTAGTAGCAGTAGTAGTAGTAGTAGTAGTAGTGGTGGTAGTATCTCTAGTGGTAGTAGGACTCATAGTAGTTCGAATAGATCTGGTAGTAGTCGTAAGAGTAGTTGTAGTTGTAGTAGTACGAGATGATGTAGTCAAACGGGTATGAGTAGTAGTAGTAGTAGTAGTAAAAGTAGTAGTAATCGTAGGAGAAGAAGTAGTAGATGTCTTTGGGAAGCCGCTCGGAGGCCTCTTGGGGGCGTCTTCGGCGCCTCTTGGGGCCTCTTGGGGACCTCTTGGGGGTATCTTCGGGGCCTCATGGAGGCCTCGTGGTGCCTCCTGGGGACCTCCTGTGTGCCATCTGGGGACCTCTTGGGGCCATCTGGTGGACCTCTGGGGGCCCTCTTGGGGGGCTTGTCTGAGCGTTGCCCCTCCTCCTGGTGTGACTCGTTCGGGCTCCACGTGGTGTGAGTCGCTCGAGGCCCGCGTCGTGGTGTGAGTCGTTCGGGCTCCTCGTGGTGTGAGTCGGTCGGGCGCCTCGTCCTGGTATGAGTCGTTCGGGCCCCTCCTTGTGGTGTGAGTCGTTCGGGCTCTTCGTGGTGTGAGTCGTGCGCGAGTCGTTCGGGCTCCTCGCGGGGCCTCTTGGGAGCCTCTTGGGGGCCGCTTGGGGGCTCTTGGGCGCCTCTTGGGGGCCTCTTGGGGGCCCCAGGGGAGCCTCGTGGGGGCTCTGGGGGCCTCGTGGGAGCCTCGTGGGGGCCTGTTGGGAGCCTCTGGGGTGCTCTTGGGGGCCTCTTGGGAGCCTTCTGGGTGCATCTTGGGGCCTCTTGGGGGCTTCTTGCGACCTCCTCAGAAACGCAAATGATCGCTACCCCCTGAGAAGGACAAAATGAGCCCAAAACCTACGTAAAGTCAATGATTTTGAAAAGAAGGAAGATGAGCGCTGCCCCCCTCCTCCTGGTGTGACTCGTTCGGGCGCCACGTGGTGTGAGTCGTTCGAGGCCCGCGTCGTGGTGTGAGTCGTTCGGGCTCCTCGTGGTGTGAGTCGGTCGGGCGCCTCGTCCTGGTATGGGTCGTTCGGGCCCCTCCTTGTGGTGTGAGTCGTTCGGGCTCTTCGTGGTGTGAGTCGTTCGGGCCCCTCGTCCTGGTGTGAATCGTTCGGGCTCCTCGTGGGGCCTCTTGGTAGCCTCTTGGCGGCCTCTGGGGGGCCTCTTGGGCGCCTCTTGGGAGCCTATTGGCGGCCTCTTGGGAGCCTCTTGGGGGATCTGGGGGCCTCGTGGGAGCCTCGTGGGGGCCTGTTGGGAGCCTCTCGGGGCCTATTGAGGGGCTCTTTGGGAGCCTCTTGGAGGCCTCTGGGGGGCATCCTGGGGGCATCTTGGGGCCTCTTGGGGGCTTCTTGCGACCTCCTCAGAAGCGCAAATGAGCGCTACCCCCTGAGAAGGACAAAATGAGCCCACAACCTACGTAAAGTCAATGAATTTGAGAAGGAAGAGGAGCGCTGCCCCCCCTCCTCCTGGTGTGACTCGTTCGGGTTCCACGTGGTGTGAGTCGTTCGAGGCCCGCGTCGTGGTGTGAATCGTTCGGGTTCCTCGTGGTGTGAGTCGGTCGGGCGCCTCGTCCTGGTATGAGTCGTTCGGGCCCCTCCTTGTGGTGTGAGTCGTTCGGACTCTTCGTGGTGTGAGTCGTTCGGGCCCCTCGTCCTGGTGTGCGTCGGTCGGGCTCCTCGTGGGGCCTCTTGGTGGCTTCTTGGGGGCCTCTGGGGGCCTCTTGGGCGCCTCTTGGGAGCCTCTTGGCGGCCTCTTGGGAGCCTCTTGGGGGCTCTGGGGGCCTCGTGGGAGCCTCGTGGGGGCCTGTTGGGAGCCTCTGGGGGCCTCTCGGGGGCCTCTTGGGAGCCTCTTGGAGGCATCTTGGGAGCATCCTGGGGGCATCTTGGGGCCTCTTGGGGGCTTCTTGCGACCTCCTCAGAAGCGCAAATGAGCGCTACCCCCTGAGAAGGACAAAAGGAGCCCAAAACCTTCGTAAAATCAATGATTTTGAGAAGAAGGAAGAGGAGCGCTGCCCCCTCAAAAGGCCAAAATGGTGCCCAAACCGTAGTAAAATCAAAGATTTTGGCTTCACAGAAGAGGAGAGGGTTATTTCTGTGTCCCCCCGACGGGGCCAGAATCCTCGTGAGGGTCGTAGTTTTTTTTGGCCCTCCCAGGAGTCGAAAAAGACCCCCCTGACCACCCGCGGGACTCCCTCTCCAGGCCCAGGGGGAGGGGGGAGGGGGAGGGGTAAACCCCTCCCCGAAGGGGAAGAAGGGGGGTTGGGGGGTTGAGGACAGAGAAAGCTCGCTAAACCACTCACGCCCAAAGGGCTGGTGGGATTCGGCCATCTCTTCGTGTAGGAACACAACAGAAAGCAGGTGATCATCGCAGCTGAAGCCTTTCCGGAGGAATTGCACCAGACGAGAATGTAGCACCATGCTGAATAACTTGTAAAGAATTGGCAGAAACGAGATTGGCCGGTAGTTCGACGGCAACTGCGGGTTCCTTTCTTGAGCAATATTTTAATACTAGCTTTCTTCAAGATTCTGGCGTTTCGTTCCCTTCTGTCAAAATCTTGGTGAAGACCCCAGCCACTACCTCGAGCAGATACCCCCCTCCAGTCTTGAAAATTTCGGCAACGACGTTCGCATTATCAGTCGCCTTTCCTCTCTTTATCTTTCTGACGTGCTCCTCCACCTCCGCGACAGTTACACATTGAATACGCTCTGCATGTACTTCCCCGTCAGGCGCCTGCTGCCTCTCCTTGCTCGGATCGGCATACAACTCCGCTTAAAAAGAAGCAAACACATCGACGATGCTCTGCCTGTCGGTGTGCACATCTCCGTTCTTATCTTTCACGCTCGTCAGCCGTTGCTTCCGGAGTCCGTTGTCGATGTCCTGGATCTGCCCGATCCCCCGGCGTTGCTCCAAGATGCTGGCGATTCGCGATTTTCTTTTCTGCATCTCCCAGGCCCGCAGCTCCTTCTGCAGCTGTTTACTGATTCCCGTCAGAGGCCGGTAGTCGATCTCTCCCTGAGCCGCTTTGGCCCTCCTCCTTTCGTTGATGAACTCGGGGATCGAGAGCGGCAACTCCTGTCGCTTCTTCGGGGCCGGCCCTTTCGCTGCACACGCCTGACTTGCCTCGTTGAGAGCGCCGTCGCTGGCGCCACACATTGTCGATGCAACCAACTCGTCGCCAGCAGTGCTGTCCAACTTGCTCCGGAGAGCCGCCGTGACCGCATGCTCAAACTTCTGTGCGTCGACAGAACGCCAATCGACATTTTTCGCACAATGTTTGCTCGTGCGTTTCTTTCTGCGCCCGGGAAGCTGCAGTGACAATTTGACCGCTCTGTGGTCCAACCCCAATTCAATGTCACCATTTGCTTCAGAATCTTTTGTCGTACCCATGGCCCTCGCATCAACGCAAAAATAATCAATCTGCCTCTGGCGGCGGCTTGCAATATGCGTCCAAGTCCTGCCCACTTAGACGACCAGATAGCAAAAGTGAGGAAAACGTTCGCGGCAATCGTCGTCGAGGAAAAGGCGCCGCTTCCGGGGCAATGCAGAAAGAGTAAGCGAGCAGGCCGGTGCAAAAATAAGAATGAAGGAATGGAAGATAAGACGCAGTGCCAGAAGGTGGCGCGCCCTCGCCAGGACATCGGGCTGACACGGGCCAAGCCAGGCGAAGGCCCACCCAACGCTGCAACGCGCACGCAGCGGCGCCAGCGTAGCAGAGCAGAAGCAGGAGGACGCGTGGGAGAGGGCGCAGAGCAGCGCAGCAACAGCAGCATCCGGGGCAAACACAATGGCACAGATAGAGCGGGAAACAAAAAAGATGGCCCCAACAGAGCAGGAAACCCATAGTACATCATCGGAAACCCGCGGCGCTCAGGATGAACAGACCGCAAGGTCACCGTGGCGCTGATACCCGGATCTCATAACGAGCATCGGTCCAGCCACCAGAAGACGATCGGCGGACATCTCCTTCAGGGTCGCCCGATCGGGGTGAATCAACAGCCACCTCTCAGCCACGGCGCCCTGACCAGGCGGCCGGAATTTTCGGGCAGCTTCAACAGCGTAACCGAATGCTGGCTCTAAAGACACCAGAAAAGGGCACGTGGAGCCCCCCCGAAAACTAACCCAAATGATTATCCTGGCAACGGCCCCAACCATACGCTGTTGTGAGTACTGCAATTGTGACTATAGTTTTCGCTGGCGATCCCTACGGCGCCACGAACCGTGCGACGGGTGTGCCGACACCGCCTCTGGCGCCTTCGGTGGAGCTCGCTATGGAGCCGCGAAGCGTATGAGAATTTTTGTTTTAAGAAACGTGTGAGAATTGTGCGAACGGAACGGCGCGGACGCATGTGGGCACCGCCGCCAGCGCCTTCGGTGGAGCTCCCTATGGGGCCACGAAACGTGTGAGAGGTGCGCCGAAATGGTTGGCGCGGACGCATGTGGACACCGCCTCTTGATCTTTCAGTGGAGCTCCTTGCGGGGCCACGAGGCGATCGAGGGGTGCGCCGACACGGGTGGCGCGGACGCATGTGGACACCGTCGCCAGTGCCACTGGTGGAGTTCCCTACGGGGGCGCGAAACGTGTGAAAGGTGTGCACACTGGGTGGCGCGGGCGCATGTTGACACCGCCTCTGGGGCCTTCGGTGGAGCGCCGTGAGGGGCCACGAAACGTGTGAAGGGTGTGCAAATGGGGCGGCGCGGACGCATGTGGACACCGTCACTGGCGAAACGTGTGACGGGCGCTCCGACGTGGGTGGTGCGGACGCATGTGGACACCGCCAGCGCGGATTTCGGTGGAGCTCCCTATGGGGCCACGAAGCGTGTGAGGGGCGCGCCAACATGGGTGGCGCGAACGCATGTGGACACCGCCTCTGGAGACTTTTGTGGAGAACCCTACTGGACCTCGAAACGTATAGGGGGGGTGCCGAAATCAGTGGCGCGGACGCATGTGGACACAGCCGCTGGAGCCTTCGGTGGTTCTCCGTGTGGGGCCACGAATCAAGTGAGGAAAGTGCCGAAGTCGGTGGCGCGGACGCATGTGGACACCGCAAGTGGGCTTTCGGTGGAACTCCCGGTAGGGCCGAGAAAGGTGCAAGGGGTGCGCCGAAATGGGCGGCGCGGACGCATGTGGGCACCGCCTCTGGGGCCTTCGGTGGAGCTCCCTTATGGGGCTACGAAACGTGTGAGAGGCGCGCCGACATGGGTGGCGCGAGCACACGTGGACACCGCCAGTGCGGATTTCGGTGGAGCTCCCTATGGGGCCACGAAGAGCATGAGACGTGCGCCGGAATCAGTGGCGCGGACGCATGTGGACACCGCCGCTGGTGCCATCGGTGGAGCCCCCTATGTGACCACGACACGTGTGAAGGATGTGCCGAAATGAATGGCGCGGACGCGGGACCTTCAGTGGAGCTCCGTATGGGGCCACGAAAAGTGTGAGGGGCGCGCCGACATGGGTAGCGCGAGCGCATGTGGACACCATCTCTGAGGCCTACAGTGGAGCTCCTTCTGGGGCCACGAAACGGGTGAGAGGTGCGCCGACATGGGTGGCGAGGCTGCACGTGGACACCGCCTCTGGGGCCTTCGGGGGAGCTCCGTGTGGGGCCACGAAACGTGTGAAGGGTGTGCAAAGTGGGTGGCGCGGACGCATATGGACACCGCCTCTGGGGCCTTCGGTGGAGCGCTGTGTGGGGCCACGAAACGCGTGAACGGTGTGCGACGTGGGTGGCGAAGAAACATGTGGGCACCGCCACTGGAGCCTTTGGTTGAGCTCCGTGTGGGGCCACGAGGCCTGAGGGGCGCGCCGACATGGGTAGCGCGAGCGCATGTGGACACCGCCACAAGGGCCTTCGGTGGAGCTCCCTATGGGGCCACGAAGCGCGTGAGAGGTGTGCCGAAATCAGTGGCGCGGACGCATGTAAACACCGCCGCTGGCGCCATCGGTGGAGTTCCGTATGTAACCACGAAACGTGTGAGGGATGTGCCGAAATGAATGGCGCGGGCGCGCGGGGACACCTTGGGCGCGCCGCTGGGGTCAAAACTGCAGAGGGGGGGGGGGGGCATTGCGTCAAGACGCTTGGTGCTTACACACCTGTAAGCAACCCCGCGCGTCAAGACGAGAGGTGGCGACACTCTAGACGTCAAGACTTTGCGCGGCGAAGGCTGGTGGCGACACTGTAGTCGCCAACAGATTTGGCAAGGATGCTCTCAGGCGAAACGTTTTTTTTTTTTTTTTTTTTTTTTTTTTTTTTTTTTTTTTTTTTTTTTTTTTTTTTCATTTGCCCCGATAAGATTAAAAGCGCGAGGCAACCTTTGCCTTGCGATCCGATCTGACGACCACTGCCTTATTGGCCGACCACGGCCAGCTATAACACCACGCGTAGCCCCGCCAATATTCATCAACCGTTGAAGCTAAAAGAACTCGTTGGTCCAAGTGCGACCGTTCGCTACTCATCATCCTGGGTCCACCTCTCCTGCCCCCTCTCCTCCTCCCTCCTCCCCCTCTCACGTCCTCCCCCTCCTCGTCCTTCTCCTCGTTCATCTTCCCTGCTCTCCGCGTCCTCCGCCTAGGCTTCCTTCTTCTCCTCTCCCCCCCCTCCCCAGCGAACCTCCCAGGCAGCAGCAGGAACGAAGAGAGCACGAACGGGGGAGGGCGGCAGGGACCTGATGAGAGAAGGGCCGAATGACGGAAAAGAAAAAGGGAAGTGAGGAGCAAGAGAAGGGAGAAACGATGGCGACCGGCGGGGACAACAAGAGCGACGATGATGGCGTCGGTGGCGACGAGGCTGACGCCGCATCACTGTTCGGGCGACGGTCGCCCTCTCCTCCATCCTTGGCCGACGCACCGCAGCGCAGCCCGCTGCGGCGCCAGCGCCCACTCGCAGCGCTGTGGGCGAGCGACGAGGCCAGCGCCGCGAGAGAGCCCCTTCGACCCTCGGGGCTTCAAAGCGAAACGGGGCCCCTCGAGCCACCTCCCAGAAGGCATGTGTGTTGTTTAGGTGTCTAGGTGCAGTGCAGTGTGTGTGCGTGTCGACTTGTTGCGTGGTTCGTAGGTGTCGTCGGCGCGCGCGCGCAGGTACGCGCGCGTGTGAGTGCGTGGCCATGCGCGTTCAAATGGGCGCGGTTACTATCACATGCATGCGAATGCGTGTGACATCTTGCCCGCCCCCCCCCCCCCCCCCATGTCGCCCCGCGGTGGCTCGAGGAGGCGCTGTAAGAGAGAAAGAGCGCCGAGCGACTAGCGCCTAGCGCCTGGCGCGCTTGAGGCCTGTAGGCGTTGCCTCACAGGCGCTAGCGGCGCCGCGCTTGCTGGGCGCGCCCGGGGCGGGCCTCGCCGCTCCTGAAGGCACCTCTGCCTTCACCGCCTTCGGCTTCGTCGCAGCGGTGCCCGCCGCGCACGCCGACTGCCGCTTCGCGTCGGGCGCGTGGAAGCTGCTCGGGGCGCCGCCCCCGACGCCGCGTGACACCGCCTTGCCGGAAGGGCGCCGGCTCGCCGACCCGCCATCGGCGACCCCCCCCTCCGAGGCCGACGGGCGGAGCTCCGCCGCCATGGCCTCGAACTCCTTCCAGAAGCCCGCTGGCACGTCCTTGTGTTTCTCCGACTGCTGGTACTTGTCCAAGAACTCCTTGGCCTGCTGCGGCCCCGCGGGAGCTGTCCGCAGGCCCGCCAGCATGTTGTGACCCCGCGTCATCGCCACAACCTGCAGCGCTTTGCACTGCGCGGCGAACACACCGCGCGCGACGTATCGCCACGGGCACGCAAGCCGAGTATCAGCCGAGGTAAGTGAGGGCAGCGTAAGGAGATCGATGGGGGAGCGTCCCCCACCCATCTCTGAACGCGCACCCTCACCGTCCCCCATCCTCGTCCTACCCTTAACCCTGACCATCCTCATCTTCCTCCTCCTCCTCATTCCTCCTCCTCCTCATCATCATCATCAGCCTCATCAGTATCATCATCATCATCCTCATCCTCATCCTCATCTTCCTCAGCATCCTCGTTCTGCCCCTCGGCACCCTCGCACGCCCCCTCGTCCTCCTCGCCGAGCCTCCACTTCCCCATATCCCCGTGCCTCTCCTGCTTCTGTTGCAGCTGCTGCTTCTCCTCCCCCCTCCCCCTCCCCCTCCTCCTGGACGCCTCCTCCTCCTCCTCATCCTCCTCATCCTCCTCATCATCATCATCAGCAGCATCATCATCAGCATCGCCACCATCACCAGCATCATCATATTTTTGATTATCCCTAACCACATCCTCATCCTCATCCCCATCCCCCTTCTCCTCCCTCTCACCTCCGTCTCCTCCTTCTCCTCCTCCTCCTCCTCCTCATCCCCCCCTCCTTTCCTCCTCTCCCCTCGCCCCCTGCCTGAGCAGAGGGCGAGGGGGGGGGGGCGGCGAAGCTCGGCTGGTGGCCATGGTGATGCGTTGCACACGTTGTGAACGCCAATCGCCATCGTGGCGATCCCAGTGGCGATCGAAGTCGCCGTGCCGTCGTGCTCGTCGACCGCCGGGCTCGCGTCCAGGAGCTTGCCAGCCCTGGACAGGTAGCTCAGCGTCTGGTGGATCGTGTACCCCGCTGTCACAGCCGCGAGGTTGCTGAAGATCCGAGCCCCGATCTTCTCGTCGTAGTTCCCGTGCTGGTCGATCGCCGCGCTGAGCTCAGGCAAGAGCTCGTTGGCCACCTTGCAGTGGTGCACCAAAGACGCCGCCATCATCTCCAGCAGCTTGGTCTGAGACGCACCTGCGTAGACCGCCGCCGAGCGGATCCACTGCCTCACGCTCTGGACGTTGACCTCACATTGCCAGCCCTCCTTCTCGAAGTCGAACGTCTTTGGCGACGTCAAATGATTGTCCAAGCGGAGCAAAGCCCTTGCTGCCATGCTCTGCGCGCGCACGAAGGCGCCGAGTATGACGTCATCCGTGCGCGCCGTGCTTGCTGATATGTTGGCGTGCAGCTGCGCCGCAATCCCTGCCGCCTCCCTGACCTGCGCCACCATGTCCAAGTAGAGCTTCGCGTACTTCGCTGACATGTGGATGCTGCCCCCGTTGAGCGACGCCCCTGGAATCAAGACCCCGCCAACGCAGCCCGCATCGATGAAGGAAAACAACTCGGACACGGCTTTGTTGAACGGCGAATTGCACATGGCCCCATCGCCCTTCGTCTCGCCGTCGGCCCAGGCCACGTCGCCCAGCAGCAGGTGAGAGGCACCAGCGTTGAGAACCAGCCTGCTCAAGCACTCCTCGTGCACCATGTCCCGCAGCACGCTCTGGCTGACGACGCCCAAGCCGAACGGCATGGGAACAATTGCCGAAGCCTTGTTGGCGAGAAACACGTCGCTGCAGCTGCTGAAGGTCGCATTGCCTTGATGGGGCGCCTTACTGATGTAGGCGCCATCTCGCATCGCTAACCTCCAAGTCAAAATCCGACCGAAACCCCGAAACCTCCAAAAACTGCTGGCCTCGCGAGGCCTCGAATTGGTCTTGGAGGCCAGCGACGCGAGATGGCGAATCATCGGAAGGGTGCCCGACGAGCCTACGCCACTGAGGACCGCCTCGAAGTCGCTCGACGCCTTCTCAACGATGTCTGGGTTCGTCGCCACGCTGCCGGCAAAGAACCCGATGGCTTCTCCATCCATCGCGCGCATCACGCCTGCAAGCTTGACGAAGTCAGCAGTGAACGCATCCTGTTGCTCCTTCGTCTGGGACTCCTGATTGCTCGCGCCCGCGACCTTCACGCAGTGCTCCATGAGCGAAATCATGTCCGTCAGCATGGCATGTGCATGAGTGAAATCTGATCCAACCTGGGTCGAGAATTTGACGAGGTCCTCGGGCATCTTGTCGAACATGACGTCACCGACGCGCTGGTGTAAATGGGCCTTGCAGTTCTGCCACCTGTCGTTCATGGCAGTCAGGGCGCCCGTGAAAATATCCAAGCTGGCATTGAACTTCGAGACGGAGGTGGTGAACTTCTCGATGATTTGATCATGCGAGGCCTTCGCAGTCGTCTGGATCGTCTCCTCTGTCGTGTGCCCACCGTCAGCAACCGCAGGTCCAGAGCCACCTTCAACTTGTAGTTGATCACCGCCTTTTCCGATAGCTGCCAAGAGCGCGTCGCCGAGATTCGACGCGCGCGACCCCGCCATCTCCATGTAGATGTCAATGGCCATGTAGTTGTCGATCTCGATCATGACCATGGTCACGAAGTCCAGGTTGGAGTGGGCCGACGCCGTGCCCCACTTCTTGGTCGCCCCGGGCGCGCTGGTGAAGAAGACGCCCACGTTGCTGAAGAGGTCGTTGACGGGGCCGAGTGCTGCATCATCAGCGCTGCTGCGCACCTGCGCTAGCCGGCCGTTCAGGTCGTCGAAGCAGATCTCGAACTTCGCGGAGGCGGCTTTGAACGCATTCGTCGCTGTATCGTCCTCGATGCTCTGGGCCACGCGAAAGCGGCTGGCCTCCATCAGCGCTTCGCCCAGTGGGAACGCCTGCATGGTGCGCGCCAGCTCCGATGCTGGCGAACTCTGCTGCCTCGCCTGGTCGAGGATCACCCTCCTTGCGATGCGCGCGCCATGAGTTGGAGGCCTGGCAGACTCGCGGTGGTCGACGCACCTCGCGACGACGGCAACGCTCGAAAGCACCTTCGAAACACAAGAATCGCCCCCCATCAACAGGGCGTCGACCCGACAGCCTGGAGAAAAAGGGGGGGGACACAAAAATAAAACATATATATATATATATATATATAAATGCCTGAAGCGTCAAACAACCAGCCTGAGCCTTCAAAAACAATTAACTCAAGTTTCACACATCTCCTGGAAATACTACGCATGGGCAGCGGTTCTTTGCCATCGCCAAGCCTCCGAAAACGAGTCGTCCTCAAGATCGGTCCACATGCGCTCCTCCTTGCTTGCCCAGTTCTTGGCGATGAGATCGATGTCGCCAATGAAGTCGAAGCACTTGACCTTGTCTTTCACGATGCCCTCAGGGAGGTTCGCAATCCAAAACCTCATGGGATCGGAAACCATGGCCGCGAAGTGAAACAAGGAGGTCTGGCCGATGACGGCTCGTTGCTTGAGCTGCTCTCCGATCCGCTTGGCGGCCTTCTTAGCACTAGACGTTCTCCTCGACGTGCCTGCCTCCGCCTCGGCCTCTGCCTTCACAGCAGTCTCCTGAGCAGGCTGCTCATCCACAGGCGGCTGGAGCTCCCTGATCTTCGCGAACGCCTCGAGGATGCTGGGATCGAGCTCCTGGACGGCGCGCCCGGCAGACCCCAGCTCGACGGTCATCCCCTGGAACGTAGCATAGGTCAAGGCGATGTTGATCTCCTCCGACATGTAAGTGCCAGCGCGCAGCATGTAACCGACAAAGATGGAGAATGGTTCGAGGGTCTCCAGCAAGAGCTGGTCTATTTGTGATTCGACCCACGCCTTCAACGCCTTGTGGAGAGCAATCAAAGCTGCACAGCGTTTGTCCAGCTGGTGAAAGGCCACTTGATAGTCGAAGGTTGCCTTGCCGATGATATGTCCCATGTGCTTGAGCAGACGCCTGTGTAACGCGTGCAGCGCCCCAAGAACGAACTCCTGAAACCAGCGTGGGTTGACGAGCTCCTCGACGTAGGCGTTGATCGTTCCTCTGATCCTGACGATCGGGTTATGTCTGGTGGGCCAGTTCGCGCACATCGACAACTCGCCGACACCCTTCTTCTTCAGGAACTCCCGTGCCTCTTCGCCGTCGGAGCACGCTATGTCTGCCGCAGTGTGAACTTATCCTTCTGGTTGCTCGCCCTCGCCATCATCGCCACCCTGGCCCTCAGCGTCTGCTGCGCCCTCAACGGGTTCCGCCATCTCTGAAACGCCATCAGGCAGCAGCGACGGCGGCTGGACCTTCGCGCGCTTAAGCATGAGAGCAATATTGGTGTACATGTCTGTGGTAACCTCTCGAAACTCCCTGGCTTTCGAATCCTGGGTTGGCTCAGCCCCCTCCTCTTCCAAGTCCTGATCTGCTTGGGGCGCGGCTGCCTCCTCCTTGGCGCCCTCCTCTGGCGACTCCGACTTGGGCTGGAGCGCCTCATCATCGCAGAAGCGATTAAGGACACAAGGATGGAGAGCTCGCTGAAACTGGGCCATGCTGCCAGCACGTCGCATTGCGGGCTTCGCTGGCACTGCAGAGGACACCAAGGCATCCTCGACATTGGGCAGGTCCAAGTCCATGGGCTCCAAGGCGCCGTTCCCCAGCGCGGATTGTGACCCGCAAGCGCTGCCACTCGCCATGGCCGAAGCTGCGTTCTTCCAAGTGTTGCCAGGCAAAGGGCGGGCCTGCACCTCTGGGCCCGAACGCTCTGGCAACGATTCGCAGTCTAGGTATCTTGGAAGGTCTCGGGCTATCTCGGGGCCTTGGGCCTTAGACCCGCGGGGGCCAGCGTGGGCGCTTTCGGAACACATGTTTGTGAATTTAAAAGTTTGGGACGTTTCTGGGAGTCCCTCGTTATCCTTCTTCTCGCCCCCCTCAGAATAATTTTCCCGCTGGACTATTCCCGCCCAGAATGGTTTTCCCACCGGGCTATTCCCTCCCCCGTTCCCCCAGAAAGCTTCACTCGGCCTCGCCAAGGTCTTCATCCGTGTCTATTGGGTCCATCCTGTCGGGGTCCTTGCTAGAGAGCGTGAACGCCCCGCTTGGGAACGACCAAAGCGTGGGCAGATCAGGCAGCCCCCCATCCAACTCACCGCCATCGCCCCCTGGAGGTGGCAGCGGTGGTCGGACTGGGAACAAACGGAGCACCAGACAATAGGAATGGAGACGGCAGCGCTCGTCTCCTGCATCCAGCGGGAGCCAGCGCCAATTAATGTAATCAAAGGAAGACATCCCTGAAACACCCCGAGCCTGGAAACAACTTGGGGATTTGGGGAGGGGGGTGAAACGCAAGAAGCTGGTAAGACATAGTGCTTGTGTTTGGTATTAGTAAGTGGAGGTGGTCGTGACGTGCGCGTGTGCATGTGCGTGTGCAAACGTCAGTTGTGTGCATGCATGATACGCAGGTATGTGCGATTCCTGAAGAGGCGGCAGAGGCGGTGGTGTTTTGGCGCGCGCGGTGTGTTGCCGAGACGCACCTATGTGTGTATATCGGTATACACATATATTATTGCGAGGGCGTGCAGGGTGGGCGCGCGCGTGTGCGTGTGCGTGCGTGTTTGTGCGTATGGTGCATGGCGTGCATGGCGTTTGCGCGTGCGTGTGAAATCGGGTGCGTGCGTGCGTGCGTGCGTGAATGGTTTTGGTATGTTTTGGCGATGCTCGCGCGGTGGGGATGGCGGTGAAAGGGGGGGGGGGGGGGGAAGGAATGGGAGGGTGGTGGTGGTGGTGCTATTGATGGTGGTGTGTGGGTTGCGTGTGCGTGCGCGATGGGCGTTATTATTGTTGGTGGCGGTGGTGGGTGAGTGGTGTGTGTCTGTGTGGGTGGACTGTGGGCGGGGTGTGCGTGGTTGGGGTTCGGTGGGGTAGGAGGGCAGGGTGGGAGTGGGGGGGGGTGGGGCGGGGTGGGGTTGGTTGGGCGTCTGTGGGGTGGGGTGGGGTCGGTGT
>CAUYUJ010020399.1:0-115000 GCA_963575745.1 Prorocentrum cordatum
CATCCCATCAAGGTTTGCGGCATGCGATGCCACATTCCTTTGGCCCTTGGGCTTCATTTCGATTCGATGCCCGGCCTTACCTCTTTGGCGTTCTCCTGCTGCTCCTCCTCCTCCGTCGGAGACGGATCCGGGGCGGAAGGCTGCCCCTGGGGAGGACCTCCTCCTCCTCCCCCTCCCCTTCCTCCTCCTCCTCGTCCTCCTCCTCCTCCTCCTCCTCCCTCCCTCCCTCCCTCCTCCTCCGCGCCGCGGGCGTTCAAGGTGGAACGCCGCCCATGGTCCGGGATCGTCATATGTTGAACGATCCGGCTCATCGGGAAGTCCCGATCGTTGAAGGTCGACCTATCCACGCGGTGTCAGAAGCCAGCGCCGACGTCATCGCGACGGGAGCCTGCCGTACATGGTTGGCGTTGTCCAGCAGTTCCCGTTTTGAGATGGCTTGTGGCTGTGCTGCCTGGCTAACGACCCTTCCCCGCTCGCGGGGGTCCTGGCAACGGTTCCCGCGCTTCCGTGTGCGCTCGTGGCAGTCAGCCCTCTTTGGTGATCCGAATTTGCACAACGTCCATGATGATCGATTCGACTTGATGACGCCCGGTCATACGTATTGATTCATATTCCGCGGCGTGAGCGCGTTCAACACGCGTTCCTTCGCGTGGAGGCCTCTGCGAGCCGATTGTGTGAATCGTGCGCAGATCTGTTGTTCCAAGAGCGTACTGTCACAAAGGCGTGGGCCCCTGGAGGGCCGCAGACTGGCGCGAGCTAACTTCGCACGAAGCTGAACTCGCACGAACTGAACTCGTCTGAAGCTAAACTCGCGCGAACTGAGCTCGCACGAAGCTGAACTCGCACGCAGCTGAACTCGCACGGACTGAACTCGCACGGGCTGAACTCGCACGGACTGAACTCGCACGCGTTGATCTCGCACAACTGAACTCGCACGCTGTAGAGCCCTAGACGCTGTAAGTGTTGCATCTGCGTGCGAGTTCAGCCGGTGCGAGCTCAGCTGGTGCGAGTTCAGCTAGTGCGAGTTCAGCGCGTGCGAGTTCAGCGCGTGCGAGTTCAGCGCGTGGCCGAGTTCAAGCTCTTCATATTCTCCGTCCGTTGCGAGTTGCAGCCAATGACAACCATTACTAGTCCGTGGAGTTCGGCCCGTCGAGTTCAGCTTCCCGACCTGGAGCCTCCTGGGGACCCCTTGAGAGTCCAAGGGCCCTCCCTCGGTGCCGGACGGGCCGGAATTTTTTCAACTCGAGGCCCCCCTCTTTGGCCCCATCGGCGTGGTGTCGGGCGCTCTTGGAGCTGAGAAGTTCGCAGCGTCTTACAACAAACATCAGAACATCAACGATTTCGGCTGGGGCCTGTGGGGAGGCGCAGGGTCTTGGAGGCCTCTTGGGGGGTTTGGTGTCCCTGGGGGCGGAGGGCTCGAACTTCAGTTCGTTCTCGCAGAAGTTGGCCTCTCTTCTTGGGCCGTCTGTGGGCCGGTCTATGGAGCGGTCTCTGTCCGGGCTGCTTGGGCCGCCTTGGAAGCTCGTCGGAAAGCGAAACAGGCGAGGGGTTCCAAGATCTTGGGGAAATGCCGCCTATGACGCAATAGTTTGTACCTTTTCGGGCTCTCCGGGAGGGGCCTCTTGGAGCCATCTTGGACTGTTTCGGAGCACTTGGGTCTCTGGACCTCTTGGAACCATTCGGCGGGGCGGCGGGTTTGGGCAAGTTTTCATTGCCTGGTTTGCCATGGGCTGGGGGGGGGGGGGCCCTGTCCAGCGACGGGGCACATTTACCGCGCCGCAAGAGGATGAGCAAAGCACCATGCGTCAAAGCAGCGCGCTGGCGGGCTTGCTCTCGCCCCGTGGCACGGCGCTTCGCGGAGGAGCGCCCGTTGGCCCTCGTTCCGCCGCGGCGCCCCCCCGGGGTTGCCGGCCAACGGCGCAAGCGCGAACATTTGGCGCGGCATGTGGCCCCGCCACGGCGCTCGGGCTCGCCCAGTGGGAGGCTAACGGCGACGCCGACGAGAGGCGACCACCCGATGACATCCACTTGCGGGCCATCGTCGACGTGGCCAGCCTGAGCGCGACGGAAGACCCCCTCTGGTCGCGGGCGCTGGCATTGAAGCACAGGAGGGCCCCCCCCCTGCCAGCGGGGGACAGGACGGCGCGCAAGGAACGTCGAGCCGACCTGGTGGGGCAACCACGCATGGGCGACCTGTTCGCGGACGGCAGCGTCGTGGACCCGAGCCTGGTCTCTGCGCGCGGCGGCTGGACGGTGGTCGTCGCGGGGCAGGGCGCCGAGGCCGTTAGCCTCTCCGGCCCGCTGCCCTGGCCCTAACCGAAGTTATCGGGCGCTGCGGAGATCGCCGCGGCCATCGAGGGGCTCCAGAACTGCGTGCCTCCAGTCAGGATCTACGCGGACTGCGAGCTGCTCCTGGGCGCGCTCGCCGCGGGCAAGGCGCGGCGCCTTCAGTGGCAGAGGCCCTGCAGACTGCTATGGGCGCGCCTCTGGGCGGCGGTCGAGGACATCGGCATCGGCGACATTTTCATCCACAAGGCGCGCAGCCTGCGCCAAGATCGACTTGTCTAGGAGATATTCCGCTGGCTGGGCGCCGCAACGCAAGGGGGTGACGCAGAGTTGACGACAGAGGACGGACGTGGCGGGCCTGGCATGGCTGCTGCGAGGCGCGACTGGCGCGGACGCAGGACGCGCTGGAGGAGTCAATGTTCGTTCCGCGACTTCTCGCGGAGGGCGCGCGGTCGGTGCGGCGCGTGGCTCGAGGTCGGCGGCGACGCTGCGTGGGCTTATCAGGAGTGCGCAGGACGCGGCGCAGCTATCTCGGGCTCGTGGGCGTCGGGATTCGAAGGCGCATCGGGCGCAGTCGCAGCGGCCGCGGCGCGCCTCACCGCGAGCGCAGCGCTGCTCTCCAGCCGGGCCGGCGGTGCGCAGGGCGCCGCCGACGACGGCGACGGGCGAGCTGCTGGCGCCGCGGGAGCCGCATCTTTATAACACCCACAGTTTTTTGTTTGTTTAGAAGTGTACTATTCAATACTTTCTAATCTATTTCGACCCACCACCCCTAGCATAGTATGAAAAAAGCTTCTGCTTAACTTCTAATCCAGCTACTGATTACCAAAGCAGCGGCAGTGCGGCCTCGGCGCCTTGTGCGCAACCCGCGGCGCAGCCGGCGCCGCTGCCGCCGCCCAAAGTGCCTCCATGGCGGGGGCTCGACGCGCGCGACGCCCGCGAGCTGCGGCGAGCAGGCGCCCACCTTTCCCGCGTCAACTGCGGCCGCTGGACGCGGAGTCGTGGGTTTGCGGGCCTCGCGCAGGAGTGCCCGAAGGCCCCCGAGAACGACGGGCAGACGGCGGTGCCCGGCCGCCTTGAGCGCGGGCTGCAGCCAGCGGGGCAGGGCAGCACCGGTGACCTTGAGCCCTATCGGCGCCTGCGCAGGCGCATAGACGGCTGAGCATTCTCACCGCTTCGGGCACGCACCGCGCGCGCAACTTCGCTCGCGCGCGGGATCGGGCTCGAGGCCGATGGCAATGCAACAGTCCAGGCGGGGCCAGGGCCTTGGGGGCACGTTGCGCTGCTGTCGGTTTGGTCGCAGCGATGCTTCCTGCAGCCCTCGTTCGCCCGCCGCGCGCGCGCGTGGCCCCGTCTCGGTGCATGCGCTCCGGCTGGCGCAGGTCGCTGCGGAAGCTGAACCAGGTTTTTAAATTCGCCGACTCACGGAATCGGGCTCCGATACCAGCGGCAATGCAACCAGTCCTGGGAGGCCAGGCGCCAAGGGGCAGGATGCGATGCTGCTGGTTCGGTGTTTGAAGCGGCATGGCTGCGCCCGGCGCCGCCTCGCTCGCAGCCTTTTGCTGCCGCGCGCAGCCGTCGTAAGCAGGGGCTGACCCATGCGCGCGGGCTCGCCGACGCACGGGATCGGGGCCCGAGGCCAGCGGCCATGCAACTACGTCCAGCAGAGGCCAGGTGCCAAGAGACACGTTGCGTTGCTGTCGGTCCTGTCCCTTCGGCGTGCGCCTCTCTCCGCCTTCTGAAGCCCGCTATTGTAGCAAGCTCGGTGCTAGTGCATGGCCTGCCACGATGAGTGGAAGCTGAACCAGGTGTGTAGGTCCACTTACACATGGGGTCGGGCTCCGTTGCCAGCGGCGCTGCGACAGTCTTGTCTATCTAGGCCTCTGGCCTCAGGGGAGTGTCGCGATGCTGTTGGCGAGGTGCGTCGCGGCGCGTCGTCTGACGCGCACTTTTGCGCCCGCCCGCCCATCTGTCTGGCGCGGGGCGCCCTTCCACATGAAGCGGCGCGTCCTGTGCCCTGCCTGTCTCGCAGCCTCTGGCTGCTCTCGCGATCGCAGTCCTCAGCGGGCACTGACCTAGTTGCGTAGGTTCGCTTGCGCACGGGATCGGGCTCCGCCGCGTGATGCCCTCGGCAATTCAACGAAGTCCAGCAGTGGCCAGGTGCCAAAGGACTTGTTGCGATGCCGGGGGTAGGCCTTCGCTACGCTGCACGGCGCGCTTGTGCATCGCCGCGGCCCTTTCGGCCTGCGACGGCTCAGCTGTCGAGCGGAAGCTGAGCTAGCTGCGTGGACTTGCCGACGCATGGGATCGGTTTCCGTTGCTAGTGGCACTGCGACGCCCTGTTTAGGCTCGGCCTTTAGGAAGTGTTGCGATGCTGGTGGCGAGGTGCCGTCCTAGGCGCGTCGTGTTCGACGCGCGTCTTGCCTGGCTCGCCATCCGACCGGCGCAGAACGCCCTTCATATCGCGGAGACTGACCCGGGAGCGAGGGTTCGCCCTCACTCGGGGTCGGGCTCCGACCCCATCGGCAATGCAACCAGACCAGTTTGAGGTCAGGAGCTTGTTGGCGGGTTGCGCTGCCGTTGGAGAGGTGTAGTCGAGCGCTCGCTTCTTCCGGCGTGCTTGCGCGCTTCCGCTCAATGTAGTTGCTGACGCTCTGCCCGCTCAAGTCCGCGACAGCATGCCCTGCCCGTCGCTCTGGCGTGGAGGGCGACCCGAGCGCGCATGCCCGTCCGCGCTCTGGTTCGATCTCCGCAGGCTCGAGGAGCAACCGCGTCGGGGCAGCCTGGGGCCAGGGGCCCAGCTGCTTCTCAGGCGCGGTGTGCAGCAGAGCTGCGTGCCAGCCCGCTGGGTCGGCAGCCGTGCCTCTGTGCTAGCTGTCCAGCGTGCTGAGTCGCTTTGACAGCTGGGATCACTCGACCGCTTGCCTCGGCTGAGGCGGATGATTGCTCTCGGCGCTCAGACGAATATGCGTGTGTGCGCCGAGGCGCGCGAGAATGGGCGTTGCCTCCGCAGGGCCAAAGGGAAACGCCTCGGTCCGAGGGGCAGTGCGAGCTAGGAGCTCCTGACCCCTCCAGCCGCGAGGATCATGATGATGATGATAATCATCATCATCATCATCATCAGCATCCTCATCCTCATCCTTCTCTCGCTTCCTCTCCCATGCGATACCATGCCCGAACCATGCCGTACCATTCCCACCATTCCATACCATACCTGCCATACCATGACCTACCATACCGTGATGTACCGTGCCATACCCTACCATACCGTACGCACCACACCATGATATACCATGACATACCATACCGTGATGTACCGTGCCATACCGTGACATACCATACCGTGATGTACCGTGCCATGCCATGCCATACCATACCGTGATGTACCGTGCCATGCCCTACCTCTTCTTCCTATGCCCCAGCCCCGATCGGGGTGACCCGGCAGGCCGCGCGTGCCCGGCCGATGAAGCCGCAGGCGACGGCGCCCATGTCTTGGGGGATTCGCAAACGGCCAGCGCCGCAACCCTGGGCGCTGGAGCTGACCGACACAGATGCCTCTTGCCTCCAACCAGGCCAGACGTGACACACCATCACATGGGGCTGGCTCTGGAGGCGCAGGTCGGGGACTACCTCCTGTGCAGAGACAACGTCGGCGCCCCCAGCATGGGGTGGCACTCGAGGGAAGACGAGTGCCGGGTCCGCCCCGCGCTTGATGTCTCCCCGAGCGCCTGTGCACAAAGCGCGGCCGCCGCTTTGACTCTGCGCTCAAGTACCGTTGCCAGCAGCGGGGCGTCGCGAGGCGCGGCGGCAGCAGCAAGAGCGCCAGGAACGCGGCGGCGAAGGAAAGGGCAAGGGCGGAAAGCGCTCCAGTGACGATTTGACCCTCGGGCGGCCACTCCCGCATGCGGGGGCTCTGGCGGCCGCGGTGCCATGGGCCGACGCGGGCGACGCGCCCCCGCGGGCGCGCGATGCAGCGGCGCCCAAAGGACTGGTGGCACCATGGACCACGACGGCCCGTGGCGCCGCTGTGCCACGAGCTCGTTCGGCTCTGGCGGCGGCCCCGCCGCCTGCCAGCCCCTGGATGGGCGCTCCACCTGTGGAGCCCCTCCCTTTCCTTCTTCCTCTTTCACAAACGTTCGCGCGAGTAGTTCGCCCTGGGTCGATCGCTGCCCTTCAAGGGGGCGCGCTCCCTGGTCCGCAATCGCCCGCGCCTATCAGGCGTTCTCGGCGGCGGGGCGCCCCCGCGGTGGCCCGCCCCTTCCCTGCGCTTAAGCGGCGCCATGTGGCGCGTTCCCTTTCCTTTTCCAGCGGCGGCCCACTCACGCGTGCCTCCCCCTGAGAGTGGCGCGCCGGGTGGGCCCCCGCCCCGGCGCTCTTTCCTGGGCTCTGCCGGCCAGCCGCGCCTGCGGCTGGGCCTCAGCCGCGCCGCCCTGGGCCCGTTGCCCGCCCGGCCCGGCCGCGACGCGCGCGCCGGTCGGGCGGCGCGCTCCCCGCCCCTCCGTTTTCCTTTCGCTCGCCTTTTTGGTCCCGCCCCTCCCGCGCAGCCACGGCGCCCCCCGCGCTGCCGCCGCCGCCGCCGCCGCCGCCTGGATCTGGCTGGCGCATCCTGCCCCAGCCGGCGCAGCTTTCAGATGTCACGGGCCCCTTTGCGCCTTGGTTTGTAAGAATGTAAGATTTGTCGTTTTTTGTCTGATCGCATTGTCCCTCACTCGTGTGTGATGATGTACCTTGTCTATGGTTTCTGTTTCAATTTTATCTGGTTCACGATCACAGCCCATCTGAATTGCATTCGCATTGTAGCCGATGCGCTCCCAAGAGCAATTCTCTTGTATCAACAATGTCCCCCTCCTGATCATTATTGGTTTCCCCCCGTCCTCGTCCTCCTCCGTATTTTTGGCTCAAATGTGTTGTGGCTGTGGCTATCCACCTTGCTTCATCATGCTCGCTGCGTGGCTCGCCGCTGACAGCGGGGGTGATGCGGCGGACGCGGCCGTCGAGGAGGCCGACGCCGCGGGCTGTCTCGCGGCGTGGCGCGCAGGCGGCGGCGCGGCCGCGGACGCGGCCGTCGAGGAGGCCGACGCCGGCGGCCTCGCGGCGTGGCGCACAGGCGGCAGCGCGGCCGCGGCCGCCGCTGGCGCAGCCGACGGAGGCGCGGAGCAGGCAGTCGAGGCCGCCGCGGCCGTCGGCGACGGCACCGCGGAGGCGGCGCTGCTGGCGGCGGCCTTGCCCGAGGGGCTGGACCGCCAGTTCCGCTCGGCAGGCGCGTGGCGGAAGGGGGCCGCGGCCCTCGTCCGCGGTCTGCTGGCAGGTCTTAGGGCAACCTAGAATTGAGGGGCGGGTGCAATTTTGGGGCAACTCAGTTTTGGGTCGTGTGGGAGCCGTCTTGGGCACTATTGGCCGTCGTCTTGTTTGGGCGTCGCCTCGGAATATAGTTTGGCCATCGTCGGCCGACTTGGAGCCACCTAGGGCGACCTCTTGGATGCGCCGCTCTTGCCTTCAGCACTTGCCCCCGTGGCCGTTTAGGTTCTGGCGCTGTGCGCGTCTCCGCCGACCAATCCAGAAACGATATATTCGATGAGGCGTGGGAGCACGCGCCAATAGAAATATCGGCGCCGACCGCGACATTGCACATGGGATCCGCGCGGTAGTTAGAAACAAAGTTAGGCCAAAGCGGGCGCGTGGGCGCCAGAACGGGCAGTGCGCGGTGTCGTGAGGTCTCTTGGGGGACCTGTCGTGGAGCTATTGGCCAAGGGATGCGACTGGGCCCATCGGGAGCATTATTGGGGACTTTTTGTGCGGGGTCGCGGGGCCATCTTGGGCGCCTTGGGGCGGTGCTGCATGCTTGTGGGACTGTCGGCACGCTTTGGTCCTCTTAGCGGGTTGGCGGACTAGGCAGGCGGGGGGGTCCTCGATCCCGCGCCCTCCTGAGGTCACGACGCTGCCGCTGGCGCGGCCCGAGGGTCCCCCCAGCACGTGGAGTCGGTTGGCCAGGCCGTGAGCGCAATCGTGTGCATGGCCGCCGCCAACCAACACTTGCCCCTTGATGATGCTGAATCAGCTCGTATCGTAGGCCTCGTCTCGTCCACAGAGGTTTGCACCAAGGGGAGTTTCAAGACCCAGGGAGAGGAGCACGGCGTTGACCGCCGAACCCTGCGGGGCATGAAGTGTTTGTTCTCGATTTGCTCGCTAGTGTTGCACATTTTCATGGTGAAACTTTTGATCACAACCGTCATTGTAGATGTGATGAGACAGTTGGGGCGCGTCGTGTGCGCGATATTCACCACTCGGTATGATGAGACCCCAATGTCGGTGATTGTTCCAGAGAATGCTAGTGACTCCATTCTGCCTCCAGGTTTCGAGCATCTTGCCAGCGCGCTGGCTGCTGATGATCCGTTCTGGCGCGTAGGCGCTGCTAGAGATAAGGCCCCGACTAAGCTGTTGCAGGTGGAATGTTCGATGTCGTTGCTGGTTCATGTAAATGGCACGTACACTGTGTTTACGTTCGACGTGCCCGTGCCGATTTTAAATGTTGGGAGGTGCACGGCCGAGTGTTATTTTATCGCTTGCCGATTCGTCATGCAATTTGTGGGGTGGGACGCTATTGCTGCTCTGTGCAAGAGGGTATATCGCGTGAGCTGCACTGACGGTGATGCTGCCATTGCACGCGCAGAGCGCGCGCTTGAGCATGTGCTCGGCGCGCCGTCGTTGCGCCTCCTGTGTTTTGCCCACAAGGGCGCGACTGTGCGGGAACGCTCGGCAGTTCCTCTGAGGCTTGCTCACAGTTATATGGTGCATGCAGTGTTGTCGTTGAGATTTGGGAATCACAGAAAGGTGTTTCGAGCTGCAGCCCGATATGTCATCCTGGAACGCATGAAAATCATACGTGGCATGCCGTCCGCCGAGATGCGACGTGTTAACGAGAGGAAGCTTGACATGGTGCTCCCGAGAACAAAGGAGAACTTGTCATTGCGAGCCCTGTTGCTGGCCATGTGCGGCGGCGATTGGGACGATGAGGACGTCGTGGAGACGTATGTCCCAGCAGGGACGCCCGACGAGGTAGGCGACGCCAACATGTCAACGGCGCCGCACCGCGTCTGGCCGAGACAGACCCCGAGATTGGTATGACACCCCTCTTGCTTAAGCATGCGGGGTTCGACTGGTTTCGGGCGGCGGGCGGTCGGGGAGGGACTCTGGCGGCCTGGGAGCGGGTATGGGGGGGGTGGATGGGCGCCCATGCCAATCTCAGGGGGTACTCGGCTTGGCCAGGTGCGGGTTCGTTGGCAAATTGCCGTCGCCTGTTGTGTGGTCCAATCTCGTTTTGTGTTCAGGTTCGTTGATGCCGTAGTCAATCGCGAGCTTCACAGTTATCCTGGGAGAGGCTGGACCTGCTGGGAGAAGGGGCCCTCGTGGATCGGTGTCCTAGCGGTCGTGCATGGCCTCTTTGACCCCATCTACCGACGCTTCTGTAAGTTGCTCAAAGACGACGGCGGGCCTGCTGGGCATGTCCCCGCTGCGGGGCCACCCGCTGCAATTCCCGCCCTCGCTGACGGGGGTGGCCCTGCGCCCGCCATCGCTGACGACGTCGGCGCGGGCGGCGGCGGAGCCCTTGGCGCGGCGCCCCATGGCGGCGATGACGTCGGCGATGGCGCTCCAGCAGGCGGCGCTGGCGTTGCTTTTGCAGGTGCGATGGGGGTTGGCTCACTGCGCGCTTGCTCCGCGCATCACGCATGCCCCATGCCCGCCTGGCCGCAAGTGGACGGACGCCGTGAAGGCGCTCACGGCGCGCGCCTTGTTGCGCGCGTTGCCCTTGCGGCCAGGGGGGCGTGCTGCGTGCTTGATGCCGACGCGAACGCTTAGTTGCCGCGCCCTCCCTCAGGGGAGGCCGACGGGCAAGGCGTCTGGGAGGCCAGACGAACAGAACAGAGTAAATATCGTCAATCTGTCTTGGAATGGTGCGACACTGGCCTCGTGCTGCAGGATTGCGTCATCATGTGCCGAGTTGCTTTCATACACGCAGATTTCATGTACAGTTTTATCGGGTTAACTAGTGTAAAGTCGTGACGCTTCGCGCTTCCCCGCCAGCCCAAACTCCCAGCGGCGGCGTCCGAACGGGTTTTCCTAATCAGAGGACAACGGGCGACGCGCGCTGAAACAAAACGCTCGGGGTCGCCGTGCCCCAGGGAGCGCGGTCGAGGAGGAACGGACGGGGAGGAGTAGGTGGAGGTGAGGAGGGTAAGGGGGCGGGCGTAGATGCTTGCGGAGGTGGGTGGGTGGGGGGGGGGGGGGGGAACGAGGTGGGGCGAGTTTTTGTTCGTCAACAGCGCAGCAGAGCGACCACGCGCGCGACACAACCACAGCCTGTACAAAAAAACACAGGGTCAAGCACGATCGTTCTGGCTCTGGCCAACGCGCAAGCTGACTGTCAACTGAGCGCGACCGCGGTGTGGTCGCATTGGTTTTGGCGTGCCCCGCCGTTGCGTTGGCCTTGTCGGGTTTCAGCCCGCGGCGCGACGGCGAGGGCTGTTGTGCGTGCGGTTTATTGGCGCCTGCCTACGTTTGGTTGTGTTGTCGGCGGGTGGTTCGCGTGTGTCTTGGGGCGCGCGTGTGCTTTGCTTGTTGTTAGCTGCCATTCGGTGCGTCGTGGGTGCTGATCTTGTCCTTGTGGGCGTCCATAGGGGTGCCCTCGCGCGCGCGTCCTGGGGTTCTCTCGGCACCGCCGCAGCGGCCGTCGGTGTCCTCTCGGGGGCACGTTGCCGTTGATCGGCCAAACCAACGTTTTCATTCGGCGTGGGGCGGCCTGGATGGAACCCCAGCATCGGGTCTTCGGCGTCTCTGGGAGCGGGGGCTCTTGGGTCATTCATTTGCGTTCTTAGCGCGTCTCTGGGGCTCGCGCGGGCGCGTCTCGGGATTGCGTCGAGCCACCCTGGGGGCATATTGACGTCTTGGGGGGCCGAGCGACGCGGGGATGTAAGGACTCGCTTGCATCCTCTTCGTGCGTTCTGATTGGGTTGGCTTGCGCGGCGCGCCCTTTGCACGCAAGTCGTGCTTGCGCGATGCCGCCGAGGATCTGCACTGGAGATCCCTGGGGCGCGGGCGGTGCCGCGTTGGGCTGTGTTCGGGTAGAGTGGGCATTCTTGGGTCCTCTAGGTCTTCGGCGCTACGCGTGGGAGCCATCTGGGGCCATCCGCGACGGCCGCCCCTGCCGCCCAGGCTGCGCGTGGGAGGCGCGGGAGCGGGCGGCGGCGACCCCTCGCCGATGGTGTGGGGGAGGGACGTGTGAGTAGCTTGCCTCACTCGCCTGCGCTCGATTGGGCTTGGTGGATTGGGAGAGAAAGCAGAGACGGATGGAGTTGGACCGAGCTTCGGCATGCGGTCCTCATCCCCACGTGCGTCGGTCGTCCCAATTGGAAGCTGCGTTTCTTGCTAAGGAGGAGCGTAGTGCCATCGATGCTTGCCACGCGCTCATCATGGACGACTGTGGTTTCGATGGCCTTCCAGTCAGAGACCGCACCCACGTGTATCAGACTATTGCGTTCCAGATGCTTGCGCGCAGCGCTTCCCGCTTTCATGACCTTGTTGACGAGCTCAGTAATTATCCATATAAGATGTTTGGCACTCTCTCCAACGACGCCCTAGTGGCAGAGGTCGCAGGTGATATGACGTGCCCCAAGCGCATGGATTCTTTCTCAAGGCATTTTACCAGCCACCATGGTGGCCTGGGCACCGTTGACGCTGCCATGGAGTTGAGGTCGATTGCATTGAAAGCCCGCCGCGACCAGGTTGCGATCGAGAGAAACCATTCCGTGCTTCGCCGTTTCGTGTTGGGCTGGTCGCCGCAGGGTCGGCCCATTGATATTCATGGGATGAACGCTGAATGGATCTCCAAGGGAATGCAGAAGCAGGCGGCTGGAATATGGCAGAAGGCTTTCAACGAGAAGCCGTCTGACGCGGCAGTTGGCGAAGATGACGACGATGCAGGTCCTGGGGGCGACGGGCCTTGCGCTCAGAAGAAGCGCAAGCTGTCAGAGTGGAACGTGTTCTGCAGCGACCAGAAGGCCGATAAGACGCCCGAGGAGATGCCGTCTTTTCCATGGCTGAGCACGCAGTACGCGAACTTGTCACCCGAGGCGTTCCGTGAGCTGACGGAGCGGGCTGCCGCTGCGAACTTGGCTGCTGCGCACGGCTCGGCGCACCCGTTGGGGCGTCGGCGCCAGCGAGCTGCCGTCCGCGAGCCGCTTGCTGGGCACGGCGTTGGCGCTGCCGACGGCGTCCTCGCAGTCGGCGGTTTCGCGGCCCCCGATTGGAGCAGTCTTGTGTCGGCGAGTCGGTATCGGAGGCAGGATGCGCTGACGCAGAGGGCCTTGCAGAAAGACGAGCTGGACCGCCTGAAAGCGTACGACCTGAACGTCTCGAGGGACGCGGCGGAGCGTGTCATGGGCAGCATTGGCGACGGCGCCAAAGCCAACGCTCCGGACGCGTCGATCGCGCCGACTTCCGTGGATGGGTTCCAGCACGTGGAGTACAAGAACAAGAGCTTCACGAGACTTGCGACGTCAATGTTATCTCATGGAGGTCGGCATCACCATGCCCGTGCCATTCGCCAGCATCTTGATGATATATGGGCTGCCGTTCATAACACCATACAGCACGCACCTGTCCCTGAGGTCGCCGACAAGGCGTCCAACCCGCCGCCGCTTGCGTCCCGACTATGCCACGCGGCCAACGCGTGCATGTGCGGGCCGCAGGGGAAGGCGCACGCATCCATGCGGGGCAAGCTCCACCGCATCGTGTCTTCCCAGTTCCCCAAGAGCGACGGGCAGGACGCGTTGATGAACGGCGAGATCGTCATGTTGGCCGTCCCAGTCCCTCCGCGCGCCGACGCGGGCGCGGGCGGAGACGGGCTGCAGCCTGCTGCCCGCTGGTTCTTTCTAGCCGACGTGAAGCTGAAGCCGTTCACGCTCTACATCCACGAGATGCGGCTCGCTGATGGACAGGAGGTCGATGACGTCTCGCGGCGCATGGAGGACAACCCTGGGCGGATCGCCTTGGACCGCGTGCGGCTCACCTCTACCCTGAGGAACTTCACCGACTGGAAGGCCGTGCGTGAGTTCCCCGTCGACTGGGCGTGGGACGCGTGCTTCTTCCGCGTCTGCTACTCCCCCGAGCTCGTCGGCACGATTCACGCTCGGCATCTTGACGTTGCTTCGTGGTTTGGCGGGGTTGCCCATGAGTGTTGGAACCCTCAGAAGGCCAAGAAGCTGACCGCGAAGCAGATGCTGGCTTCGTGGCGGTCGCAGGCGGGTGCCGACGCGGAGAGTGACGGCGAGGGCAGCACCATGGATATCGAGGACCCTGGCCATGGGGATGCCGATGTCAAGGCCGACGAGCTGTCCTCCCTCGCTGGGCCGACGCCGCCGCAGTCCGAGAGCGGTGGCTCAGGCGACGGCGACGAGAGCCATGGTGGTCCAGGAGGGGGAGACGGGGGCGGCGATGCAGTCGGCGGAGATGAACCGCCACCTCATCTTCCAGCGCCTCCGCCCGCCGTTGCTGACGAGCCTGATCTTCGGGAGCATGGTGTTGTCACATTCGATATACCTGGCCTTGGCACGATCACTCATTACGACACTTCTGGGTTCTACGCGTATTGCCATGACGAGATGCATCGTGATGGGAAGGAGCGTAAGCCTAGGAAGGGGAAGGCCATTGACCTTCGCACCAGCCATTGTTGTAGGAAGAACCGCGTTGGCCGTCACGCCAAGCGGACATCAAAGGGGACTGGCAGGCCTCTTGGGTATCTTGTGTGTTGGCTTCAGCAGTACAACAATTTTGCGTCTGCGTGGGAGCACAAGAGCTTGTGCCATTGTTCATGGGCTGCTCGGAAAGCCGCCAGGGAGTGGTTGGAGACCCTTCCTGGTGCGCACGTGCTTCTCGCCCAGGAGCGGGAGAAGCTCCCTGGCGAGGATTCGGAGCACGAGGATTTCGTGTAAGCATTGTGTTTCAGACAACTTGCTGTTGATTGTTGGCACTGTGCTCTGCTCCGGTTTCTGATAGTTTCTTTTCGTGGTGTGTTTTTGCCGTTTGTTTTGATGTTTCTTTTTTTGTGAGTGCGTGTTTGTTGATGTCGTTGTGTCATTTCTGTTGTTTTTGCTGTGGTTTTTTTGCTGTCAGCGTTGTTGTTTTTCTTGTTAGTTCTTCTGTTTTTTGTAGGGTTTTGCTGGCTGTGTGGGATTTTACTTTGCCTGTTGTCATGTTTGCCTTGTTGGTCTTGGTAATTTTGTTTGTGTTTGTTGTTTCTTTCTTTTGTTGTTTGTGTGTGACAGGCAACGCAATGTAGCGTTGAGTGGCGACTAGGAACAGGAAGATGAGGATTACCTGGAGGAGCGAGGAGCAGCGGGGAGGAAGGAAGGTGCAAGGGGGGCGACGAAGCAAGTGGCACGTCTTGTTGGCGGGGCCGCGCGGCGCCTGAAATGATGGGGTCTGCCCGCCCGACACCCCACCCCGCACAAACAAAAGCTTGGAAAGGCCGTGGTATATCATGTTTCACCTGCCGCCCTCCCCATCCTGCCCCTCTAACCCTCACCGTCGGCAATTCCAATTGTCTGCATCGTGCTCTTCCGCGTCTGCATTATCGTACGCCTTCCGATTGTGCCCGCCGTGTCCCCCCCTCCTCACGCAATCGCATGTGCATCCTCGGCCTCTCTGCCTCCCCCGCCCTTCCCTCTCCGATACCCTCTTTGTCATCGCCACTCTCGTTCCATCGCCCTCCCCCTGGCCTCTTCTGGGATGTTCAACGCTTGAGGGGGTTGGTCCGCGACCCCGCCCACCCGCGATCCGCGGCCCAGGGCACCGAACCCCGACCTGCAATTTTGGGACGGACCGAAGTTTGCAACCTGGCAGGGGGATGGGGGGACGGCTCCAACTGCGCCCGCGGTGGCGCTACGTTGGGGACAGGATAGCACCCGCCCCCTGTGTTAATGGTAGGTGGGTGAGGCGCTGCGTATTCCCGTGGGCCCCCTCCTGATCTCATGGCGCCGCCCTGCGCTGCTCAAAATGCCTACCCCTGCACGCCTTACCAACAGTCCCGCCCATGTCTTGCAAGTGTCTGTCCGTTGGGCTCCAGGCACAAACGAACCTGTCACCGCCCGCCCTACCATATACCGAACAACGTTGTCCAGGGCCGCCTCGCGAACGACATGAGCCCCCCCCCCCCCCCCCCCCCCCCCCCCCCCCCCCCCCCCCCCCCCCCCCCCCCCCCCCCCCCCCCCCCCCCCCCCCCCCCCCCCCGCCCCCCCCCCCCCCCCCCCCCCCCCCCCCCCCCCCCCCCCCCCCCCCCCCCCCCCCCCCCCCCCCCCCCCCCCCGCACACCCCGACAGTTTGCACGCCAAGCGGGGCGGACAACGCCCGAGGTCTCGCAATAGGAGCCGTTTTTTTGCAGCTGCCGCCGTGGTTGAGTGAGGAGGTGCATGCCACCCGATCCTTTGCACCGCCACTCCCAATGCACTGCGCTACACACTTTATGTTGTGACGTGTTGTTTGTGATGTGTTCGTTTGCCCCCTGAGGCACCATTTGGGATCGACGGTCCTTCTCTTCCTCCGCCCGCCCCTTATCCTTCTCTCCTTGCCTGTCTTCCACTTCATCCACCACCCAAGCCCTCTTACGGCCACTCTTCCTACCGCCATCCTCCGCCTTCCCTGTGGTGTCATCCGCATCCTTTCCCTCCTCCTCCACTCCGCCCCCCTCTTCCCCCCTCCTCTTCTATCAGGATTTCCTTCAGCCTGAGTATGGCCTCTTCCTTTCCAGCGTTCGGGCATGTGTCGCGACGGGCGGCGTGGCGTTCCGCTCCATTTCAAGCCCGTCGCCCGCCTGCCGCCCGGAAGCGATGCAGACGCTCAGCCCAGGCAGCTGGAGCAACGGATCGCTGCCATCGAGATGGTGTTTTTTTTGCCCGCTGCTCCCGCTCAACCCCGCAGATCCTGTCACCTGCGCAGTCATTCCCCCGACCTGTCCTGGTGGCCAGATGTCGCATTCGAATGGATCGAACTCAGACGCCGAGACAGAGCAGTGACGGACTGCCCTCATTTTGCAGTCGCGGGAAGCCTCGGCCTTGCGGGCGACGGCTGGCAATTCCCAGGGCGCGTGGTCGCCCCGCTCCCGCCAGTAAAACGCTCCAAAATTGCCCTCGGAGCCCCCTTGGGGTTTGCCCTTGGGGCTTGCACATTGCCCGAATCTTGCATCCCCCAGGTCCTGTCCCCCGCCCCCGCCAAGCATTCATCTCGGCCCCTCTCATGGTCAGCGTCTTATGCTTTCAGGTCCCGTGTGGCGCGTGCCCCCTTGTGGCTGGAAAAACGGTTTGGGCATCGAGGTGCCGCCGAAATCGTTGCCGCGTTGGTCTTTGGACGCGACCCCTGGGATCAATCAGTGGCCACCTGTTGGCCCGTTCGCTATTGCTGGCCCGCCGAGGCCTTCGAAGGCTGGTTTTGCACAGGTGCGCCGCGGGCCAGGCCCTGGGGACACTGGGTCCTTCGCCACATGGGACTTGGACGGGTGAGAGACTGAGCTGGGGGGGGGGGGGGGAAGAGAGGGTCGGTTTCGGAGAGCGGGAGTGCACGTGAGGGGTTGGAGGAGGAGCAGGAGGAGGAGGAGCGGGAGGAGGAGGAGCAGGGGGGGATCAGGAGGAGGAGGATGACGGCCGACCCTGAGCGCAGAAAGCGTAAACTCACATCAGGAGCGAGGCGCATGGCCGCGGAGCTAGGATAAGGACGGGAGGAGGAGGAGGGCCGACCAAATGACACCTGTCGCCACCAATGCGGTTCACGCAACGATGGCGCAACCAGTAGGACACCTAAAGAGCTAGTGGACGGGCGCTGACTATGCAGCACGCTGCATCACACTGGCTGCACGCACTGCACGGCATGGCACCAGCAAGAAGGCGAATCGAACGAGGAGAAGAAAAGCGAGTTTAAACTTGCGCGGCGATGCGTTACGTGAAATTGCGCTGCATTGTATTGAATTGGTGAAGCACCTTTAATGACGCAGCAAAGAACGCGACCGAATAGGAACTAGGTTCGTGGCAAGATTCGCGATGTCGTCGCCAATGTTCGCGCTCGCCCTTAGTTGTGCGAGCCTTGCCTTCCCGCAGGTGCCCCGTGCGAGCGCTGGGCGGAGATGTGATCCACTCGTGGGCTGGCTGGCGGGTTGGGAAGATTGGCGCTGTTGCGTTGCGGGCAGGTTGGCTGGCTTGTTCGGTCGGCAATGGCCGCACGAATGCTCCAACAACGCTGGTCCGCGCCCTGGGGGGGGTGCCCTTGGGAACGGGGGCGCGTGCCAGAGGCGGCGGGCGCCGCGCGCTGCCTGGGGCCACCAGGGGAAACGCGCGGCACGTAGGGCACGGATGGCAGTTGAAGGGCGCCCGCCGCGCGGTCGCAGCCACGGCGCGCTGGCAGAGGCAGGCGCTATCCAACCGCCCAGCAATTGCCCAATTGGAAGCTGCACGAAGATGTGCTAGCCGTGGTTGGTTGTTTGGTTGGCGGGCGCGGCTGGGAAGCTTGGTCGGGCGTTTGGCGCAGCAAGTGGCTGGTTTGGTTGGATGATGGTATATAGCGGCCACAGCTGCGCATATCCGTGCCCAGAGGGTGGAGGGTTGCGCAGGGGGGGGGTAGGGCGGGTACGTTTGGGCGCGCGACAAAAGTTGCGAGCGCCGCGCGTTGTCTGATGCCCGAGAAGCGAGGCGTGGTTCGCGCGCGCAGGAGGGCGGGGGGAAGGGGGGTGCGACCGCGACAGGCGCGGGCAAGGGGGGGGGGAAGGAGTGGCGCAGGGGAGGGCCGATGAGGAAGGAGGGTGTGGGGGGGGGGGGGGGGGGAAACGTAAATGCGCAGAAAAATTGCGACGCCGCGAATTTGGCTTGGGCTTCTGCGCCGACGGCGCAGATCCCAGCCGATATGGGCGCACCGACGCCGCGGGGGAACTGGCGACCGTTCCGTCGGGTCCTTCAAAGGCAGTTGTTGGCTTGGGCTGTGCCTTCGGGTCGCCGCACAGTCGCCGAAGTCGATTGTCGGGGGTGCGTTTTGCCGTATTCCATGTCCGCCACGTCGCCTCGGGCGGCGGGCGGCGGTCGCGCTCTCCATGGACCTCGCGGGCTGCCACCCGCAGCATATCCCCCGTGAGTCTCATCGTGGACTTCAGCCCCCCGCGTCACCTGATGTCGCGGCTCGCCCCGCTGGGCCGCCCGTCGCGCCTCCGCGCGCGCGCCCCCCCTCCCCGCACTCGCAACGGTTGAACAACCCTCCTCTTCCTTGCAACCTTCTTCCTCGCCCCCCCCCCCCGCAGCTGAGGGCCCCAGGCAGCTGGGGCTAGAGGCGCGCCGCGGCACGATGCGCCGTTGACTGGGGAAGCCGCGGCCCCCCCCGCCGTCGCGAACTTCGCGGCGACGGGCGTTCAGGCCACCCGCCGAGCTCTTGTACTTCTACAACAATGCGGGCTACGTCTTCCTGGCGCTGGCCGTCGTCAACTTGTCGCTCACCTTCTACGCCGCGCTCCCACGCAGCTTGATGTATGGGCGAGGCTGTCGCCGCCCCGGGTGTCAATTGTTTGGGGGGCGCAGGTGGTGGTGGGAAACCCGCGAGATGCCAGTTGCACGTTGCATCTTCAGCACCCCCTTCCATGATCCGTCTCTGCATTTCCCGCCGCGCCTTCTCTCCTCGCGAGCGGGGCATGCGCGCGCCGCTCGCGTCGCGGCGGCAAGCCGCGCACGGCGCGCGCGCGCCTGCGCACCCTGGACCACGACCGCGCCGCTCCAATGGCGTCGCGACGGCTTCGCGCGGCGGCTGCAACCCGCGCGCCCACTGTTAAGTCAAGCGCAATTTGCGGCCGCGGCGCGGCTCTGCATTGACGGCGCCGCGCCGCCGAGGAGACGCCCTCATTTTGTAAGGCGACGGGCGCAGTTGCCTCGCGGCGCACGCGGCGACGGCGGCCGATTGCTCGCCCAGCGCGCCCCTGGATCGTCGCAATGTCTCGATCCGCTCCGCGCGCCGCGCTTTTCAGGGCGGGAGTCGGTGGGGTTAGTTTGTTTCGCGCCGCGCGGCGTGCTTCTTCGCCCGTGCTCCGACGCGCTCGGTCTGGGCGGGGGCGCCTCGCCGCGACGCGCAGGCCGCGCGCGTTGCCGACGTCGGCGACGGTCGAGGCGGTGGTCGCACCTCTTCGGCCGTCGCGCGAGGGCGGGTGGCACGGGCGAATGCAGCTTCGGGGGAGGGGGGGGTGGGGTCGGCGCCGCGTCCGCGAGCGCGGCGCGTCTTCGGCGCGTCGGTCAAGCCCTGGGGTCAGCGAAGACATCGATCATGGAGGGCGCGCGCGGGAGGCTGCACTGCGCGCGCGCGGCCATCGGGGGTGATCGCTGCGAGCGGACGAGTTGGCAGCGCGGACTAGCCGAGGCCGCGCGCAACAGGACAATCGCGGAGACAAATTTTGCATCCGACTTTCGGGAGGAGACAAACCAAGAGACAATCCAAACCGCATCGATTTCGCATGGGGACAAATTTGTGACAAATTTGTCTCAAATTTGTCCCAAAACGACAAATTTGTGACAAATTTGTCTCAAATTTGTCTCCTGTTTTTAGCCCCCAGGGTTCGGCGGGACAAATTTGTCTTTTCATTTGCCCCAAAATTGTCTCACCGCTAGCGCGAGCAGGTCAATTGTCTTTTCGTTTGTGGTCAAGATATCTCTGCGATCAGTCCAGGCGACCGCGCTCTTCGCGGGCTCGCGGGCGCCGCTGGAAGCGCGCGGCAAGCGTCTGCTGGCTTGAATGCAGGCGGCTGTGCTTGTCCCGTGGCGATCAACGCCGCATGCGCTAGCCGCGGACGCGCAGCCTTGGCCGCGACCGTCGGGGCTGGGATGTCAGCTGCTGCCCTCCGAGACGGTCGATCGCGGCTTAGCGGCGCTCTGCCTTGTCCGACGCGCGCGCCCGCCCGCTTGCCTTCAGCGGTTTCCTCGCGCGGAGCCATGCAGTTTCGCGCCGATGTTTGCATGGCGCGCGGCCGCCAATTCGTAGTGCCCCCGCAATAGACATCGGCCGCGTGGCGCGGAATGTGGGCTTGAATTTTCGCAATCTACAAGGGGTTGCAGGGCGGCTGCGGGGCGGTGCGGATTTCGCGGGCAACGGTGTCTCTAGTTTGCCAGGCCATGCGCGGCACGGGGGCCTTATAGCTGCGCGGCCGCGGCGGCGCGCGGTGCCGCCGCGCGGTTTTCGAACATTGCGGCGCTGGAATATGGTGGGGGCGGGGGGCGGGGGGGGGGTGCGCAGCGCCGCCGCCGCCGCGCATTGCCCGTGCGCCACTCGCCCATCCACCGCCCGCCAGCGTTCCCGCCACCCACCCGCCACCCGCCACGCGCGACCGCCCGCCCACCGCCAGCCCACCGCCCGCCGCGCGCCCACCGCGCACCCACCATGCGCAGCCACCCTGGCGTTACAGCTGCGCCCCCCCCCAATGGGGCCCCTCCACCTGGAGAGCTAGTTTCGCACCAATGAAACATGCACTTTGCGCTGCAAGGGTGCCTCCTGGCAGGGGGCGGGGGTTGGGCGCCAGCGCGCCGCCTAACAGGGGCATGGGGGCGCCCCCTGACAAGGGTGGAAGGTGCTTTCATACAGGGGTCGGGCATCCGTCGTGCGCCCATTCGCCGCATCCGCTGTCGTCATCGTTTAGTGTTCGCGCCCAGGCAAGTCAGACGTTGCTTAAAACCTTCTTTCTAATGGGCTGGCACCTGGCGTCCGCGCCACCCCTCGCGCCCGCGCGGGCGCGGCGATTCGTTCCTTCGCGCTTTGGGGCGCCGCCAAACAAACGCGAGGGGCACCACTTCCCGAAAGTGGTCCCCCTTGTGCTTTGGGCCCAGTAGCACGCCTAGGCCCCAAGCAGGACCGCGAAAGGACCCCATGACTTCACCGAAGGGCCACAGAGGGCAAAAGAGCCCCCATAGGGTTTTCAACAGAGAAGTAAGGGCTACCAAGCCCTCGGCGGCTCGCACGGGGCCTCGTCGGGAGGCGCCCGAGGGCCCCCCCCGCGCGGGGCGGGGGCGCCCGCGCAGAGTTAGGGGCGTCACGAACGCACCACCCAACCGCCACTCGATAACCGCCCACCGCAACCAACGCACCGACCACCAGCCGCACCGCCGACTTTAAGCCCACCCACGTCCACCCACAACCCACCCACCACCTACCTACCAACCGCCCACCACGCACCGCCCGCCCGCCACGCGCCCATGCGCGCGCCCGCCAGCCTGGCGTTACAGGGGTGCCCCTCTGATGCGCCCCCTCCGCGCCCACCTGGGGGACCAGCTTTGCTTCGGTTAAAAACGCAGTTCGTGTTGCAGGGGTGCCCCTCTTCAAGGGGTTGGGGATTGGACCGCAGTTCTCCAGATGGCCTTTGAATCTCTGCGCTGCGGGCCATGTTGCTGCTTGCACCCTCCCCCGCCATCCCGCCGCTTTTCCTCTGCCACAACCCGCCCACAACCCACGCGCCCGCGCGCTTCCATCCGCCCACCGCCCGCTGGCCACCAGCCGCCACCACGCCGCTCGCCCGCCGCCCGCCCGCCGCCCATCCACCGTCCACGCACCGCCCGCCCACCACCCGTCCACCCACCACCCGCCCACCCATCGCCCACCACCCACCCACCTCCCACCCACCACCCATGCGAGACCCACCTGCAACCCGCGCACCCACGCACCCGTCCAAGCGGCCACCCGACCCACCCCCCCCCCCCCCCACGCCCCCCCCCCCCCCCCCCCCCCCCCGCGCACCACCCAACGCAGCCCGCCCACCAGCTTCCAACAGCGCGGCGCGGTGGGGAGCGCTTGGGGCGCGGGAGCAAGGGGCGGGGGCGCGGTTTGGTTGCGCGCGGGGGGGGGGGGGGTGGGGAGGCGGGGGGGAGGTCGAGGGAAGAGGGCCCACTTGGCAAGCGTGTTGCGCAACGTATGGCGAACCGATAGTGCGCTCAGGGGTGCCAACTAATTCTTGGATAGAAGGTATATTATCGCATTTACACCAACACAATCTAACCACGCAGTGTGCCGCACCGTTAGCAGAAGCACCAGCGACAAGTTGCAAGTGTACTGCGTGCGTGCATTGCATTTCCTGGGGCCAATTCATGTATTGTGCGTGATTGTTGCATGTATTGTATTGCTTACATGAATGCAGTTGCACTGCTTGCAAGCCTTTCACAAACAACTGTGTTCATCAGTTGGTACCGCCACTCCGTTCGCGGTTCTCTGGCTCAAATCGGCTTAGCCGTTGCAATTCTTCCGTGTCGTTCTTGCAGTGCCCTCCGCATCTTTCCTGCAGTGCACCCCGCATAGTTCTCACGAGAGTATGCCGAAGGACCCTCACAAGATGAAGAGGGGGGAGCTCTTGGGACAGGTGATGGTTTTGAAACAAGACCTGAAACGCCAGCGGCAGGAGGCACGAGAGTACGAACGTACGTTTCAGGACATCGCCACTGCGATTGGTAAGAGTAAGAACCCCGTGATCAAAACCGCGATCGCCAAGGCCTCGAACCATATCAAGAAAACCAAGGACAAGGGCACGCAGACCGCACCAACGGCTCTGGGCAGGTTGTCGAAGTTGTTGCCGCTCCCGCCAGTCATGCCGCTGGGCCAGAGTCCGTCCCAGGGTTCGAATTCCAAGTCCGAGGACCGCCTCGTCAGGTATGGTGGCGTTTGCTGAGCCTGCTGGCCCGCTCTGCGCCTTGAGATGCAGCAGCCAGTACTAGGAGGGGAGGATGAGCAACGGGGAGGAGCACAGAGGTGAGGAGGAGCGAAGACACAAACAATACCAGGGTTCAAACACTACGGGCAAATTCTAAGACATGAGGGTGGGGGGAAGTGTAAGGAGGGGGATGATATATGAGGAGGTGTTATGTGTGGCACGTGCGCTATGCTGTAGAACGCACAAAAGCACGGTGGGGCACCGCGTAGGCTACACGAGCGCATCATGGTGGGAGAAGTGCAAGGGGCTAGGGCGCAAGATGTTGCTGGAAGAGGGTGGGAGGACAGCGGCAGGGAAGGATGGTCTACGAGAGCCCAGGGGCGAATGATGGATGACAGGGGAGTTGGTTCGTCCTGCCTGCCGCATTCTTCCTTCGGCCGCTGCCTGGCGGCCGCCTGACCACAAGTTCCAGGCGGGCCCGACCGCCTCCGTGCTGCCTCGCCGCTTGTGTTGGATCGAGGGCTCGGTGTCTCAGAATATGGCATGGGGTTCATGCGTCGGCCTCCTTTGCTATTGTTGTCGTCGTCGGAATCGGAATCGGAATCGTCGCAGTCGCCACCGCCGTCGACGTCGCCGTCGCATTCGATGACGTCGCCATCGCCGTCGACGTCGTCTTCAGCTGCGTCGCGTCGCAGTCGCCGACGCCGTCGCCCTCCTTCTCCTCTTCCTCCTCCTCCTCCTCCTCCTCCTCCTCCCCCTCCCCCTCCTCCCCCATCCTCCTCCCCCTCCTCCTACCCCCCTCACCTCCATCCCTTCTCCTCCTCCTCCTCCTCCTCCGCATCATCATCCTCCTTCCCGACTGCTGGTTCAGTACTTGAACTACCAGGCGCCTCCGACTGGCGCGCCGCCGCGTTGCCGCGCGGTGCGAACGAACGCGAAGGAGAGAGGGAGGGGTGATCCGTCGGAATTTGCAGTCGATACGTCCCGAGAGCGGGGGATGAGGAGGAGGATGAGGAGGAGGATGATGAGGGTGATGAGGATGGGGAGGATGGGGGAGGATGAGGAGCAGGAGGATGAGGAGGAGGAAGAGGAGGGTGGGAGGATGGGGAGGGCGGGCAGGCGGGGGGCATATGCCTGGGGCACTTCGGTGCGCCCATCGATCGAACGTTGACCCCCCATCCGGGTCACCCTCCCTCTTGGTGTACCCTGGTTCTCGACGTTCTCACACACCTGGTTGCCAAAAGACCTGTCCTGGGGCTGGCTTGTCTCGAGTGTGTCTTCGACGCTCCCGAGGCCCACCGAGAGCCTCATGGCGTCGAGCATGGTTGCGGATCTCAGTGGAGGGCGGTTGAGGCACTTGTTGGCCTTCGGGGGTTCTCTCGTCACCGCGGCTGGACGCAGGTCGAAACACTGGTGCGATTGGAACCTGGGAGGGTTCCAGGAACCAACTGACGTTGCGTTCCCAGTGTCTCAGATCGCCCTTCCCCGAAGGAGGTGCAGGGGGGACGGGGAGGAGGAGAAGGAGGAGGAGGAGGAGGAGGAAGGGGAGGAGGAGGGAGAGGAGGAGAAGGGGGGAGGAGGGGGAGGACGAGGAGGAGGAGGAGGAGGAAGGAGGAGGATGAGGAGAGGGAGGAGGAGGAGGATGAGGAAGAAGAGGAGGGCTCGTAACACCCTCAGGCCCCCAAAAGGCCACCCCCCCACCCCTCCCCCCGATGCATCACCCAAGAGCCCTCGGCAACCCCCCAGGAAGCGATATCACGACAGTCTGATGGCCCTTAGTGAAATCGCGGGGCCACCTTGGACCCCCTCGGGCGTGCTCGGGGGCCTTACTCAACCCTGCAAACACCTCAACCAATCCCGCGGCCCCCTGGGACGACCTCGAGGCTCGCTCGGACGGGCGCTCTGCCCAACTCCCCTCTTTCCCGTCCTCGCTGCGGCCATTTCGGGTCGGGCTGATCTCTTCGTTATTGAGGCGGCGCCTTTTTTTTGTTTGTGCTGTTGGGCTGGTTTCTGCACGGCCGCCCGAGAGCTCTCCGCCATGAAGCGCAAGGACGCTGCCGCGGGCTCGACAGCAGACGACGCCGCCTCCGTCGTGACGGGCCGCAGGGGCGCCAAGAAGACGAAGGCGGAGGCAGGAGATGCGAAGGGCCCCAAAGCAGGTTGGCGGGGGATGATAACCACAGCGTCGAGAGAACAGGAGGGGGGGATGATGAATGGAAACTGGAGGAGCGAGAGACGCACAGCGACGGCACGGGGAGGGTGAAGGTGGGAGTGGAGGGGATGGAAGAGGGAGGAGTGTTTTTTTTGAAACCACCGCAGCTTCGCACCCGTCCTGGGGCCAAGGGATGGCTTCTTGTGAGGCCAGTGCCGTTCGGCACGGGGTCGAGGTTGGGGGTCAGTGCGGGCTCGTCTCTTCGAGCGCCCACCGTTGGAGTCAGCCTGCGTTGGTGCCCGTCGCAGGTGCCCCGACGCCTGGCACGGCTGGCGAGATCCCGAAGAAGCTGTCGCCGTGCGCCAGATGCGGAGTTCAGGCCACAGAGATTGGCGCTGACAACTGGGCGTTCATCATCATCAAGACTGACAAGAAAGGCGTCGTGACGGAGACGACCATGTATGGCAATGGCTGCAAGAAGTGTTGGTGTGTGTACAATATCGGGTTCAGCATGGACGGCACGTGGGCGCATGTGTGCCAGCAGTGCCATCATAAGAAAGATTACAACGACGCATTCGAGAAGGCTTGCGTCGTGTGGGAGAAGTCGACAGACCCGTCTCAGAAGGACTTCTTCCCGCGCCACGTCACCAAGAATCTCATGGCAGGGGCGAAGGCGTTCGTCCGCATGAGAGGGCTCAGGCCGTCGGAGTTCCTGGCGAGGTTCGGCAAGGAATACCAAGAGCTTGGCTTCGTCGCGAAGGACCTCCCGCAGCCGTTCTACAGCCAGGAGAAGTTCAAGGGCGTCCTCATCCACGACGACGGCTCCTTCGGTGCCGCAGGCGTCTCGTACGAGCTGTACTTCAACATCGAGGTTGAAGACCAGGGGGTGTTCGTGGATCCGTCCCGTCAGCTGTGCGACAAGCACGCCGCCAAGATGCTGGACTACCTCACCTGCCCGTCGAAGAACGAGGACGCATTCGTGAAGCTCTGCAGGAACGCATCCTTGACGGTGGATGACGTCAACGGGAAGATCCAGGAACTGGCGGCTCCACCTTGTGCTTCCGAGGCCGCCGTGGAGACGCCAAGTAAGGCAGGTGGTAGTGCTGATGGTTTTGGTGAGACGCTGTCGGCTGTCAACGTGCCGACTTTGGCATCCAGAGCAGTTGCCGCCCAGAAGAAGTCCAGCGGCAAGACCATCGTGGAGGAGAAGGGCCCCGCCAGGTCGCCAGCGAGATCTCCTCGCGACTCCGACGCCGTGAGGAGCGTACTCGGTGACGACGACAAGCTGAACATTGACGCGATCCTCGGCGGCTCGACGAAGCAGGGGCACTCGAGGAGGCGCATGCGCGAGAAAGAACAATGATTGACGCTTCGCGCATCTCCGCCAACCCACGTAGCAATGGCGCTCAGGAGGTTGAAGGGGAGGAGGAGGAGGAGGAGGTGGGAGTTAAAGAGGGGCGACGGGGGCGGGGGAGAGAGGAATTTGACGAGGACGACGGAGGAGGAGGAGGACGCGGCTGGATGGCGAGGGGAGCTGGAAGAGGACGATGGGGGATGGGTGGGCGGGGGGAAAGGGGAGAAGGATCGCGAGCGGTCTCGAGGTGCGCCACCCCTCACTCCTCCCTCCCCCTCCTCCTCCCTTCCCCCTCCTCCCTCCTCCTACTTCCTCCCTCCTCCCGCCTCCCTCCTCCCACCTCCCTCCTCCCTCTCTCCACCCTCCTTCCCCCCCTCTCGGCTGGTCGCGGGCGCGGTGCAGGACATGTGTCTTTGCCCTGGCGAGTGCGGAGAGGCTCGGGTGTCATGGGCCCCATTCGAGGGGGCAATGTAACTGCATCATGTGTCGGAGCTCTTGGGCGCTAGTCGGACGTGTTTGGGGGCAGGCGGTGGTCTTCTGACGCGCCCGCGGCTCCTTGATCGACTTGGGGTTCCTTTAGGGTTGGCCATCGGGGGGGTGGGGGGTCATGGGCTTTCTGGGGCGCATCTCAGCCATCCTCGCGGCTCCGCGTTCGAGTATTCGCCCCCGCCCACGCATGCCATCCTGGGTAAGATGCATCACGCAATTTGCGTGTTTGACTCTTGGCGTCCTTCTAGGCCCTCGTATCTATTCCCCTTGACGGCTCTTGGGCGGCTCGGCGTGGCTCTGAACGTTGTTCGGGCCTTCCTGGAGCATCATGCGGTGCCCATTGGGTTGCATTGGGCCTCGTTGCCCCCCCCCGCCCCGCCCGAGCTGCGGAGGGTTTCCAAGAGAGTGCAGCGGCGAGACGCAGCATTCGTGGCCCCCATCTGGTTTCTGCAAGGCGTTGGCCGCTTGGGCAAGCCTGCGTGGGGGGAGGGGTCCTGCGATGGGGTTGCCTTGTCGTGGGGCGGCGCTTGGGCCTAGATGGCTCGAGGGCCGTCAAGTGGCATCGGGCTATCTTGAGCCGCGCGGCGGCCAATGCATTCTAGCTGTCCCGAGGGGGTGTTGGGGCCATTTTGGATCAGCTTGTGCTGATGGCCCGCCGCCCCTCTGCCCAGGCGCAGGGGGAGCGCGGGCGCGTGGGGAGGGTAGTATGCCCTCCGACCCGAAAGAAACCATGTAGTACCACTAATCTTCGTTCTCATGCGCTTGCGCCCCATGGGCAGGTCGGAATGCTGCGTGTCTCGGGTGCGGCCTCGGACTTGCAGAAGGCCAACCTTCTCCATGCGCGCCTGGAGCTCGCGAAGGCCGCGGAGGCGTGCTCGGACGCGAAGCACATCCAGTTCGGAGAGTTCAATACCGTCGGCGACGAGCTGACACTGCTCAAGAAGGCAGACGTCATGTGGCCCGCGCAGCTCCAGGAGGCTTGCGTGCACAGGGCCCTCGCCAACGCTGTTCCCAAGTGGCCAATTGGACAGGAAGACACCGTTGCGAAGTTAGCGTTCCTCACGGGGGCCATCGTGATGACGGCGCCAGGCGGCCCCGACGCGGACCTCGACGACTTCGACCCGCTCGACCCGAAGGTTCGGTCCCTCTCGTTGAGCCCCCAGGAGAAGATCAACAAATTCGAATACTTCGCCGCATCGGGCATCTTGGGCCCGCCGGTGCTGAGTTTCGACGACACCGACGGGGAGGCCTCCTTGATGAACCTGCGATCGTTCGACAACATCGTGTGCTCGTTCATCCACTCCGAGATGGGGCCCGACGAGATGTCGGCAATACAGACGGTGCTCGCGCTCGCGCGCGCGACGATTCACATCGCCGACGCCGCCGATGTCAAGTACGTGGTTCCATTCATGAAGTTTTTCGGCCCCAATGCCGACTCGGAGCTGGTCAAGAGGGTTGCGCCGACACTCGTCGTACCGTGCATCAGGAAATCAGCGGCTTTGAAGACAAGCTACGACGACATGATGGTGAAGCTCGCGGTGTACCCTTCAGCCATCACTTCGTTCAGAGAGATTATGGAGACTGAGTTCTGTGAGGGGACGGCAACGCCGACTTCGCCTAGCGCTCGGACGAGTTTGGCGGCCAGCTTGTCGTTGTGGGGTGCTAAGAAGGCCGACTGCAGGAATGGTTCGGACACCACTGTTGTCAAGATATTGCAGATTGCGTTGGGTAAGTTCTTCGACGAGGCTTCCGAGAAGTTGGGCTTGATCCTGGAGCAGAGGGTCGAGGCGATCTCTTTGGACTCTGATGACAGCGCTGTGACCTACGCCGACGCGGTCATGACTATGATGGACTCGGTCGCCTCCCTGCGATTCCCAGGTGTTGCATTGTCTTGGATGCAGTGCAAGGCCAAGGCAGAGAAGGTGAAGCCGATGGTCGCGGCCAGCGAGAGTGAAGAGAAGCTCATGCCTCTGATCGCGAAGCTGACCGAGATCACCGACTTGGCAGGAGCTGACTGCCAGAGTTGGCGCCAGGAGCTGATGGTTGCGATCCAGGGCGTTCGTGCTACGCGAGACCCCGACAAGCCCATCGAGACGAAGATGACGGCCGCAGTCGAGAAGTTGTTCCAGCACTTGCGCGATCTGCTCTTCGGGGCAGGCGGGACGGACCAGATGGCGGAGATCTCCACTTGGGTAGAGGTCCTCGAGCAGCTCGTGTGGTTCGTGCCGCCCGAGGGGAAGGGCCAGAAGAAGCTGCTCGTAGACCATGTGAAGGCGTCCATCGCGTTCCATTCGGCGGCGGTGAACTACGTGGGCATCGGTGCAACCGCTCAGGAGCGTCTGGCGATCGACGTGAAGTGTGTGAAGCTCCGCGGCCTGCATGGCCAATGGCTGAACTTGGAGAGGGAGTGGTCCAAAGTGCAGGCTGCGTTCTTGGACACCGTGAGTTTCAACGGCGTTCGAGGCCAGGTTGAGGCTCTTTACCGCGCTGCGGCCGAGAGCTACGACGTCGGCTACCAGGAGAAGAAGGCGATCGTGGCTGCCCTGCTGGCCAGCGAGATCAAGGCTGGCGGCCCGTCAGTGCTCGATGGCGCGGGCGGCGTGACGGAGAAGGGCAAGACATGGGGTGATAAGCTGAAGGCCGACGCTTCCTTCAAAGCCATCGTCAAGGCTGCGATGGTGACGATCATCACCAGGAGCCCTGACGTGATCGACAAGATCACGAAGGACCTCACGACCGCGTATGAGGACATGGTCGACTTCGCCCAGATATTCAAGGTGCATCCAGACGATGAGCTGATGAAGAAAACGCTCGAGACGATCATCAGGCTGAAGTGCTCCACGGCGGAGTGCAGGATCTTGGCAGAGATCGAGGCGTCACAGGACGAGGCCGCGCTGAGCTCGTTCGTCGTCAAGCAGCAGGCGGCCTCGAAGAAGGCTCCGTACGCGTACAGCCACCTGATGCATCCAGCACTGGCGAAGGTGATGGAGGCCTGCAAGGCCATGGAGTTCACCAAGTAGGTGCGCTCGAGCCGCGGCGCCCTCCGCCGCTGTTGGAGGAGGGCTGGATGGAGGTAAGAGGAGGGTGGAACGAGGTTGAGGGCGACGGAGGGCGCTGACTGACGATGAGGGCGCGGGCGGGGGGGTACACCGCCTGAGGTACGAACCAGACGAAGACGCAACGTGGGGGAGGGGTGGGAGGGCGCGGGACATCGAGGACGACGGCGGTGAGGGAGGAGGAGGATGCGAGGATGAAGACAACAACGAGGACGACGCGTAGGATGAACTCGGGGAGAGGGGCGGCACAGAGAATTGCGACCAGGATGGGGTAACCGATGGGGGTCGCGCGAAGCGTTTGTGCGCTCGTGCAGCCCGCGTTCATCGGAGATCCATCCTGGTCGCGATGGTCCGCCGCGCCTTTCCTTGAGTTCATGCTACTCGTGCGCTCGTACGCTGGTAGTTGCTACAGCCGCGGGCGGCTGGCGACGGCGCCGAGGAGCAACGTTTCCCGTGCTGCGGAGACGCCAGCGTCCCTGAGCTTCCGTCTCCGTCTGGCCCTCCGCCTCCTCCTGCTGCTGCTGCTCCTCCTCCTCGTCCTCCTCCTCCCCACCTCTCCTCCTCCTCCTCCTCCCCTTCCTCCTCCTCCTCCTCATCATCATCATCTCCTCATGGCCGCCGAGCTTGCCACGTGATTGTTCTTATGGTTGCCATGGTGCTCCCACCCCAGAGGCCCCTTCATCGTCGCGTGGTCGTCCTCACTTTCCTGCCTCAACCTCCCTACCCTCGCCGCCTACTTCCGCTTGCCTTGTTCGTCATCCTCCTAGCGCCCCGCGCCCTCGAGAGGGCGTCGGGGCGCATGCCACGCCGCCCGCTGCGCCGCAAGTGCGCTATCGCCCCCGCCCCCTTGCCTCGCGCCCAAGGCGCGCGCGTCGGCGACGCCGATGGCGCCGTCTCCCAAGTGCACGCGAGTCGTCGATGCCGACTTGCCGCGCCCGAAATGGGGCAGCCCCCCCTTGCCGCGCCGCCCAAGTGGCGGCGGGGCCAGAGCCAGCAGCCGCGGCTGCTTCAGAGCCCCTCGCCGCCGCCGCCGACGACTTGCAGGCTGGCTGCGAGGGACCGCGCGGCGGGTCTCTGCCGCGGTCCACCGCGACCTAGGAGGCCGACGCGGCCGTGGACAAGGCGCGCTTCGCGGCCATCAAGGCCCGCGCGTGCGCCGAGCACGCGGTCCACTGGGCCATGGAATATTGCGAGCAGGCGGCCGCCGCGGAGGCCAAGGCGGCCGAGGCCCGCCGCAGGGACTTGTGGCTGGAGCGCTAGGAGCAGTTGGCGGCTGCCTCCTCAGACGCCGCGCTCAGCCTCGCCGAGGCCGAGGCGATGGCGGCGGTGCTGCGCCGCTGACCCCGCCGATGGGCCTTGGGGTCCTACGCGGGGCGGGGAGTGCGAGGGTGGCAACAGGGTTGGGATGGCGGGTGGCGAATGCGGCTGGGGAACAATAGGTGTCTTCATCGGTTCCCTCCTTGTCCTTGCTCCCCACGGTTCCTCCACCACCTCACCACGCCCGTTTCCTTGCCCTCCCCCCTCTATCCGTCGCAATTTTGGCTCTTCCGCTGGCCCGCCGTTGGCGCGCCTTTGCGTTGGCCTGAAGGCTTGCGAGCCCGCTGCTTTCATGAAGCGGGGGTCTCGGGGTCCCAGCGTAGACGCTGGGGCCTTGGTCCAGGGGGGTCGCGGCCTGAATCGTTGAAGTGTGGTTGCATCGTGCAACCAGCGGTTGCACTTTTGCGCTAATCCTTTGCGCGCGGCGGCGGTTTCTGTTGGCGGCGGGGGGATTGGCAGAACGCCTCCCACTTCAACGCAGGCCTGTTCGGCTGCAGCCGCCGCGCGTGGTTCAGCGCGTTTGAAATGGGTAGCGCGCGGGGTTGTTTTGCTTCGCTTCATGTGGCGGCACGGCCGCTTGGGGTACGAGCGTTGGTCAGAGCCGCCATGGGGCTACGATGCGCTATCGTTGCGGCCAGTGGCAGGCGCAATGGCCAGAGCGCGTTCGCGCGGCCTCGCAACGTTTCGCGATGCCGCGCGCGCGGCTTGAGTGCTAAAGCCTTTTCACAGAGACAATTCTTTCGCATCGGACAATGTCGCTCGTATGTCGAGCGTAAATACGTTGCGGGTGGGACAAACCTCCTCGACCTCCGAGCCTCTATGCATGTCGTAGGGACAAACGCATATGTAATTTTTAAGACAATTTTGAGCTATTTCGAAGATTTCCCCCCAGGGGCCTCAAAGGGGGCCCGTGACATCTGAAGTAGAGCTTCCCTTAGCAAGTGAGTGCTGGAAGCCAAGAGTAATTCCGGCGCGCTGGAGAGCTGGCGACTCGTAGAGATTCCCTAAGCTAGTTGCTGGAAGCTTAAGAGTAATACCTCGTAGAGTTCTTCGACATACCTCATAGAGATATTCGGCATCGATGAGCTAGAGGAATTCCGGCGCGGGGTGGAGCTAGTCGCTCGACCCGGCCAGAAAGGACAAAGTAACTCGTAGAGCTTCCCTTGGCAAGTTATAAGAGGAATTCGGGCAGGGTGGAGCTAGTTGGCCGACCGCGCAGTAAGAGACAATGTGGTAATACCTCGTAGAGCTCTGCGTTATCGATGAGCTAGAGGAATTCCGGCGCGGGGTGGAGCTAGTTGACTCACCCGGCCGAGGCGGACAATGTGATAACTTTTGGGTGGTTTTGCGATTCTTTGAAAGATATTTGACTATTTATTTTGAGAAAGCAGATTTTTCGCACCTTCAGACGACTATGAGGGCCTCTCCGTCTTCATATGAGCCCTCTAGGTGCACCTTCACTATCAAAACACTTGGCGGAACCCGCAAAAAATCATGTTTTCTCTTTTTCGAGAAATGATTCCAGAAGCCCTCTCTTTTGATGCTCAGCTCTCTTACGCGTGTCAGGAGCTCTACGAGGTTCCTGGCGGTGACCAGGTTGACGGTTCACCGCCGGCCTCATGTTGGGTCGAGTTTTAATGTTTGTGCAAAATTTGAAAATTCGTTTTGAGAACGGGTATTTTTCTCACGTGTAGTAGATTATGCCGCGATTGCCAGTTAAATTCTCAGGTCCGTAGCTGCAGTATTACTCTGAAAACACTTGCTGGAACCGACGGCCGTTTCGAGCCAGCTTGCGCGCATTAACGGTTTCTGTACTTATCTCGAGATATAGGACAGCTGCAGAGCTGATGCTCACATAAACCAATCGGGAATCATGAGGTGCGTTCATCTGTTCGATCTGCAGCTCTGAACTCGGTCTGCTGCTCGAGCTGGGTCCGGAAACTTATGTGTATTCTTCGAGTCATTTTGACGAGTGTTGTCCGTTTTCTGCACCGAACTCGCGATATCTTGAAACAAATCTCAATGTGTAGTGGGCAGCGCCGCGCAAGAACGCTCTACGAGGCTCCCGGTGGTAACCTGGTTGACGGCTTACCGCCGGCTCCCAGTAATTCCGGGCAGCTGAAGAGCTAGTTGGCAAGAAAAATCTCGACTGACCTTTTGGTGACTTTTGGTCGGTTGAAAATTCTGTTCTCAAAATTTGACAATTCGTTTGAGCTCTAGTTTTCTTCCCCATGATATTCGATCTTATTCCCGCTCGCCATCTTGATCTCAGCTCGATCGGGTAACTTTGAAGGCCAAAAAGCAGGCAGGCGGGATCGGCCGTTTCGAGTCATCTTGATACGCGCTGTCGGTTTTCTCAAGATAACTCGAGCTTCAGGACAACTACAGAGCTGGTCAGCACAGCTAATGCATTCAGAATGATCAGGCGCGTTCGCCTGTTGAATCCAGAGGTCTGAACCCGGTCTGCTAGTCGAGCTAGGGTCGCAAACCTATTCGTATTATTCGACTCATTGTAGCAGACGCTCTCGGTTTTTCGTACCTAACTCGATCTGTAGGGCAGCCACAGAGCTGATAAGAAATCGATTGAGAATTATCAGGCGCGTTCGTCTGTTGAATCAAGAGCTCTGAACTCGGCCTGCTCCCCGAGCTAGGTTCGCGAACGTATTGGTATTGTTCGAGTCATCTTGAGAAGTGCTCTCGGTTTTCTGTGATTAAATCGTGCTGGGGGAGGGCTGCAGTGCTGCTGGTCACAGAAATCGATTTCGAGACATCAGGCGCGTCCGTTCGTCGAACCGAGAGCTCGGAACTCGGTCTGCTGCTCGAACGATCCGCAAAACTGTTGTATTATTCGAGTCATCCTGAGAGGTACTCTCGGGTTTTCTGCACTTGACTCTATGGGGGGCTGCAGAGCTGGTAATCACAGGAATCGATCTGCAGACATCAGACGCGTCCGCCTGTCGCATTCAGAGGTCTGAACTCGGTTTCATACTCGAGCTCGATTGGAAAACTGTTCGTTTGTTTGTTAGAGTCATCTTAAGAGGTCTATAGTCGCTTGGGCTGAAAAACTAGTCGTTCTCTGAAATTCTTTTCCACATTATATATTGTCAGGAAGCTCTACGAGTCCCCCGGCGGTAAGAAAGGTTGACGGTTTACCGCCGGCGCCCAGTGATGACTTTTGGGTGGTTTTGCGAATATTTCAAAGATATTTGACAATTCATTTTGAGAAAGCAGATTTTTCGCACCTGTAGTGGGTTATTTCGCGTCTGCCAGTAAAATTTTTCAGGTCTATAGGTGCAGTATTATCAAAACACTTGGCGGAACCGACGTTGAATAAAAACAGAAAAACTTGATTTTTCGAGTTTTTTGTTTCTCGCTCCAGGAGCTTTCTCCATGTGTTTCGACGGTCGCCGTGCAAGAAAAGAGCTCTACGAGGTTCCCGGCGGTGACCAGGTTGACGGTTCACCGCCGGTTCCAGTCGATGAGCTAGAGGAATTCGGGCCGGCCCCGACGGACAATGTGCGAACTTTGGGTCGGTTGGACGATCTTTGTGAGAGATTTGAACATCCGTTTTGAGAACCGGTATTTTCGCACCTGTAGTGGGTTTTTTCGCGTCCGCCAGTGAATTCTAAGGTCCGTAGGCGCAGTATTACTATCCAAACACTTGGCGCAACCGTCTTTGGATAGAAATATGAAAACGTGTTTTTTCGAGTTTTTTTTCAATTTTTCTGCAGACTCTCCCTAGATGTGCGCTGGGGAGCGCCGTGCGAAGAAAGAGCTCTACGAGGGGCCCGGCGGTGACCTGGTTGACGGTTTACCGCCGGTTCCCAGTTCCGGCGCGCTGGAGAGCTAGTTGGCTCGAAAAAAAAGAACTGAACGTTTCGCAACGTTTCGTCGGTTGATTTTTTTTCTCGAAATTCAACAATTCGTTTGTGCTCTAGTATTTTTTCCGTGATATTCGATCTTATTCCCGCTCGTCATCTTGATCTCAGCTCGATCGGGTATTTTTCACTGCCAAAAAGCACACTGGCGGGATCGGCCGTTTCGAGTGATCTTGATACGCGTTGTCGGTATTTTGTACTTAACTCGAGCTGTAGGACAGCTACAGAGCTGGTAAGCACAGCTAATCGATGTAGAATGAGTAGGTGCGTTCGCCTGTTGAATCCAGAGCTCTGAACTCGGTTTGCTAGCCGAGCTAGGTCTGCAAACCTATTCGTATTATTCAAGTCATCTTGATTCGCACTGTCGGTATTCTGAACTTAACTCGAGATATAGGACAGCTACAGAGCTGGTAAGCACGCCTCATCGACTCAGAATCATCAGGCGCGTTCGGCTGTTCCAACCAGAGGTCTGAACTCGGTCTGCTAGCCGAGCCAGGTCCGCAAACCTATTCGTATTATTCGAATCATCTTGATAGGCGCTCTCGGTTTCCTGTACTTAACTCGAGCTATAGGACAGCTACAGGGCTGATAGTTACAGAAACCGATTCAGAATCATCAGTCGCGTTTGTCTGTCGAATCCAGAGCTCTGAACTCGGTCTGCTGCGCGATCCAGAATCACGAAACTGTTCGTATTCTTCCAGTCATCTTGAGAGCTACTGTCGGCGTTCTGCACTTAACTCGGGCTGTAGGGAGGCTGCAGGGCGGGTAATCACAGGAATCGATTCGGAGACATCAGACGCGTCCGTCTGTCGCATTCAGAGGTCTGAACTCGGTCTGATACTCGAGTTGGGCTGAAAAACTATTCGTTCTTTGCATTTTTTTCGACATTATATGTTGTCAGGAAGCTCTACGAGCTCCCCGGCGGTAACAAAGGTTGACGGTTTACCGCCGGCGTCCAGTTGGCTCGAGAGCTAGTTGGCTAGAAAAATAAGAACTGAACTTTTCACAACTTTGGCTCGGTACCTCGTAGAGCTCTTCGGCATCGATGAGCTAGAGGAATTCCGGCGCGGGGTGGAGCTAGTTGGTCGACCCGGCCAGAAAGGACAAAGTGTTAACTATTGGGTGGTTTTGCAATTTTTTGAAACATATTTGACAATTCATTTCGAGAAAGCAGATTTTTCGCACCTGTAAACGACTATGAGGACCTCTCTGTCTTAGTATGAGCTCTGCAGGCGCACTTTTACTATCAAAACACTTGGCGGAACCATCTTCATGTCGACACGAAAAAATCATTTTTTCTCTTTTTCGAGAAATGCTTTTGGAAGCTCTCTCTTTCGACTCTGAGCACTCTTGCGCGTGAAAAATGAGCTCTACGAGGTTCCCGGCGGTGACCAGGTTGACGGTTCACCGCCGGCGCCAGTTGAAAATTTTGCTCTCGAAATTCAACAATTCGTTTGAGCTCTAGTATTTTTTCCCGTGATATTCGATCTCATTCCCGCTCGGCATCTTGATCTCAGCTCGATCGGGTGAATATTTCTATCGAAAAGCACTGTGGCGGGATCGGCCGTTTCGAGTCATCTTGACACGCGCTGACGGTTTTATGAACATAACTCGAGCTATAGAGCAGCTACAGAACTGGTAAGCACAGCTAATCGATGTAGAATGATCAGGCGCGTTCCCCTGTTGAACCCAGAGGTCTGAACTCGGTCTGCTAGCCGAGCTAGGTGCGCAAACCTGTTCGTAGTATTCGAGTCATCTTGACAGGCGCTGTCGGTCTTCTTCACTTATCTCGAGCCACAGAACAGCTACAGAGCTGATACGTACAGAATCTGATTCAGAATCATCAGTGGCCGTTATCTGTCGAATTCAGAGCTCTGAACTCGGTCTGCTGCCCGATCTAGAATCGCGAAACTATTCGTATTGTTCGAGTCGCTTGCGAGATGCTGTCGGTTCTCCGCACTTAACTCGGGCTCTAGGGAGGCTGCATAGCTGGTAATCACTGGAATCGATTCGAAGACATCAGGAGCGTTCGCCTGCGGAATCCAGAGCTCCAAACTCGGTCTGTTGCCCGAACTGGGTTCGCGAAACTATTCGTATTGTTCGAGTCATCCTGAGAGGTGCTGTCGGTTTCCTGCACTTAACTCGGCTGCAGGGGGGCTGCAGGGCTGGTAACCACAGGGATCGATTCGAAGACATGAGACGCGTCCGCCTGTCGCATGGAGAGGTCTGAACTCGGTTTGATACTCGAACTAGGTTTGCCAAACTATTCGTATTGTTCGAGTCATCCTGAGAGATGCTGTCGATTTACGCACGTAACTCGGGCTGTAGGAGAGCTAGAGAGCTCGTGCAGAAGACAATCTAGAAGCATTGGGGGCGTTTGGCTGTTGTATCCGAGAGGTCTCAAATTGCCTGGGCTGAAAAATTATGTTTTTTCTGTGTAATTTCTTTTGACATTATATGTTGTCAGGAAGCTCTACGAGTCCCCCGGCGGTAACCATATGTTGTCAGGAAGCTCTACGAGTCCCCCCGGCTCAAGGACATCTCGGCTCCAGGGCTCCAGGATCCCACTGGGGCTCAGGGGCGTCGGCGTCGCGGGGAGACGGCGCGGCAGCCATCGCTGCCATCGACGGGTACGGCATCTTCGAGGTCAGCTAGGCTGCTTCCTTTGTTTGCTGCGCTTGTTATCTTTTGTTGTACGTGTGTGAAGACGGACGGATACGACTTTTCGGTTCTCGCGAGAAGGTTTCAGCTGGAGGATATATCACCGACAGTGCCATATTTGCAGTACTCACAGGATTACGGTCAGAAGCCAGATACTGCTGTCGAGAGAGCTTCTCGTAAAAGACAACTTCAGGATATTGAGAAGACCCCAGGTGACTATCCATTGGACGGAAGGTTGAATACCGCCGACTCCACTCCAGATAGTGAATCTGTTGTACCTCTCTGTGAACGGACGGTGACACGACAGTGGTTGCACTCGTGGGGATACGGACCTCAGTGTATTGACACAATGCCTGAGCATGCAGATAACATGACGGTGGATGGCGGAGCCCCCCCTGTGAAGCGTAATCGTGAGGAGGTTCTTGCTGAAAGGAAGGCTGCCTTGGAGGGGAAGGATGGTATGCAGAGTTTACTATTGCAGATGATGCACAAGATGGATGATAACACTGAAAGGATCCAGGATGCCATAGGAGTTCAGGGGACCAAAATCGACAATGTTCAGGCCCAGGTCCAGAAGCAGGGTGTTGCGATTTCCAATCTGGAGACGAGCGTTCAAGGGCTTGAGACTAAACAGAATCGACTCGAGACGATCGTCCAGGGACTCCAGGGACAGGTTCGTGCGGGTTCAGTTGCCAGTGACGCTTCGACGAGGCCTGATAATACCAGGACGGGAAGATACCAGGCTCCTGGAACCACCTACTTCTCTCCAACGTATGTCGAACTCAAGGGATGGGTCACCAACTGGAGTGACAGGGATAGGAGGTCTCAGGAGATGCTCATGTGGGAGGATGTGAAGGTGCTCATAGATAACATTACAAACCATTGTCTTTCGGAGGATGATCGTGTGCACGTGTGTGTTGACGGTACTGAGCGCATTAACGCTGGCCGTTACATGTTCGGATCGGCCAAAATCAAATTCAAGCCAGGGACCGACAGGGATATTATTTGGAGGGTCAAGCGGTGCATCGACCTTGTGACGGTACCCCCTGCTAAACGCCCCGCGCCTCCTCCAGGAATCCAGATCGCTGCACCACAGTGCCTCATTGAGAATATGAAGCAGGTTATCAACCCTGAGTCCATCAAAGTCAGTGTCGAGTGCCCAGAGTGGAAGAGGGACCACGTTAAGGCGGTGGGGAGATTCTGCGGCACTATTCGGAGCATGTGTACACAGATTGGTATCGAGGTTATTGCTGTGCGAGGGGAAATGGGACCGCCCAAATCGACTATATGGACAGTGCCCACGACGGCCGCTCCGAGGCCAATGCTTCTGGCCGAGTTTACCACGACGCGGGCGACATGGGAGGTATCGAGTGAGACTGTCGACAGGTTGCATCAACTCATACCTGCGTTTACTAAGACGAAGGCTGATATCGAGACGGAAGTCAACAGGAGGGTGTGACGACGACGACGCCGAACACCGTTCAAGGGGATCCGACTGGGTAGGGGCGGGGTCGGCCAATTTCAAGGGGAATGAGATTCTGAGGTGCCTTTCAATGCGAGATTGCATCTGGGGTGTTCAGGAATGCCAGAATCTTTTTGGAGGCAAATTCGATGCATATATCAGACGGTGTGGTCTATCATATCGTGTGAGTTGTGACGGTAAGTGTGGGTTATTATTTAACAAAGAGTGGAGTACGTGTGTGCGTGAATCAATATGTCAATATGAACGGTTCTGTGTGGTGGTCTTTGGTAGTGGAAGTGCCCCTGTGATAGTTGCCTCTGCGTATCTTCCCGACCCCGGCGTCGAGAACGCCGTAGATGTGCAGTGCGTGGTGTTGGACGCGCTCGAGTCAGTTATTCTCACTCTGCGCAGCCGCTGGAAGGGAGCGACTGTCTCTGTGCTGCTCGATGCCAACGTTGAGCTATCCCCATCAACTCAGCTGCAGTGCTCACGCACTGGGACTGTCTATGAGGCGGTGGGAAGTGCTACCAAGGAGGAGAGGAGGACTTGCGAGGAGGGAGGTGCACAGCGGGTGAGGAGGGACGTACGACAACAGTTGCGCGAGCGTGTTCTGTGCTTTCTAGGGCGCCTGGGGATGAAGGCTGCCAATTCGTTCTTGCCACGACGACTACACACATGGGAGAGCTACGGAGTATCTCGGTGGGGGACGTGTAAGAAGGTTCTTGATTACATTTTTGTTCCCAGGACGTGGGTGATCGATGAGATGACGGTCGAAACGATCATGAGTAATGGGGGGAAGACAAATCGTAGTCGTCTCAGCGACCATGGCCTGCTTCAGGGGACTTTTAGTGACGCAGGCGCTGAGCTGGTCAAACGTAGTATCCCGACGGCAGCTCGTGAAAAGAGTTTGGTGGGTTATAAGACGGTGAATTGGGGGGACCTCAATATGGCGCGAAAGGAAATCGATCGGGTCTTGGGAGATGCCAATACTACTTGTTCTCCAGGGGACCTTGTGTCGACCACTATTCGGGCCTGTACTGAGCAGGAGGAAATCAAATTCACGACTGCCACCACGGGACGGGGACTACCGCCAATTAGGCCTGCAGGGCTCACGGCCTGCCAGGAGATTTTGCGACGGAAGCCTCTGCCAGCGTCAGTGGATGTGCCCAGCTTGCGCAGACGTGCCAACGGACTGCGGAGGGAGTATCGTGCGGCGTTGGCCGCGTGGACCTCTCCTGCCTCCAGGCGCAAAGAGCGTCATGGTATCAAGCACCTCATTGTGCAGGGACGGATATCTGAGGACAGGGAGGAGTGGGTGGAGGAGATCAGAGCACATACCAGACAGAGGTATACTTCGGAGGAGGTCAGAGGACGGGATATGGCGATGTTGGAAGAGTTGAGGAGGGATGCACAACAGAACCTATGTGGCGGGTACTGCACTGAGGGACTGACAATGGCGGTGGTATGCCAGGCACGGTCACGTCTCAAGTCCAGGCGTGCCACTGGCCCCGACAGGCTGCCTTGTGAAATACTCAAGGCATTGCCGTGGGCGACTTTGCGTGGCGTTGCTCGGATGTTTGATGAGATATTTCGCTTGGCACGGCAGTGTCCGCAGGACTGGAGGCAAATCTTGATCGCCTTCATGCCCAAGCTGCCGAGCTTGACATCGCTGACAGATGCACGGTACCTCTGTCTGCAAAACAGTCTCAGCCGTTGGTATTCTGCTTGTGTGGTGATCTTGGTCGAACATTTTGTGTCTCGGGCTGGCCTCATGGGGCCCCTGGGAATCTACGGCTTCCAGGAGGGACGTAAGACGGTGGAAATTGTGGGGGCCCTCAAGGCTCTGGCTCAGCATGGGGACATCCGGGGAAAGGATCAGACGGTCCATATCGCTAACGCCGATATCAAACAAGCGTTCGACCACTGCAGCCTTCAAAATGCCAAGCGAGCTATGAGCCATGCCAATATTCCTGCCTATCTCCAGTATGCTTTGCTATCACCGCTGGTTTGCACTACGGGGTCGTTAGTTGTCGAGGGTATGGCCATTCACGACATCAACTGGGACGTCTGCATACGGACGGGCGGCCCAGAGGGGCCTCTTCTCTTTAATCTTATCATATGTGCCATGTGGGGACCTATATTTCGGGATTGGGACAGTAGAGGAGTGGGGTATGTGCTGGAGGGCGTCTGTGGTGAGTATGAACGACGGACAATAGTGAACCACTTTGTGTGGGCGGACAACTGCTACCTTGTCTCTGCCTCCTCAACTGTGTTGGCTCAGATGATGCACGATCTAACACTACCACTACATGACTGGGGGATGAGATGGAAGGATAGCAGCCTGTTGTACATGACATGTGGGGAAAATGCGAAAGTGGACGGTGACGGACATATACTTACCAGCGAGGATTTGTGTATACCTGCGTGCTCGAGATATCAGGACTTTAGACTTCGACGTGTTTGCAGAATGAAAGTATTGGGTCATGAGATTTTCTCCACCTACTTAGTGCCCGCTCATCCTGATGTGGAATATCGCATCAAGGAGGCTCGTGCTTGTTTCATTGGACAGTCGAATTTCTTTCGTAACAGAGCGGTAGCTGTTCGTGATAAGTTTTGTCGTTATCAAGACAAGGTGCAGAGTATGGCGTTGTATTGTCTAGAGACATGTACTGCTGATACTTCCTCGCTACACATGCTCAATGCCTTCGAGGGATGGTGTTTGTGCCGTATGTTTCGACGGCCGAGGAGAGAGGAGGAGACTATGGCGGACTGGAACCGACGACGGTACCACGAGGCCAGAGAGCAATTTCGATCTTATGGATTTGCGAGTTTGGTGCAGCGATTTCTTCGTATGGTGTGGAACTCCGCTAAGGATGCTGCTGATTTCATTTCTATGTTGTGTACTGCTTCTCATGAGGAAATATCTTCGACGCAACGTACGTGGAGAGATCACCACATGACTACGGTTGCGTATGGCCCACTGTGGGACAGACTCAGGACGGATGCGTCTGAGTGCTTGAGGGGTATGTTTCACTTCCAAGAGGCTTCGCAGCTAAAAAGGAGACATGTTAGTTCAGGTCGAGCTGTCGGCCAGAGATGCTGGCTATTTTCTTTCTGCGAATTCTACGGATTTAAATGGTGGGAGTCCTTTGTGCCGACAGATGCTGCGTATGTTCAGTTCTGCGAACACATGTGCACACGGACGATGCTGAGTTATTTTCAGAAAAGAAAAGGGTACGGTACAACAGGTGGGGCCCCGCAGGAGGTACTTACCATCACACAAAACGACCTACGCACCTATGGGGCCCAAGAGGGCACTGCGGCGTTCAACGACAAACTGGCCAAACGTATTGCGTTACAAGATATGAGCGAGGTTGAGTGCGACCTCGACTCATTTAGGATCCCTGTGTACATTTCTGGGGACAGTCTTCTGGTGGTGTCTTGGCTGCAGGGTGTCTGGAGGGTGCTTAATCGTACTTATCAGGATAGGATCAACAGAATGATAAACCAACTCGACAACATGTGTCAAAGGTATGGAATTAGGCCTGCCTGTCATGGGAGGGAAATTGTAGACCACACATATAGGGAATGGAACACGCGTGCAGATGTACTCACTCATACGGCCCGTGTCGGGCCACCAGTGATTCGAGATAGGATAGGGCTTCACGCCCCTCAGTTACAACAGGTGTTTCGCGTTTGTGCCATCAGAGCTGGATTCGATGGTGGTGTCTCTTGCGACGGCGTGGGAGTCGGGTGCTGGATAGATGTCGGACGGGTATCGAGGCTCTCAAGGCAGCCACTCAGCCATGAGATTATTTGGACGGAGGTGTACAGCGCGGCACTCTCGATTTATCCAACTTCAACTGACTGATGCCGAGGTCTCGGCCGTTGAGCATGCGATTATGATCTTGCCGCGGGTTGTACAAGCGTATTTCGGACAGGATATGATGTGATTTTGATTGTGCTCACTCACGCCATGCCTTCGTTTGTCGTGTGTGTGTGCTTGACCTCTCATCCTCTTAATAAGAGTTGGCTTTCGCCTCTGATCGTTTGGATCGGTGAGGCTTCCGCCTACTCCCGATTCGCCCGCTCCTTGCTTCCGACTAGGCTGGAAAGCCTGCGCAGTCGACCGCAAAGTCCGCAAAAAACCAAGGTTGACGGTTTACCGCCGGCGCCCAGTAACTCGTAGAGCTCTTCGGCAGCGATGAGCTAGAGGAATTCCGGCGCGGGGTGGAGCTAGTTGGCCCAGCCGGCCGAGGCGGACAATGTGACAACTTTTGGGTGGTTTTGCGAAAATTTTAAAGATATTTGACCATTTATCTTGAAAAAGCAGATTTTTACGCCGAGCATTGGCATATGAACTCCTCTCTGACAGCAGCTCAGCTCTCTCGATGCATTTTTGCATGAGTTGACTTCCGGGAACTGAGCGAATATGAACATCGAAAAAATCGAATTTCAAGATTTTCGAAAAATCTCCATTTTTTGATTCTGTGTCGATTCTCTGCACTCTTACTGGTGAGAGGAGCTCTACGAGGTTCCCGGCGGTGAGCAGGTTGACGGTTCACCGCCGGCGCCAGTAATTCCGGCGCGCTGGCGAGCTAGTTGGCAAGAAAAATCTCGACGGAACTTTTGCTGACTTTTGCCTCACTCAACTCGCCCTGAGGGGATGCTGGTGGTCACAGGAATCGGTTTGAAGACATCAGGCGCGTCCGCCTGTCGAATCGAGAGCTCGAAACTCGGTCTGCTGCCCGAATTAGGTCTGCGAAACTATTGTATTGTTCGAGTCATCCTCAGAGGTGCTGTCGGTTTTCTGCACTTAACTCGGGCTGTAGGGGGGCTGCAGGGCTGCTAATGACAGGAGTCGATTCAGAGACATCAGAGGCGTCCGCCTGTCGCATTCAGAGGTCAAAACATATTCACTATGAGTCGGAATGTTGGCAGATGCTGTCGGTTTTCTCAACTTAAGTCGAGCTAGCAAGCTCTACGAGTCTCCCGGCGGTAACCAAGGTTGACGGTTTACCGCCGGCGCCCAGTTGGCAATAATCTCGACTGACCTTTTGGTGACTTTTGGTCGGTTTAAAATTTTGTTCTCGAATTCAACCATTCGTTAGAGCTCTAATATTTTTTCCCGTGATATTCGATCTTATTCCTGCTCGCCATCTTGATCTCAGCTCGATCTGCCAAACAGCACACTGGCGGGATCGGCCGTTTCGAGTCATCTTCATACGCGCTGTCACTATATTGGATTTAACTCGAGATACAGGACAGCTACAGAGCTGGTAAGCACAACTTATCGATTGAGAATGATCAGGCGCGTTCGTCTGTTGCATATAGAAGTCTGAATTCGGTCTGCTAGCCGAGCTAGGTCCGGAAACCTATTCGTATTATTCGAGTCATCTTGACGGGCGCTCTTGGTTTTCTGTACTTAACTCAAAGGACCGCTACAGAGCTGATACTTACAGAGACCAAGTCAGAATCTTCGGTCGCGTTTGTCAGTTGAACCCAGAGCTATGAACTCGGTCTGCCCGATCTGGAATCGCGAAACTATTCGTATTGATCGAGTCATTTCGAGAGGTGCTGTCGGTTTTCTGCACTTAATTCGAGCTGTAGGAAGGCTACTGTGCTGGTAGTCACAGAAATCGATTTATAGACATCAGACGCGTCCGCATGTCGAATCCTGAACTCAGAACTCGGTTTGCTGCCCGAACTAGGTCAGCGGAACTATTCGTACTGTTCGAGTCATCCTGAGAGGTGCTGTCGGTTTTCCGCACTTAACTCGGTCTGTAGGGGGGGCTGCAGGGCTGGTAATCACATGAGTCGATTCGGAGAGATTAGACGCGTCCGCCTGTCGCATTGAGAGGTCTGGACTCGGTCTCATACTCGAGCTGGGTTTGCCAAACTATTCGTTTTGTTCGAGTCATCTTGAGAGGTGCTGTCGATTTACGCACGTAACTCGGGATGTAGGAGAGCTACAGAGCTCGCAGAAAAGAAAAACAAGAAGGGATCCAAGTACCTTGTAGATGGGAACCGGCGGTAAACCGTCAACCAGGTTCCCGCCGGGACCCTCGTAGAGCTGTGCATAGACCAGGTCGGTTCAGAGATAACAGCAGAAAAAAAGCTTCTGCATACTAGCTTCAAACATAAAGACATCTTTTCTTCGGTCGTACACAATGGTGGTTCCCCCTAGTCTTTTAATCGGAATAATGCAGCTAGGGCCCTGAGAATTGTACCATCGAAAGCGCCATGATTCACTGCATAGAATAAAAAATCAAATTCCGAAACGAATTTCAAAATCTCTCGCCATCTTCGAAAAACCGACCCCAGGTCATCACATTGTCCGCCCGGCCCCGGTTGGCCAACTAGCTGTACCCCGCGCCGGAATTCCTAGCTGATCGATGCCGAAGAGCTCTACGAGGTATCTCTTCCGCATCATTGAGCTAGAGAAATACCTCGTAGAGCTCTTCGGCATCGATGAGCTAGAGGAATTCCGGCGCGGGGTGGAGCTAGTATCTCGTAGAGCTCTTCGTCGTCGATCAGCCAGAGGAATTCCGGCGCGGGGTGGAGCTAGTTGGCCCAGCCAGCCGAGGATAATGTGGCAACTTTTGGGTAGTTTTGCAAATATTTGAAGGATATTTGAGAAAGCAGATTTTTCGCACCTGTAGACAACTTTGAGGGCCTCTGCGTCTTAATATGAGCGCTGAAGGCGCACTTTTACTCAAAGCACTTGGCGCAACCAACTTTCGATCGACATGAAAAAATACCTCATAGAGCTCTTCGGCATCGATGAGCTAGAGGAATTCCGGCGCGGGGTGGAGCTAGTTGGTCGACCCGGCCAGAAAGGACAAAGTGATAACTTTTGGGTGGTTTTGCGATTTTTTGAAAGATATTTAACAATTCATTTTGAGAAAACAGATTTTTACTCCGAGCATTGATATATCAATTTTGTTCCGTGAGCAGCTCAGTACCAGTTCACTTGGAGGAACCGACTTCATGTTAACTCCGAAAAGTCTTAACTTCAAGTTTTTGTAGAAAAGCTCCCAGAAGCTCTCGCTTTGATCCTGAGCTCTCTTATGGATGCAAGGAGCTCTACGAGGTTTCCGGCGGTGACCAGGTTGACGGTTCACCGCCGGCGCCAGTTGAAGATTCAATTTTTCGAGAAATGCCTCGAGAAGCTCTCTCCTTCGACTCTTAGCACTCTCACGCGTGAAAAGATCTACACGAGGTTCCCGGGTCGTTAGAGCTCTAGTATTTTTTCCCGTGATATTCGATCTCATTCCCGCTCGCCATCTTGATCTCAGCTCGATCGGGTGAATATTACTATCGAAAAGCACTGTGGCGGGATCGGGCGTTTTGAGTCATCTTGATACGGGCTGACGGTTTTCTGAACATAACTCGAGCTTTAGGACAGCTACAGAGCTGGTAAGCAGCTAATCGATGCAGAATGATTAGGCGCGTTCGCCTGTCGAATCCAGAGGTCTGAACTCGGTCTGTTAGCCGAGCTAGGTCCGCAAACCTATTCGTATTATTCGAGTCATCTTGACAGGAACTCCCGGTTTTCTGTACTTAACTCGAGCTGTAGGACAGCCACAGAGCTGATATTTACACACACTGATTCAGAATCATCAGTTACGTTTGTCTATCGAATCCAAAGCTCTGAACTAGGTCTGCTGCCCGATCTAGAATCGCGAAACTGTTCGTATTGGTCGAGTCATCTTAAGAAGTGCTTTCGGTTTTCTTCACTCAACTCGCGCTGAGGGGCTGTTGGTCACAGACATCGATTTGAAGACATCAGGCGCGTCCGTCTATCGAATCCAGAGCTCAGAACTCGGTCTGCTGCCCGAATTAGGTCTGCGAAACTATTGTATTGTTCGAGTCATCCTGAGAGGTGCTGCTGGTTTTCTGCACTTAACTCGGGCTGTAGTGGGCTGCAGGGCTGGTACTGACAGGAGGCGATTCGCAGAGATCAGACGCGCCCGCCTGTCGCATTCAAGGTCAAAAAATATTCACTATAAGTCGGAATGTTGGTAGGTGCTGTCGGTTTTCTCAACTTATGTCGAGCTAGGAAGCTCTACGAGTCTCCCGGCGGTAACCAAGGTTGCCGCCGGGGGACTCCTTGGTGGCCCCCCCCTGCCGCGCCCCTCCCGCCCTCGGCCGCGCCCGTCCATCTCGCTCCACTCGGGCCTCGGCACCCTCGCGATAGCGGCGGCTGCTGGCGCCTGGCGGCTGGCATCTTCTCTGCTTGCGGCTGGCATCTTCTCTGCTTGGTGTATTGTTGGCAGGCCTATTACAGATATCCCGTGGCTAGCTGGCACACTGTATTCCAGTTTTTCTCTTGGGGCCACTTTGTGCTTGTTGTGTTGCAATCACGGCTGTTATTTCAGAAGACGACTGGGACTTTGAGGGCTGGGACGATATCCCTGAGCATACGACACAGGACGAACGTGCTCTATTCTCGGCGTTGGAAGCATCGAAGGCAGGGCGTATCGCAGATACGATGTCGACAGACCCATCTTCTGCTGGCCATCCACCACAACTTGTGATGCATCATGCTCCATCCTTTGCATCTGCTGCCGCTGCCTGTGCCGATGTCTCTATGAAGCAGATCAGTGAAAGAAACGAGGTGGGGGATGCTTCCAGGTCCTCCAAGATGGCTCGTGCTGGGATAGGTGGTAAGGGCGCTTCGGATGACAAAGAGCCTGTCACTATTGGTCTACTGCGTAATGAGTTTCAGAACTTGGCAGATATGCTCAAATGTACTCTGACGGAACATAAGGAGGAGGTGAGGAAGGAGATCCAGCAGGAGGTTGCACCTTTGAAGTCTGACCTTGAACAACTTAGGGAGGAGGTGAAGCAGCAGAAGCAGCAGCAGGAGGCGGTGAATGCTCAGGTTCAGAAGCAGTTAGCGACGGTAGGAAATGATGGTGCGGCCAGTGATGCTGCCTCTGTATCTACTCGGGTGAGTCTTGGAGGCAATGCAGGACCCAGGAGCACAACCCCATTTGTTCCTGGATACTTGACGCTCTCGGGCTGGACTTCGGGTGACCCTCGTGATGTCCAGGCGCGTACGAGCAACATCATGTCAGAGGCCAGGGCCACCAGAGTTATCCAGATTCTCTTAGATGAAGTTGGCTCGCAGTTTGAGGTTAATGCGAAGATCTTTGATCGTGAGGCCATCAATAGAGAGTACCAGGGCAAGCCGTTCGGTGTCTTTAGGCTGCGTATTTTCTTCGTTCATGGCACGAGTAAGGAGACTGTCTGGAAGGTCAGGGAGGAGTTCTGGAAAGTTACTCCTCGCGCACGGGTCCCCTTTGGAGAGATGATTCCCTTCTTCCAGCTACTCAGTCGTACATCGGCATTCGTGTGCAGTGTGAGCCTTGGCGTGAGGGACAGGTGAGGGCTGGCAGTAAACTTACAGCTACATACTTCCGTGTGAGGAACCCGCTGAAGAAAAACAATCGTGTCAAAATTCAGTATGGGTCTCCTGTGATGTCTTGGGCTTGGGGCTATCCTGAAACCGGTGGGCAGATCTGTTTGGGAACCTGGGATCCCAGGCATGGTTGGACTCTGAGGCCTGAATCGGTGATTGAGTTCGATGACAAGATCCTTCCTGCCCCCTGGCAGACGCTGCTGAATGGAGATTCCGTGTGACGACGTACCCGCCCGCTGAGGGCGGCCTGTTGGAACATCAGAATGATGAGTGACGCTACTTCCCTATCTGCTCTTCCTTACTTGCGTGAGCTGGGAGTGCAACTTGTCGGGCTCCAGGAGTGCCAGTTTCTCAGACGTGATACGTTGAATGAGGCTGGTTTTCACTATCGCAGCTCAGCTGAAGTGAAGCTTGACAGTGGCTCGATTGAGGGCCAAGCAGGTGTACTATTCTCGTCTACTCTCAACTCCTGTTTCTTGGGACACGCTGCTGGTAGAAGATTTGCGGTCTGTGCCTTCCGTGGGCCAGAAGTGGGCGCATTCATCTATGCTAGCGTGTATCTTCCTCAGCAAGGATTCTTTGGGACAACGTCTGAGGGGTACCAGGCCACGTTCCATCTGTACCAGAACGTTCTTCTTGAATTATCGAGTGCTGTGGTGCGCATGCGTCAAAAGTACAGTATTCATGATGTTGTTGTTTGTGCCGACGCCAATGTTGAAGTGCAGCCTCATGTTGAGATCGATCGACTTCGTATCTCTGGTGGTGGGGTGAACGAGCGTACTGTGAGGGAGGAGAGGCAGAGGGATGTGTTGCAGGGTGCATGTGCGCGTGCCTGGTGTGTTTGTATGGCCCAGCTACGTCTGAAGCTGATCAACACATTCATTGACCGTGAGTTTACCTGGTGTGGTGGAGGTGCTAGGACTAAGCACGTCATTGACTATGTTGCGTGTCCTGTGACTTGGGAGACTCATGTTATGTGTTCTAAGTTGCACGTTATGTATGCGCACCCTCCTGGCTCTCGAGACACTGAATGGAGTGACCACAAGGTGATATGTTTTGATCTCCCATGTTTGCTGCGGGGGAAGTCCTCTGGTAGGACGAAGGCCACTGGCAGTCGATCGTTCGCCTCGTGGTTTGTGCTGGAGGGTAAGGAGGTGAAACAGTGCAGAGAGTTTGATATGGCCGTTACACAGATTGCTGGGTGGAAGTCTGGTGGGGGTTGCGGCCAAAACAAAAAACGCAAAAATCAGTACTGCACGGAGGAGTCTGAGGGAAGGGTGATCTGGCATACTAGGTGGAGATCCATTTCTCTAGCCGACCTGGAATCACGATTGAAGGAGGGGGCTGTTGCCGACAAACGCTGTTATGGCTTTAAATCGGCTTCGCTCATCCCGAAGTTGACCCAGGAGGAAGCTCAGGTGAAAGAGGCCCACTACAGAGTCCACAAACTCTGGAAATCTGGTCAGATCGATGAAGCTACGTTCAAGGATAGTCGTCGTCGTTGGAATCGTGTTCGAAGGCAGTTCATGAAACGTCTACTTCTTTATCGTTATCGGGATGGGGTCAAGACTAAGACTGTTACTAACTCTATGATGATCGACGGGGAATGGTGTGAAGACCGCAGTAAGTGGAAGGAGGATATGACGAGGGTGGTCAGGGCTAAGTACTCTAAGTCGGAACGTCTTGCTATGAATATGGCGACTCTGGAGCAGCTTCGGGTCCAAGCTGATGAGGCACGTGCGCGCAGCACTCACACTTCTTCTCCTATTACCATGCATGTTCTCTGTCGTGCTCGTTCCAGGCTTCGTGAAGGCAAGGCGGTAGGTGCTGATGGTATCAGTGCACGCATGTTACGTTCTTTGTCCTGGGAAGCACTCCGTGTGGTGCTTGACTGCTTCCAGCGACGCTTCTGGCGAATGGCAGAGGCGCCTGAGTCTTGGAAGTTCATCCGTGCATCTATTATGTTGAAGAACGGCAAGGATAAGAGGTTTGATGACAGTCGTACTCTTGCTGTGAATTCTGTCGTTAACACATGGTACATGGGCTGCTTGTGTATTCTACTCAATTCGCATTTGGTGTCTATTGCTCCTGTTGTTGCTCCGTCTCTGTGTTTGTATGGTTTCCAGCAAGGTCGTAAGACACATGAGGTAACGTCGGGATTGAAGGCGATGTGCAGACATGCCAGACTGTGGGGGAAGGAGGAGAATATTGTTGTTGCTTCCCTGGATGTTGCCACTGCATTTGACTCGCTCACTGTCCAAGTTGCTTCTTCTACACTTGAGCGTTTGAGTGTTGATGTGGAGCTTCGGTATGGTCTTATTGAGAACTCTGTTGGTAATGAGGCGGTCTTTCAGTTTGAGGGTGTCTGCACAGATACGCTCCCTTGGACAACGTGTGTGAAGACAGGTTCTAAGGAAGGACCTGATCTGTGGACTGCTCAATCCCTGGTCATGTTTGGTGACACTACGTCTGCTTGGGCGAGAGATGCTGTCGGTGTTGTACTCTCGGGTGAAGCAGGAGGTATTGTTGTGAGTCACTTCATATGGGCGGACAACGTGCTTCTCACGGCTCCTGATCGCCCCACATTGGCTAAAATGATTCTGCAGTTGACGTGGGCTCTCCACGACCACGGCTTTCGTTGGAAGCAGAGCAGTCTTGAGTTTATGGACGTGGGTACTACCACCGGTGTGACGGAGCCTCTCATGGTGACGTTGTTCCCGCCAGGTATGTCCAGGGGGCCCAATGTGTCTCTCCCCGAGGACATCACTATTCCGCAGGTGGATGAAATTATTGTGCTGGGAACTAAGATTGCGAGGAATTTCAAGGATCATGTTGATGTGCGATACCGTATGGCAAAAGCTATTCGTGCTTTCTGGAATGATCGAGCGTTTTACACCTCCAGGAGGATTGCTTGGAAGAATAAATTTGCACGATATGAATCTAGAGTGAGATCTAAGTTTCTTTTCGGCTTGGAAGGAGCCACTGTTGACAGTTCTACGATTGCATTTATACACAAGGAGGAGGGGAAGATGTTGAGCAGGATGACGTGGAGAGCGAAGAGGGAGGAGGAGGGGTGGGCTGTATTCATGTCGCGCATGTACAAAAGAGGGAGGCAAGCTTTTTATGAAGCTGGCAGACCTCCACTCGCACAGGTCTTCCTATATCGGCAGTGGAAATGGGCGAAGGATATTGCATTGTCTTGTTTTGGCAGGGACGGAGGAGGCGTGGAGGAGATTTCTGTGGTGGGTGGCTCACAATTGGTGCCGCCTCCCTCGTATGCTCCTGGTGCTCCTGCTGATGATACGACGCCCTCCGAGCCCATGAACCGACGGAAAAGAAAAACGTTGTGCATGAATGAGGCCAAACGTCAGAGGACCCAACTTTCTCAGAACACGGCGAGACTCAGAGACAGGTTCGAGGACCCAACCCGCTATTACAATCAGCCCACGGTGGTGGACACGGGCACTGCTGTCAACGGCTACCTGCAGGCACGACTGTCCATGTTGCACGGAGGAGGGGAGTGGGAGTCCAGGCGGGATGATCTGATACTATCTTTAGGAAGCCAGGCTGGACGTGCTGGGGCTCGTGTGAGGACTGGCGGAGCTCCTATCGGCATGCGCCCGTGGAGAACACCTTTTGAGCTTGTGGGAGGGAAGTACTGGTACCATGTTCTGGAATGGTCAGAGGAGGCCTGGGTCAAGTTCGCTCGTCAAGTTTTCATGCTTCTTCAGGTTCCTGGTGTTTCTGATTTCCTGGTTCTTAAAGATCCTATCCCTTGGAAGCCTATGGAAGAAAGGGAGGAGGAGGTACTTTCGGAGGAGCTTAGCAGGAAGAAGGAGGAGGTGTTGTCCAAACGGTATGCTAAGATATTGGAGGATTACACGGAGTGGGAGTTCCAGGTGGGAAGGATTGCCATTGAACTGAAGGGAGACTCTCAATGCGTTGTGCGGTGGATCCAAGGCTTGTATTTTACTGCCAATGTGTATTATGACAAGATTGTGGGCGGCATTCAGAATAAGTTAGACATTCTAGCTAAGAGATGTGGTGTGCAGGCGGCCTGTCTTGGGAGACATATCTTCAAGTGGGTATACAGAGAGGACAATACTGCTGCGGATGAGTTAACACACAGAGCTAGGCAGGGCATTTGTAGAACACGTTTTAGGCATGATTTCCTATCCCATGTTAAAGCTAACGCTATTCTGATCGACGCCATTCGGGGAAGCTTCGATGGTGGAAGATCCTATCTGGGCGTAGGCTGTGGCTGGCAGATTGATTTTCATTTGTGCTCCTCTTCTGTTGCTGAATATCCTGTCACTCTTCCGAGTGGCGTGTGGGAGCCCAACGTGGCCTCTTCCTCTTTCCTCCTTCCCCCCTCGAGCACTATCACTGCAGCTGAGTTAGAGTCTGCCCGACAACTCCTTTTGGGAGTGGAGGAATGCCTGCATTTGGCAGGATACTAGGCCTCCCTGTGTGGCTATCGCCTGGGCGGTGACCCGACCCTGCTGTGGCGGCACGCAATGCGCAAAAACCAAGGTTGACGGTTTACCGCCGGCGCCCAGTTGGTGACTTTTGGTCGGTTTTGCGAAAATTTGAAAGATATTTGGCCATTTATTCTGAGAAAGCAGATTTTTGCGCGTCGCATTGGCATATAAACTCTTCTCTGAGAGCAGCTCAGCTCTCCCGATGCATTTTTGCATGAGTTGACTTCCGGGAACTGAGCGCATATGAACATCGAAAAAATCCAAAATGAAGATTTTCGAAAAATCTCTATGTTTTCACTCTGTGTCGATTCTCTGCACTCTTACCAGTGAGAGGAGCTCGAGGTTCCCGGCGGTGACCAGGTTGACGGTTCACTGCCGGGAACCTCGTTCCGGCGCGGGGTGGAGCTAGTACCTCGTGGAGCTCTTCGGCAACGATGAGCTAGAAGAATTCCGGTGCGGGATGGAGCTAGTACCTCGTAGTGCTCTTCGACATCGATGAGCCAGAGGAATTCCGGCGCGGGGTGGAGCTAGTTGGCCGACCCGGCCAGAAAGGACAAAGTGATAACTTTTGGGTGGTTTTGCGAAACATACCTCGTAGAGCTCTTCGGTATCGATGAGCTAGAGGAATTCCGGCGCGGGGTGGAGCTAGTTGGCCGACCCGGCTAGAAAGGACAAATAGCTAACTTTTGGGTGATTTTGCAAAAAAAGAAAGGATATTTGACAATTCATTTTGAGAAAGCAGATTTTTCGCACCTCTAAACGACTATGAGGGCCTCTGCGTCTTGATATGAGCTCTGTAGGCGCACATTTACTATCAAAACACTTGGCGGAACCAACTTCATGTCGACGCGAAAAAAAAACAATTTTTCCTTTTTTCGAGAAATGCTTCCAGAAGCTCTCTCTTTCGACTCTGAGCTCTCTCACACGTGAAAAGAGTTCTACGAGGTTCCCGGCGGTGACCAGGTTGACGGTTCACCGCCGGCGCCAGTTGAAGGATATTTGACAATTCATTTTGAGGAAGCAGATTTTTCGCACCTGTAAACAACTATGAGGGCCTCTCTGTCTCAATATGAGCTCTGTAGGCGTACTTTTACTATGAAAACACTTGGCGGAACCATCCTCATGTCGACACGAAAAAATCAATTTTTCTCTATTTCGAGAAATGCTTCCAGAAGCTCTCTCTTTCGACTCCCAGCACTCTTACGCGTGAAAGGAGCTCTACGAGGTTCCCGGCGGTGACCAGGTTGACGGTTCACCGTCGGCGCCAGTTGAACCGCCCGGCCCGGGCGGACAAAGTGCTAACTTTTTCCCAGAGAGCTCTCTGAGAGCTAGAGGGTTTAAGATTAGAAGCCGGGCGGTGGTGGTGCCCGCCAGCAGCCCATCTTCGCCGCTCCACGATCCCCGCAGGGGCTTGTAAGACATCGCAGCGGGTCCGGGAGAGCTTCCCGCAAGCGTAAACGCGTGCCTGCACGCGCGCAGGCTCGCGTGGAAGCGTTCCTGGCAGCGCTTCAGAGACGCTGCATGGGAGCCCCCCAGAGCCCCAGAGACGCTTCACGGGAGCGTCGGACGGCCCGCCAGGGAAGCTTTCTGGCGTGTGTTCACTTTGGTCTCCGGGTTTTGGATGCCACCAAGTGGTCGGTTTTGTTAAGATTTCAAAGATATTCGACCATTCATTTTGAGAAAGCAGATTATTCGCACCTGTAGTGGGTTATTCCCGGAGAGCTCTCTGAGAGCTAGAGGGTTTAAGATTAGAAGCCGGGCGGTGGTGATGCCCGCCAGCAGCCCATCTCCGCTCCGCGATCCCCGCAGGGGCTTGTAAAACATCGCAGCGGGTCCGGGAGAGCTTCCCGCAACGTAAGCGCGTGCCTGCACGCGTGCAGGCTCGCGTGGAAGCGCTCCTGGCAGCGCTTCAGAGACGCCGCAAGGGGGCCCCCCAGAGCCCCAGAAACGCTGCCTGGGAGCGTCGGGCGGCCCAGAAAGGAAGCTCTTTGGCGTGTGCTAACTTTGCTCTCGGGGTTGTCTCGGGGGGCTCCCTGAGAGCTAGAGGGCTTAAGATTAGAAGCCGGGCGGTGGTTATGCCCGCCAGGAGCTCTTCCACGGCGGTCCACGTTCCCCGCAGCGCCTCGCCCGGCCCGGGAACGTGTCCGGGAGAGCTTCCGGCGAGCTTCCACGCGAGCCTGCACGCGTGCAGGCGCGCATGGAAGCGACCTTTTTGTACCTCGTAGAGCTCTTCGGCATCGATGAGCTAGAGGAATTCTGGCGCGGGGTGGAGCTAGTTGGCCCACCCGGCCGAGGCGGACAATGTGGCAACTTTTGGGTGGTTTTGCGAATATTCCCGGAGAGCTCTCTGAGAGCTAGAGGGTTTAAGATGAGAAGCCGGACGGTGGTGGTGCCCACCAGCAGCCCATCTTCGCCAGTCCAGAACCCCCGCTTTGGTGATGGCGTTGACGTATGTTACATGCTGCATGTATGTTACTTCTTCTTACTTATATCTAGCATCTTCATCAAAACTAGTTTTACTTATATCTTACTTATATGTAACTTATATCTAATTTATAAGTCCGATAAGTCTGCTTTTTCGTATGGAAAATGGGGGGCGGGGGCGCTTTCAAAAACGCGTCGGCGTCGCCATCGATCCGTGCAGCCTGCGGGGCCCCGCTCCCGTTCCCCTCCTCTCCGTCCCTCCTTTTCCCCAGGCGGGATGCCGCCAGGCGGGCTACCGCCGCGCGAACGTGATTTTTTACAACAGGCGGCCCACCGCCAGGCGGTGCACCGCCGCGCGCGCGCGTTTTACACCAGCGCGCGGACCGAGCCGTCCTCGGCTCGGCGGGTGTACGCCGCAGGCGCCCGCGGGGCGTCCTCAGCAGCCAGCGCGCCGCATCCTATGGGGCGGCGGCGTAGTGGGCCATCCCATCCTCCTCGTCCCCCTCCTCCTCCTCCTCCTCCTCCTCCTCTCCTTCCTCGTCCCCCTCCTCCTCCCCTCCTCCTCGTCCCCCTGTTCCTCCTCCTCCCCCTCCCTCCCCTCCTCCCCCTCCCTCCTCCTTGCACAGCTCGGTCCTCCTCGTGGCCGCCACGCGGACTCCCCAGGCGCAGGCCGCGACGCCAGGTCCAGCGGCTCCACGATGAGGTAGGAGCGCCCCGCGGCCACCGCCACGCAGTGGACGTGGAACGCGGCGTCGCCCTCGAGCCACACGTCCCCGCTGCCGTAGACGAGGCCGCCGACAGCAGCTCGACGACAAGTGATGGCGCCGTGCCTGGATAGGCCCTGGTGCACGTGCGAGCCTCGGCGTTGCCCCGAGAGGCGCCCCCGCAGGCGCGCCCCCCGTGGAGGCTCGCGCGTGCACCAAAGCCCATTTGGCCCCAACCGCGCTGCCCGATGATCCCGTCGAGCTCAGGGGTCGGCCACCATTTGTGCGACTGGCGCGGCGCGGCCGAGGACTCGTGCAAGTACGTAGCCACAACTTGGGTGATCACATCCTTGTCCATGCCGCCCAAGCGGTCGTAGTGCTCCGCGGTGTCCTTGATGAGCTTGTGTTTTCGCTCGAGCACGAAACAGTCGAGCATCAACCCATCCTCCGCCGCCTGCACAGCTGCGTGCCAAAGATAATGATGCTTAGGCACGATCCACGCGTCCGTGTAGGCCCGCACGTGTTTCCTGAGCGCCAACCCGACATGGCGCTTGAAATCAACATCGAACGTGTCTGGGCAGCCGCCGCGTTTCGCCGCCAGGTACAGTTCCATGACGGCATACATGGCCTCAAAGGACCGCGCCTGGGGCAGGAACGGCGCGTGATGCGGCAAGAAATCCACGTGCAGCCAGTTCCTGAGGAACGGCAGGACGGCGAGGCAGTCCGACGCGGAGCCGACGAAATGCCCTGCCTCGACGCAGGCTTTCTTCCTGGCAGGGGAGAAGAGATGCACGGGAGCTTTCCCTCCGCCGCGGCCTGGAGCCCAGCGCTGGAAATCGGTTCGCCACCGATCCCACACGTCTGGAATCACGCGCGCCACTGCTTTGTGCAGGCAGAACACCTCCACCTGGAACGTGCCTCCGCTCGCCAGGATGATGTGCATCGGGTCGCGCGTGTACATGTCCAGCGAGCAAACGCGTCGGAGTTCGACGTCGGCCATCAACGAGAACTCGTTCACAGTGATGCCGTACGCGGATTGGAGATTCTGGAAGGCCACTGCACTCGCCGTGCGTTGAAGTTCCACGAGTTCGTCGTACCCCTTCGCGAACTCCTTGGCGGGAGCCGGCCGAGCGAACTCCGCTCGCGAATTCCAGGGAGTTCGCGAAGTCCGTTCGTGAACTCTCTGGACTCGCCGAGCGTCGGCCGCGCATTGCCCGCCCCCGACGCCTCCGCAGTCATCGGGTCGAACCTCGAGGCGTCGACGCAAGCGATGCCCACCAGGTAACCAGACTGAGGGTGCCAGTCCCCTGGTCGAGCACGACGTTCTTGCAGTTGCAGCAGGGCCGCCAACCGCTGGAGCCCTTGTACGAGAAGGTGTCCTTGCCCGCGCTTTCGTCCATGATCAGCCTGTGGCACTTGAAATGCAACCGAGACGCGCCGACGTCGAAACCGCCGCCTCCTGGCCCGAGGAAGAGGCGCCGCAGGATGGCCCTCACCACGCCCGCTGCGGTGATATCCTTCTTGTCCTCTGACCGAAGGACTCCCAGCGGGAGCCAGGCGCCCTCTTCTTGAAGGTATGTGCCCAGCTCCAAAAAACTAATGTACACAACAATGGACGTCCTGCGGTTTGCAGCTTTGAGCTGCGCGCCGACGACCACGTCGTCGTGGTAGAGCAGCATCCGCCACGGTTGCGATGGCGACGAAGGAAACACCCGCATCGCCGCCCAGAACCGATCACTCCAAGGCCCCGCCGCGTGGGCCAGCTTGGGGACGATCTTGTCGGGCAAACATACAGTCCACCTGAACGCTGGGCCACCGTCTCGGCGCGGCAATTCGATGACATCCAGAAGCGGCGCCACCGCGCGAGCCACGTCGGCGCCCACGGTCGCCGCCGCCACGTGCTCGTCGTCGTCCTGCAGCAGGACGCGAGCCACCCTGCGCGGGGAAGGCGGGTGGAGATCGGTTGGGCATTTTGAAAAGAAAAAGCCGACCAAACAAAACATCCTTCAAACACATTGCGCATTATGATTTTTGGATTCCGTGCACCTGTCCAGCGCCGCCCGCGATACGCCCCGCAGAAGCGCTGCCTCCTGCAGCCTCTGACGCTTGCCAGGAGGCCATCGCTCGGCCATGGCGCCGCCCCCGCCTGGCGCGCCGCCGCGGGCGCAGAAGCGCTGCCCCCTGCAGCCTCTGACGCTCGGCAGGGGGCCATCGCTCGGCCATGGCGCCGCCCCCGCCTGGCGCGCCGCCGCGGGCGCCCTTCGAGCCGTTGAAGTAGGGTGGGTGAGGCGGTGGAAAAGGTTGACAACGGATGACGGATGGGTGACAACGGATGACGGATGGCGGGGTACCGCCGACGACGGATGGCTGACAACAGGCGGTGCACCGCCAGAAGACTCCTGAGCATGGACAGGAAGCGGAGTACCGCCGACGACGGATGGCTGCACACGGGCGGTGCACCGCCAGAAGAGTGCGGGGCATGGACAGGAGGCGGAGTACCGCCGTCGGCGGATGGCTGGCAACGGGCGGTGTACCGCCAGAAGAGTGCGGGGTGTGGACAGGAGGCAAACTACCGCCGTCGGCGGATGCTGCCCATGGGCGGTGCACCGCCAGAAATAAGAGGAGCATGGCTACAAGGACGCCGTGCACGAGGAAAGGGAGGCGGACCACGGAGGAATATAGTTTTTGTCTAAGCGAGGGAAGTCTGCGCGGGCGGGGGCAGACTTCCAGCGCGCCTCCAGCGCGCCCCAGCGCGCGTCGCAGCGGCTGGGGACTGAGCAGGGCAGCCGCCGCCGAGCTCAGTCCCTCGAGGTGTTCTTCTTGCTGTACTTTTTGGCCTGTAGAAGGATGATCGGGACGCAAACGCGATCGATCGGCGGTCGAACGCGATCGATCGGCGGTCGATCGCGATCGAACGGCGCTCGATCGGCGGTCGATCGATCGATCGGCGGTCGACCGATCCGAACGCGATCGGTCGGCGGTCGATCGGCGAAATCCTCGATGGGTCGAGCGGTCGATCAGCAAAATCTTCGATCGATCGATCGGCAGTCGAGCGGTCGATCGGCGGAGCACCGCCATCCACGATGGATGAAAAGGCCGTTGAGCAGCTCGCGTGCTCGATGGCCGAACGCAGGCCACCGACAGCGGTCTTTGCGTCGGCGAGGGCTGCCTCCAAGGCCTTCGCCTCGTACGGCAAGCTCGCCCTGGGGTCCTCGAGCGCGGTCTTCGCGGCCTCCCTGAGCTTCGAGAGATCCTTGTGGCTGTCCTTCGCGTTCTTCACCGCCCAGGTCGGCACCCTGGAGCAGTCCTCGTCGTCGAGGAGCGATGCGAGCTGCACGTCCCAGGACCCCGTCTTTTCCAGCGTCTTCATCGCCAACGCCTTGCGGTCCTTGATGGCCTTCTGGACACGCTTCTGCTCGCTGCGTTCCCTCCTGATGCGACTGCGCGAGTCCCTCCCTTTCTTGCCGTGGTCGTTGCGGCTCCTCGAGCGCTGCTTCTCGCGAGACTGGGAGCGACCCGTCTTGCGGCTGTCCTTCTTGCTGTGCGCCCTGCGGCTCCTCGAGCGGGCCTTGTCCTTCTTGCTGTGCGCCCTGCGGCTCCTCGAGCGGGCCTTCTCCTTCTTGCTGTGCGCCCTGCGGCTCCTCGAGCGGCGGCCCTTCGCGTCGGCTCTGCGGGAACCTCTGGAAGAGCGGTGCTTCTGGCGGCTGTCCGCCCTGCGGCCGCGGCTGCTGCGCTTGCGGCCGCGGCTGGGGAAGCGGTCCGCGCCGTCGCCGCTGCTGGAGTGGCCCCGCTTCAGCTGGCGGTTCTGCGAACAGTCGCTGTCGCCGCTCCGACTCGTCGAACGGCGACCAGCGCTGTGGGGCCCTCGTAGCCACCGCTCGGCGAGCGGTGCGTCTTTTGCGGGAGTGGCTCCACGGCTCTCTCATGCTTCGGTGGGGATGGCCTCGGCGGCTTCCTGTTCTGGCGGAGCTCCTGCCTCACTGTCTCTTCGATGTTCTCCTGCCTGCTGCCCTCGATGCGGATGCGGTAACAATCCTGCTTCAAGTCGGAATTGTACCTCACGTCGTTGTTGGCACGGACGGCGTCCGCGTCGTACCCCTCCTGGGCCCAGACGGACAAGGGCTTCCAATCCCGGCCCTTGGTCTCCGTGAGGCGTTCCTTTCTCGAGACGCTGAGGACCCTCGCCAGCTCCTCTTCGAACTGAGCGTTGTTCTCAATGGAAGGGTCGTCCATCGAGCGCCAGAACGCCTGCTGGTCCGCCTTGCGCATGAGAGCGAACGAGCGCGGTGGCCAGTGCGCATGGCAGCGCTGCACCATCGAACTCTTGCTGTTGCAGCTCCCACACCACCACGTGTTGGCGCTCTTCTGGGCGAGCCTGAAGCGGACGCTCTCCGCATCCCGACCGCACTTGGCGCACGTCGGGCCTGGACAGGGTGGGTCGTAGCCCGTCGTGAAGCGGCCGTAGTCATCTTTTGCTTCGTCCGTGGCGGCCTCGAACGTGTCTGAGGGCGCGGCCTGCGGCTCCTCTGCTGCCGCCTCTGCCTCCGTCGGCGCTGCATCCTGACGCTGCTGCTGTGGCTCTGCATCCTCCTCCGCTGCCGGCGGTGCTTGCGAGGCTGCAACCGACTTCTTGTCGTGCTGCGTCTGGGCCTGCTGCTGTGGCTCTGCCTCGTCCGCCCCTGCTGCTGCGTCCTCCGCCGTCGAAGGTGCCGCCGCTGCTGGCTTCTTCTTCGCTTTCTGTTTGGCCTTTGCCTTGGGCTCCGCGCTCGCCTTTGCCTTCGCAGGCGGCGCGCCGCCGCCCTTCTTCGCGGTCAAGAACTGAGAAAGCGAGCGCTGCGACGGGGGCTGCTTGGCGGGCGGCACGGCGGCGGGGCGCCTGAGGAGAGGCCGCCCCGCCTTCCCCGCCTTTGGTTTCGCAGCGGCCGCGACCTCCTCAGGCACGCGCTGCGGGGGCTCCTGCGGAGTCGCAGGCGAGGAGGCCTTGGGCCAAGGCGGAGCTGCACTGGCCTCCGCCGAGGTGTCGCCTTCCTCGGCCTTCACAGAACCAAGCTCCTGCGGCCTCGAGCCTGCTTCCTGCGGCTCGCTCTTGAACGAGTCTGCTGCCTGCGGCCTCGAGCCTTCTTCCTGCGAGCTGTCTTCGGACGGCACGGGTGACTTGACGCCCTCGTGCAAGAAGGGGGGCGCGGGCGACTCCTCCTCGGCGGCCGCCATGGCCCGCGGCGCCGCGGCCCCCGCGGCCGCGCGCGCGGCCCCCGCGGCCGCGCGCCAGCACAAAACGGCTGTCGAGAACACGGCGCGAGGATGAAAGGGAACAAGGGGCAAGGCGGATGAGAGAGCAGGTTGGTTCTGGAGAAGTGGACAAGGCTGCGCAACACAGCCTACACAATTGGAACAACAGGCGGTGCGCCGCCGAAAACGCGCGGCGCGATGCGACAGCCGCGACAAGGAAAACAACTGATCGGCGTGGCGCTCACGAATATACATGCAAACAATGGGCGGTGCGCCGCCGACGACGAGGATCGATGGGCGGTGCGCCGCCGACGAACTTGTCTAACCATGCAATGGGCGGTGTGCCGCCGACAACGACGATCGAAGGGCGGTGCGCCGCCGACGAAATTGTGCAACCATACAATGCGCGCTGCGCCGCCGACAACGACGACCGATTGGCGGTGCACCGCCGACGAGATTGCCCAATCATAAATTGGGCGGTGCGCCGCCGACAAGTCCAACCGATGGGCGGTGCACCGCCGACGAAATTGTCTAATCATACAATGGGCGGTGCGCCGCCGACAACGACGATCCATGGGCGGTGCGCCGCCGACGAAATTGTGCAACCAGGCAATGGGCGGTGCACCGCCGACGGAAACGTCAAACAAAACAAAGGGCGGAGCACAGCGGACAAGTCCAACCGATGGGCGGTGCGCCGCCGACGACTACGTGGTGGTAAGGTTGTGATGCTGATGGCGGTGACGACAATGATGCTGGTGGTGACGATGATGGTGGTGGCGAGGTGCTGACGATGATTTCTGGTGATGGTGAGGTGGTGATGGCGAGGTGGCGATGGTGATGTGGTGGTGAAGGTGAGATGGCGAGATGGCGATGGTGATGGTGATGGCGATTCCGACGAATCGGAACGAGCTCGGCGCGGCTGCGCTGAGGGCTGCGTTCCTGCGCCGCGTATCGCGGCGTATCCTGGCGTATCCTGGCGTATCCTGGCGTATCCTGGCGTATCGCGCGACGGCGCGCCGCGATGCGCCAGGATACGCCAGGATACGCCGCGATACGCCAGGATACGCCCGTATCGCGGCGTATCCTGGCGTATCCTGGCGTATCGCGCTCCGCGGCACCCCGCGATACGCCAGGATACGCCAGGATACGCCAGGATACGGCAGGATACGGGCGTATCCTGGCGTATCCTGGCGTATCGCGGCAAATCTTGGCGTATCCTGGCGTATCGCGTCGCGCCGTCGCGCGATGCGCCGCGATACGCCAGGATGCGCCAGGATACGCCAGGATGCGCCAGGATACGCCGCGATACGCGGCGCAGGAAACCAGCCCTCATCGCAGCCGCGCCGAGATCGTTCCCTCTCCTCCTCCTCATCCTCATTCTCTTTCCTCACCACTCCTCCTCCTGCTGCTCCTCCTCCTCCTCCTCCCCCTCCTCCTCCGATGGTGGTGATCGGAATGATGATGGTGAGAATGATGATGAAAAATGGTGGGGAAGGACTCCTCCCCCCCCCTTCCTCCTCCTCCTCCTCCTCCTCATTCCCCTCCTCCTCTTCCTCGCCCTCTCCTCGCCACCACTCCTCCTCTTCCTTCTCCTCCTATGGGGGTGATCGGAATGATGAGGATGAGAATGGCAATGCTACTCATGATGATGATGATGATGATGATGATGATGTGGTGATGTTGATGACGATGATGTTGATGATGATGATCGCAGTTTTCCAAGAAAGAATGGCGGACCCGCCAAAGATAAGAGTGCGCGCACGGCCCGCGCGCGCGCGAGCGACCGCGCGGATGCGCCGAAGAGTTGCGGGGGTCAGAAGCCGACCGACAGCCTTTCCGCCCCACCCCGATTCTCATGCCCCTCCCCATGCCGCACCCCCCTCCCATGCTCCTCTCCATGCCCCTTCCCTCCGCACCTCCCTCACCGTGCCCCTCCCCGATCTGTCAGTCGGCGTCGAACCCCCGCGGGGCCCAAGGCGGCCTACGCGGCCGATGCAAGCCCTGCGCGGGCGGCGCGGCGGGCTGCTAGGCCGACGAGGCGGCCGAAGAGGGCGGCCGACGAGGCGGCCGAAGGGGGCGGCCGACGCCGCCGCGACGGGAGGACCCCAACGTGGCCTCACGACGCGTTGTTGGAGAGCCAGCTGGCCAGCGTCTCCTGCAGGTCGGCGAGGGCCGCCTGCTCGGCGCGGAACGCCACGGCCGACCGCTCCGCCACTGCCAGGCAGGCCGCCGAGCACATCCTCGCCCTCGTGACGCTGTCGAGGATCACCTGCGCCTGCGCTGAGTTCAGCTGCACGGTGGCCTCGGGCGCGATGTTGGCGCTGACGGGCGAGCTCGCTCCGCTCATGTTGAGCTGAAGCGGACCGCCCTTGCCGCTGCCCTTCGGGAAGGCCGCCGCCACTGCACTCTGGCTGAGTGGAGCGACCTGCTCGGGAGGCTGGTACGGCGCACTGCGAGCGCCACGGCGGCGGTTGTTCTTGCACCACTGCTCGTCGTTGGCCTTCTGCCAGCGCTCCCACTCGTCCGTGTCCTCAGTCCACTCCTCGACCTTCAAGCGCGCCCCGCGATCGCTCGCGCCATTCGTCGAACCTCGAAGGCGCTCGGACCTCGGTGAGCCGAGCGCCACCGAGGTTCGCCGAAAGACGTGGGCAAGCAATCGTTTGGGCGCGCCGACCTCGGCGATGGCCAGTTGAAGATCCGCGTCGACATCCTCGAGGAGGTGGTAGCTCGACTTCACCAAGTGCGTCTTGAGCCTCGACAGGGCCTCATCTCGCGACGCGCCCTTGAAGAAACTCCCGCGTTTCGAGCAGGTCCCCGACAACGGGCACGTGCACCCGAAGACGCTGATCATGGGCATCTCGCGAAGAGAAGAGCTCGATGGCGCACTGGAGGCCCGCGATCGAGAGCGCGCCAAATACGGCGCGAAGGGAGGCGGCCGCGAAGGCTGCGAGAGCGCGCCGAGGACGGCGGATGGGCGCCCGCGAAGGTGCGCGCGGGAAAAGCGCGGCGCAAGCGCAGCCTGGAGCCTGCGGCTGCGGAAAACATCATAAGAGGAATGGAGGAGGCGTGCAGGGGGCGTGGAGCACGCACAGGCGGTACACCGCCGAAGCTGAATGGGGGGGAGTGCTGGGAGTCCAGCGCGCGCGGGCGGTGCACCGCCGAAGTTAGGCGGAGTGCCGCCGACGAGAGCCCATGACAGGCGGTGCCCCGCCGATTTTTTGCTGGCGACGCGCGCAAAAGGATATTCGCGAACGGTCCCGCGAGCGCGGCGCACGCCTACCGCGACAGCCGCCAGCGGCGAAGAACGGCACCTGAAAATCGGAAAATCAGATGCCGACTGAAACTTCCACTCCGCTCTCTTTCCATTTGTCTCCTGGCTCACCGTCCATCACCTCTCCGCTCTCACGCCCCCCCGCCCCTCATGGATGTTTCAGTCGGCGTCTGACCTCCGAGGGGGTTGTCAAAGCCCGCGGCCCGCGAGTCTCAGAGGTACAGCCCGCGGTTCTTGGAAGGCATCGCCTTGACCGTCAGGGGCAGTGGAGGCGGCCGCACGGCCGCTGCCTTTGCCGCGGGCGCCGAACTCGCGGCCGTCGGCCGCGGGGGCGGCGGTGGCGGCGGTGGCGGCGGCGGCGTCGGCGCGAGGTACGGGCCGCCGCCGCTGTCCTGGGGCGAGCGGCGCGGTGGCGCGCGGCCGTATTTGGAGGCGTACCACTCCGACTTGGGGCCTGAACCACCACCGTTGCCCCAGCGCTTCCCGCTCTTGCGCCACGTCTGGCCGCGCCAGAATTGCGGGCCACCGTGCATGGGCGCGGGCGGCCCCCTGCTGGCGCGACCCCAGATGCCGACGTAGCGCTGCAGCAGTTCCAGTGGCTCCTGGACGCGCTTGGAGTTCCAGGCGATCGGCGCGCTCTCGCTCAGCAGCGAGCGCAAGAACTTGTACGCCTGCACCACGTCCTCTGGCGCCGCAGACGCTTTCGGCACTTCGGGTACCTTGGCGACGAAGGCGCCCACGTTGGGCGCGCCTGAGGCGCCCACGTTGGGCGCGCCTGCTGGCGGTTGCGCCTGGCGCCACGGCGGCTGAGGCTTCTCCGACGGCGGCTGCTGCTGCTGCTGCTGCACCTCCTGCTGCTGCTGCTGCTGCTCCGCCCGCCACGTGCCGCCAGCGTCTCGGGTGCGACGTGGCGGCGACTTCGGCGCCGCGCCCTGATTGTGGACGGGGATGAGCGTCGGTCCTTGCTTCGCCTCTGGCGAGGGGTCGCTGCTGCTGCTGCCAGGGCACTCCGCCGTCTGCCAGCCTGGCGGCGCGGGATCGGCGATGATGTCATCCATGCCTGCCTCCTGCGCAAGGCAAGGTAAACGCCGAGAGCACCGTCGCTTCTGGGCCCTGCCCCGCCGCCGCCTGCATCCAGGCCAACGCGGGCGAACGGGGGCGGGGCCGCATGGGCGTCGGGCGCGCTCGATCCGTTTCCCTCGAGCCTGGGCGAACATCTCGAAGAGGTTCAAGGCTTCGGCGACCTGCTCGAAAAGCGACTGGCTCGCATCTGAAGCCGCCGTGTGCACCTCAACAGGAATCCAGGAAATCAGCCTGCACTGCCCAAGCGGACGCTTCGGGCTGAGCAGGCGTTTTCTGAATTCCCAGCGCCTCCGCGGAGTTGTCCATGGCGCTGCTGGCCGCGCCCTCGCTCGCCATGCGCCCGCGAAGCGCCCGCGGCCGCTGGCGGCAGCGGCGCGGGGAGGGGCGCCGCGGGACCCGCGGGGAGGGCTGCTTGAATTGAAAAGGCGCGGGGGGAGCGGCGGAGGGAGGCGGGCAAGGGCGAGGCAGCGGTCAGAGAAATGAGAACGCCCATGGTAATGGAACCAGCGAAGGCGGAACACCGCCGACAACAGATGGAGGCGGTGCACCGCCAGGCAAACCTTCCAATAAATACGAAGAACCGCCTGAGCAGCGCAAGGACAAGCAAGGCCCGATGAGATTACGATCCGATTTCGATCCGAGTTCCTTGTTTTCTGAACGCAGGCTGCGCGCCCCACGCGCCGCCCGCGGCAAATCCGACTGAGAGTCATGCATCGCGCCACCGAAGCAGGTCGCCTCAGAACTCGCCCTTGCGAGCCTCCAGCTCGCTCTGCACCAGCGCCTTGGCCCAGGCGATGGCGGCCTCCTGAGTGGCAGATGAAAACCGTCATAAACGCAAAGTGGCCCGCGGGGTCTCTTTGCGCATATGATTGGAGCGAGGCCACGCGCGGCCGCAACAACGCGCTCCGCCGCCGCGCATCGAGCCCCGTGGCCACGCCGATTGGAGGAGATGGGACCCAAAAGTGTCCTTCTCCTTGCCGTTCCTGTACTTCTTGCTCTTGGTGCCGCCTGGCCCGCTGCGCCCGCTCCTGAAGAGAATCTGGCTGCGAGTGGTCTCGTCGTCATACCGCGGTGCTTTCAGCTTGCATGCTGCCGCCTTCGCCTTCGCAATCTTCTTCGGTGTTGCCTCGGCTTTTGCCTTTGCCTTTGCCTTCGCCGCCGATGGCTTCGCCGTGCCATCTGAAGCCTTTGTCTTCGCCAAGGCCGCCACTGCGTCGGACTTCCTCCGCTTCTTCTCGCCCTTCTCCGCTTTCCAGCCAGAGGAAGTACGTTGCCCCGCCGCTTGGAGGAGAACCAGGGCAGCGTCGGCAGGCAGCTTCGCCAGCGGCAGTGTCGGATCCACCTTGACAGCGGCAAGTGGCAATAACCAATCGCCGCGCCTGCGACGCCCCGCAGAGGGCGCGCCGCTGCCTTGGGCAGAGGCGCGCCCCCGTGAATCGCGGAGGCCGCGGAGGCGGGCCCAGGTTACCGTCCAAAAACCTTTGCCTTCTTCTGCGGCGCCCCCTTCGCGTCCACCTCGGACTCGCTCGAGCTCAGCACCATGACGTCAACGGCCGATGCCTTGACCTTGGCGCCACCGCCCACTTTGAGGCCGCGGCCGCAGGCGCCGCTCCCGACATCGCGGCAGGCTTGCCCGCGGGAGCTGCTGGAGTGGGAGTCGTCGGCCCGCGCTGCGAGACGAGGGCGGCCGCCGCTGGGTTCGGCCACCCGCCGCGGGTGTTGTGCGTTGGGATCACCCCCAACGGCAACGCCGCTGGCGTCGCGGCTCCCAAGGGAGGCGTCGCGGCAATCGTCGCGGCTGCAACCGCAACGCTTTGCATCGGAGAAGGCGGCGGCAGAGGCGCGAAGGCGATCGGCGGCAACGCCGCCCGCTGCGGCGTTGCCTGGGCGCCGAGCGCTGCGTTCCTGTTGCCGCGCAAGCTGATGAGCTTCCCGAGGATCTGCGTCTCGAGAAGCCCAATTGTCGGCTGCACGGGCCCCTCCGAGGCGAACGCCTGCTCGTACAGCGTCGGCCTCTCCTGCTGGAACAGCGCCGCCGAGGGGGAGAGCGCGCCGACAAACTCGGTCGCCTTGCCTCGAGCAGCTGTGTAGGCAGGGGAACGCCACGTGGTCTTCACCAACTGCAAGTACACGTCCAAGAGCTGCGGAGTCGGCGAATTCTTCTCGATGCCTGATCGCTGGCACGCCAGGAACATGAACGCGGCTAGCATGCCAAACGTCGGCTCGGAAGGGTTCCGGAGCCCGAGGCGCTCCAAGTGGCGCATCAACATGACAAATTTCGAAGCGAACGACTCGGTTGGGCTCAGCAGCACGTGCCACGTGGAGGCAGTAAGCAACTCCACGAAGCACTCGTAACTTTGCCCTTTGGCCTTCGTGCGCCTCCCGCAGAGCCACTCGGTCGCGGCGCCGACCAAATCGTGACTGAACCCCGTCTGCCCGAGCTGGGTCAGCAGCTGCCCTTTCTCCGTGGCCGTCCACCTGCAAAACGACGGGGGAATGTTAGACGGCGGGGAGGAGGGGGGAGCGGGCGGCGTTCCGCCGAACGGAGGCGGGGACCTCCTCGAAGGGGGAACGGATGGCCTCTCGCCCGTACGGGATCTTTGACCCGAGCCTCACCTCTGGCCTTCGATGAGCGCGCGCACCTTCCCGAAGTGCAGCTGCTCTGCAGCGCCCCTGGAAGGCCCGCTCGCCGCTGCAAGCGCCGCGGCTGCCTCGCCCAGGGCAGCCTGGACGCGCTCCATCGCGCCGCGGCGCGTCGGGGGGCGCCCGCCCCGCGGCCCCTCCAGAAGCGCTCGGTGGGACAGGGGCAGCGTATTGTGGCGAAGGGAAATGGCATGGCCCTTCACGTCTTCCTTCTGCTATCCTCTCCTCCCCCCTCTCCCCTCCTCCCCCCTCCTGGGCGGTGCGCCGCCAATGCGACCAATCAAACGGTATATGATGAAACGTGCGCCGAAGGCGGTGCACCGCCAACGAATGCAGAAACACCTCGCGCAATCAAGGTGACGTGGGCGGTGGGCCGCCAAATGCGATGACAAACTCGGGCGAAGCATGCGCCGCGGGCGGTGCACCGCCAACGCGAAAGAAACGCATCGCGCAATCACGGGGACGTGGGCGGTGTACCGCCAAATTCGATGACGAATTCGGATGAAACGTGCTGCGTGGGCGGTGCTCCGCCGATGCGTGAAGAAACGATTCGCGCAATCAAGGGAACGTGGGCGGTGCACCGCCAACGCGACGAAACTTCAATCAACATGTGCAAAACGTACAAATTGCAATACGCGGGCAAAACATAGCGATGGGCGGTGCGCCGCCAATGCGATAAAACTGCTCAGAATTTGCAAGACGTGGGCGGTGGGCCGCCGAAACGAATCACATCAGAACGCGCCGCGATGAGAAGTGCGGGCGGTGTGCCGCCAATGCGCATGGCATCCCCTCCCGATCCCCCCCCCGCCATTCCCGCCCCCTCTCTCCTACCCCCCAGGCTGCGCGGGTTGAGCTCGGTGATGAACGGCCTTCTCGGTCGCCTGGCGCCTGGCGAAACACTGTGCTGAAGAAAACCTGCGCGTTTTTCGGTGTCCGACCCCCTTTTCAAAAAGCAGACGAAAAAGCAGACTTATCGGACTTAAACTTATCTTATTTATAAGTATAACTACAAGTAACTTATAAGTATGGCAATTGGGTGCACACAAGTAACATATGTTCTACATGTGATTTAAGTATATATGTTAATGACTTAAGTTAGATGTGGATGGTAGTTGCAGGATCTTAACATATCTCACTACAAGTGATTTCAAGTTACTTACAAATAACTTCATATATAATTGAAGTAACTTATAAGTGACTTCATCTGACATAAATCTCATATGTCAACGCCATCACCAAAGCGGAGGGCCTGTAAAACGTCGCAGCGGGTCCGGGAGAGCTTCCGGCAAGCTTCCGCGCGCGCCTGCACGCGTACAGGCACGCGTGGAGACCTTTCTGGCAGTGCTTCAAAAGCGCTGCGGGGGAACCCCCCCGAGCCCCAGCAGCGCGTCACGAGAGCGTCCGAAGGTCCGCCAGGACAGATTTCCGGGTTGTGTTCTCTTTCCTCTCAGGGTATGGATGCTACCAAGTAACTCGTAGAGCTTCGCTCAGGTAGATGCTGGAAGCTTAAGAGTAATTCTGGCACGGTGGAGAGCTAGTTGGCAAGAAAAATCTCGAGGGATCTTTTGCTGACATTTAGTCGCTTCAAAATAACTCGTGAAGCTTCCCTTAGCAAGTTATTGCTGGAAGCTTAAGAGTAATTCCGGGGCGCTGGAGAGCTAGTTGGCAAGACAAATCTCGACAGACTTTTTGACGACTTTTGGTCGGTTGAACATTTCTTGTTCTCAAAATTCAACCATTCGTTCGAGCTCTAGTATTTTTTCCTGCTATATTCGATTTTATTACCGCTCGCCATCTCGATCTCAGCTCGATTGGGTATCTTTTACAGCCAAAAAACACTGCGAGCTTTAGGACAGCTACAGAGCTGATAAGCACAGCTAATCGATTCAGAATGATCAGGCGCGTTCGTCTGTTAAAACCAGAGGTCTGAACTCGGTCTACCGAGCTAGGTCCGCAAACTTTTTCGTATTATTCGAGTCATCTTGACAGACGCTCTCGGTTTTCTGTACTTAACTCGAGCTACTGGACAGCTATAGAGCTGATACGTACAGAAACCGATTCAGAATCATCAATTGCATTTGTCTGTTGAATCCAGAGCTCTGAACTCGGTCTGCTGCGCGATCTAGAATCGCGAAACTATTCGTATTGTTCGAGTCATCTTGAGAGATACTGTCGGTTCTCTGCACTGAACTCGGGCTGTGGGGGGGCTGCATGGCTGGTAATAACTGGAATCGATTCGGAGACATCAGGTGCGTCCGCCTTTCGAATCCAGAGCTCGGAACTCTGTCTGCTGCCGAGTCCGCGAAACTTTTATTGTTCGAGCCATCCTGAAGTGCTGTTGGTTTGCTACACTTAACTCGGGCTGTAGGGGGGCTGCAGGGCGGGTAATCACAGGAATCGATTCAGAGACATCCGACGCGTCCTCCTGTTGCATGGAGAGGTCTGAACTCGGTCTGATACTCGAGCTAGGTTTGTCAAACTATTCGTATTGTTCGAGTCATATTGGTGCTGTCGATTTATGCACGTAACTTGGGCTGTAGGAGAGCTACAGAGCTCGTGCAGAAGACAATCTAGAAGCATGGGGGGCGTTTGGCTGTTACATCGGAGAGGTCTTCAATTGCTTGGGCTGAAAAACTATTTTTTCAGTGTAATTTTCTTCGACATTACATGTTGTCAGGAAGCTCTACGAGTCCCCCGGCGGTAACGAAGGTTAACGGTTTACTGCCGGCGCCCAGTTGGCCGTGTGCGAACTTTGGGTCGTTGGACGAACTTCGTGAGATTTGAACATTCGTTTTGAGATCCGGTATTTTTCGCACCTGTAGTGGGTTATTGTGCGTTCGTGAGTAACTCGTAGAGCTTCCCTTAGTAAGTTATTCCAGGAAGCTAAGAGTAATTCCGGGGTGCTGGAGAGCTAGTTGGCAAGAAAAATCTCGACGGACCTTTTGGTGACTTTTGGTCGGTTGCAAATTTTGTTCTCGAAATGCAACAATTCGTTAGAGCTCTAGTATTTTTTCCCGTGATATTCGATCTTATTCCCGCTCGCCATCTTGATCTCAGGTCGATCGGGTACCTTTTACTGCCAAAAAGCATCCCGGCGGGATCGGCCGTTTCGAGTCATCTTGATACGCGCTGTCGGTTTTCTCAAGATAACTCGAGCTATAGGACAGCTATAGAGCTGGTAAGCACAGCTAATCGATTCAGAATGATCAGGCGCGTTCGCCTGTTGAACTCAGAGGTCTGAACACAGTCTGCTAGCCGAGCTAGGTCCGCAAACCTATTCGTATTAGTCGAGTCATCTTGACAGACACTCTCGGTTTTCTGTATTTAACTCGAGCTACAGGACAGCTACAGAGCTCATGCGTACAGAATCTGGTTCAGAATCATCAGTGGCTGTAACTCGTAGAGCTTCCCTTAGCTAGTTGCTGGAAGCTTAAGAGTAATTCCGGCGCGCTGGAGAGCTAATTTTCAAGGAAAATCTCGACGGAACTTTTGCTGACTTTTGCTCAGTTGAAAATTTTGTTCTCAAAATTTGAACATTCGTTTGAGCTCTAGTTTTTTTTTCCCGTGATATTCGATCTTATTCCCGCTCGCTATCTTGATCTCAGCTCGATCGGGTGAATATTACTATCGAAAAGCACTGTGGCGGGGTCGGCCGTTTCGAGTCATCTTGATACGCGCTGTCGGTATGTTGGACTTAAGTCGAGATACTGGACCGCTACAGAGCTCATTATCACAGAAATCGATTGCGAATCATCAGGCGCGTTCGTCTGTTCCATCCAGAGGTCTGAACTCGGTCTTCTGCACGAGCTAGGTTCGCGAAAGTATTCGTATTATTCGAGTCTTGAGAGGTGCTGTCAGTTTTCTGCACTTAACTCAGGCTGTAGGGGGGCTACAGGGCTCGTACTCACAGGAATCGATTCGGAGACATCAGGCGCGTCCGCCTGCCAAATCCAGAGATCAGAACTCGGTGTGCTGCCCGACGCCGCTGCCCAAGCTAGATACGCGAACTTATTCGTATTGTTCGAGTCGTTTTCAGAGGTGCTCTCGGTTTTCTGCACTTACTCGGGCTGTAAGGGGTCTGCAGGGCTAGTAATCGCAGGAATCGATTTGGAGACATCAGGCGGGCCCGCCTGTTGCATTCAGAGGTCTGAACTCGGTCTGATACTCGAGCTAGATTCGCGAAACTATTTGTATTGTTCGAGTGATCTTGAGAGGTGCTGTTCCGCTGTTGCATCGAGAGGTCTGAAATCGCTTAGGCTGCAAAAACTATTCGTTTCCTGCAATTTATTTGCTTATATATGGTCAGGAAGCTCTACGAGTCCCCCGGCGGTAACAAAGGTTGACGGTTTACCGCCGGCGCCCAGTTGTTTGTTGAATCCAGAGCTCTGAACTCGATCTGCTGCCCGATCTAGAATCGTGAAACTAACTATTTGTATTGTTCGAGTCATCTTGAGAGATGCTGTCGGTTTTGTGCACTTAACTCGGGCTGTAGGGGGGCTGCATGGCTTGTCATCACTGGAATCGATTTGAAGACATCAGGCCTGTCCGCCTGTCGAATCCAGAGCTTGGAACTCGGTCTACTGCCCGAACTAGGTCTGCGAAACTATTCGTATTGTTGGAGTCATCCTGAGAGGTGCTGTCGGTTTCCTGCACTTAACTCGGGCTGTAGGGGGGGCTGCAGGGCTGGTAATCACAAGAATCGATTCAGGGACATCAGGCGCGTCCGTCTGTTGCATGCAGAGGTCTGAACTCGGTTTGATACTAGAGCTAGGTTTGCCAAACTATTCGTACTGTTCGAGTCATCTTGAGAGGTGCTGTCGATTTACGCACGTAACTCGGGCTGTAGGAGAGCTACAGAGCTCGTACAGAAGAGAATTCAGAAGCATCGGGGGCGTTCGGCCATCCGAGAGGTTTAAAATTGCTTGGGCTGAAAACTATTCTTTCTGTGTAATTTTTTTCCGACATTATATGTTGTCAGGAAGCTCTACGAGTCCCCCGGCGGTAACAAAGGTTGACGGTTTACCGCCGGCGCCCAGTTTTGTTCTCGAAATTCAACCGTTCGTTTGAGCGCGTATTTTTTCTGACCTTATTCGATCTTATTGCCGCTCGCCATCTCAATCGCAGCTCGATCGGGTAAATATTTCTGCAAAAAAACATCGCGGCGGGGTCGACTTTTTCAAGTCATCTTGATACGCGTTGTCGGTATTTTATCCTTAACATGAGCTGTAGGGCAGCTACAGAGCTCATTCTCATAGAAATCGATCGCGAATCATCAGGCGCGTTCGTCTCTTGCATATAGAGGTCTGAACTCGGTCTGCTGCCCGAGCTAGGTCCGCAAAACTGTTCGTGTTGTTGGAGTGATCTTGAGAGGTGCTGACAGTTTTCTGCACTTAACTCGGGCTGTAGGGGGGCTACAGGGCTCGTATTTACAGTAATCGATTCGGAGACATCAGGCGCGTTCGCCCGCCGAATCCAGAGCTCGGAACTCGGTGTGCTGCCCGAGCTAGGTTCGCAAAACTATTCGTATTCGTCGAGTCATCTTGAGAGGTGCTGTCCGTTTGCTGCACTTAACTCGAGCTGCAAGGGGGCTGCAGGGTTGGAAATCACTGGGATCGATTCCGAGACATCAGTCGCGTCCACCTGTCGCATTCAGAGCCCTGAACTCGGCCTGCTGCCTGAGCTAGGTCCGCGAAACTATTCGTATTGTTCGAGTCATCTTCAGAGGTGCTATCGATTTTCTGCACTTAACTCGGGCTGTAAGGGGCTGCAGAGCTGGTAATGACAGGAATCGATCCGGAGACAGGCGCGTCGGCCTGTTGCATTCAGATGTCCGCTTTCGGTCTGATACTCGAGCTAGATTCGCGAGCCTATTTGTATTGTTCGAGTGATCTTGAGAGGTGCTGTCGATTTGGGCACGTAGCTCGGGCTGTAGGAGAGCTACGGAGCTCGTGCGCACAGAAAACGATCCAGAAGCATGAGGGGCGTTTGGCTGTTGCATCGAGAGGTCTGAAATCTAGGATGAAAAACTATTCGTTCTCTGCAATTTTTTTCGACATTATATATGCTGAGGAAGCTCTACGAGTCCCCCAGCGGTAAGGAAGGTTGACGGTTTACCGCCGGCGCCCAGTTTGAAAGATATTTGACCATTCATTTGGAGAAACCCGATTTTTTCGCACCTGTAGTGGGTTTTCCCGCGTCTGCCAGTAAAATTTTCAGGTCTGTAGGTGTAGTATTACTATGGAAAGACTTGGGGGAACCAACGTTAAGTAAAAACAGAAAAACGTGATTTTTTTGAGTTTTTTCTTTCTCGCTCCAGAAGCTTTCTCTCCGTGTTCCGACGATCGCCGTGCAAGAAAAGAGCTCTACGAGGTTTCCGGCAGTAACCAGGTTGACGGTTTACCGCCGGTTCCAGTTTTGAGAAAGCAGATTTTTCGCACCTGTAGACGACTATGAGGGCCTCAGCGTTTTAATATGAGCTCTCTAGATGCGCTTTTACTATCAAAACACTTGGCGAAACCAACTTTATGTCGACATGAAAAAAATCAATTTTGCCTTTTTCGCGAAATGCTTCCAGAAGCTCTCTCTGCCGATTCTAAGCACTCTCACCCGTGGAAGGAGCTCTACGAGGTTCCCGGCGGTGACCAGGTTGACGGTTCACCGCCGGCGCCAGTTGTCCAAAACCCGGATAGCCAAGCAAGAGACGCGCGCGCACGGGTCTCGTCGCACAAGCGCCATCGGCTGTTTCGAGTCATCTTGATACGCATTGTCGGTATTTCGTACTTAACTCGAGCTGTAGGGCAGCTACAGAGGTCATTATCACTGACATCGATTACGAATCATGAGACGCGTTCGTCTGTTTCATCCCGGGGTCTGAACTCGGTCTGCTGCCCGAGCTAGGTTCGCGAAACTATTCGTGTTGTTGGAGTCATCTTGAGAGGTGCTGACAGTTTCCTGCACTGAACTCGGGCTGTAGGGAGGCTACAGTGCTGGTGATCACAGAAATCGATTCGGAGAGATCAGACGCGTCCGCCTGTGGAATCGAGAGCTCGGAACTCGGTCTGCTGCCCGAACTAGGTCCGCGAAACTATTCGTATTGTTCGAGTCATCCTGAGGGGTGCTGTCGGTTTTCTGCACTTAGCTCGAGCTGTAACGGGACTGTAGGGCTGGTTATCATTGGAATCGATTCAGAGACATCAGTCACGTCCACCTGTCGCATTCAGAGCCCTGAACTCGGCCTGCTGCCCGAGCTAGATCCGCGAAGCTATTCGTATTGTTTGAGTCGTCTTTAGAGGTGCTGGCGATTTTCTGCACTTAACTCGGGCTGTGAGGGGACTGCAGGGCTGGTAATTTCAGGAATCGATTCGGGAGACATCAGGCGCGTCCCCCTATTGCATTCAGATGTCCGATTTCGGCCTGATACTCGAGCTAGATTCGCGAGCCTATTTGTATTGTTCGAGTGATCTTGAGAGGTGCTGTCGATTTTCGCGCGTAACTCTCGCTTTAGGAGAGCTACGGAGCTCGTGCGCACAGAAATTGATCCAGAAGCATGAGGGGCGTTTGGCTGTTGCATCGAGAGGTGTGGAATCGTTTAGGCTCAAAAACTATTAGTTCTCTGCAGTTTTTTTCGACATATATGCTGAGGAAGCTCTACGAGTCCCCCGGCGGTAAGGAAGGTTGACGGTTTATCGCCGGCGCCCAGTCTTAGTATGAGCTCTGTAGGCGCACCTTTTCTATCAAAACACTTGGAGGAACAATCTTTATGTCGACACGAAAAAAAAAGTTGTTTTTTCGCTTTTTCGAGAAATGCTTCCAGAAGCTCTCTCTTTCAACTCTGAGCACTCTTACGCGTGAAAGGAGCTTGCGAGGTTCCCGGCGGTGACCAGGTTGACAGTTCACCGCCGGCGCCAGTCGCGCGAAGCCGAGCTCGACGGTCAAGTCACGGGGCGCCCCTGAAGCGCTTTGAAATCGCTCACAGCGACGCTTTCACGCGTGCCCGTGCGCGTGGGAGCACACTGCACGCGTGACCGCGCGCTGCCCGGGAAGCTTCGCGAGGCCTCTGGGGCACGTTCTACTGGAACGTATTGGAACAGGCGCTCGGGAACACGCCGGAGAACCCGGGGAGCCACAAAGGGAACGTGGAGCGGTGGGAGGAGGGGTGCGGTGGCGCACGCGCACCCGCCGGCTTCTCTTCTGACAACCCTATCTAGCCCAAGAGGCTATCCGTGAACTCTTCTTCCCTTCTCTGGTTCCTTCTCTGCTTTTCCCTCCGTCCTTTCCCTGTCGATCTCTCCTGCTTGTTTCCTTCCCACTCGAGCAGTTTAACGACCTGCTCAGGTCGGAGCTTGCCTGCCCGGAACGTGAGCGCGCCAATCCCGGTTCCTTGACCCTGGGCGAGGCTATCCGGGAATTCTGGCAGCGCTTCAGCAGCGCTGTATGGGAGCCCCCCAGGGCGCCAGAAAGGCTTTACGAAAGCGTGTGAGGGCCCGCCAGGGAAGCTTTCCAGTGTGTGTGTGTGTGCTCTTTTCCTGGATAGCCTCTTGGGCTAGATAGGGTTGTCAGAAAAGAAACCGGCGGGTGCGCGTGCGCCGCCGCACCCGTCCGCCCACCGCTCCACGTGGCCTTCTTTGGCCCCTCGGGTTCTGCAGCGTGTCCCGGAGCGCCTGTTCCAATACGTTCCCGTAGAACGTGCCCCAGAGGCCCCGCGAAGCTTCCCGGGCAGCGAGCCCCCACGCGTGCAGGCACGCGTGGAAGCGTCGCTTTCAGCCCTTCAGGAGCGCGCCAGGCAAGCTTTCCAGCGCCAGCACGCACGTTGAAAGCGTGCTCGAGGCTGCCCGACAAGCATTCGCACGAATGCGGGCACGCCTCGCCCTGGGGCGAGGAACCGGGGTTGGCCCGCCCACGTTCCGGGCAGGCAAGCTCCGACCTGAGCAGGTCGTTAAACTGCTCGAGTGGGAAGGACACAAACAGAAGAGATCGACAGGGAAAGGGCGGAGGGAAAAGCAGAGAAGGAACCAGAGAAGGGAAGAACAGTTCACGGATAGCCTCTTGGGCTAGATAGGGTTGTCAGAAGAGAAGCCGGCGGGTGCGCGTGCGCCAGCGCACCCCTCCTCCCACCGCTCCGCGTTCCTTTGTGGCTCCCCGGGTTCTGCAGCGTGTTCCCGAGCGCCTGTTCCAATACGTTCCAGTAGAAAGTGCCCCAGAGGCCTCGCGAAGCTTCCCGGGCAGCGCGCGGTCACGCGTGCAGCGTGCTCCCACGCGTACGGGCACGCGTGAAAGCGTCGCTGTGGCTTCGCGCGATTTCGAGCGTCTTTGCGCACGTCTAAGGCATCTGGTCGCACCCCCTGCGCACAGCGTGTGGATGGAGCAGTCTGCGAGCGCGGGCGCACGCGCGGCGCCCGAGGCACGGCCCGGGATGGCGCTTGCGCGACGAGACCCGTGCACGCGCGTCTCTCGCTTGGCTATCCGGGTTTTGGGCAACAATTGGTGGGCGCTACCAAGTGCCGCGTCTGCCAGTCAAATTTTCAGGTCCGTAGCGGCAGTATTACTATGAAAATCTCGATTTTTCGAGTTTTAGGGTTCTCGCTTCAGAAGCTTCCTTTATGTGTTTGGAGGAGTGCTGTACAAAAAAAGAGCTCTACGAGCTGCCCGGCGGTAACATGGTTGATGGTTTACAGCCGATTCCTTGTGCCTCGTAGAGCTCTTCGGCATCGATGAGCTAGAGGAACTCCGGCGCGGGGTGGAGCTAGTTGGCCCACCCGGCTGGGGCGGACAAAGTGATAACTTTTGGTGGTTTTGCGAATATTTGAAATATATTTGACCATTTATTTTGAGAAAGCAGATTTTCCGCACCTGTGGACGACTATGAGGGCTTTTGCGTCTTAATATGAGCTCTCTAGATGCACTTTCACTATCAAAACACTTGGCGCAACCAACTTCATGTGTACATGAAAGAAATCATGTTTTCTTCTTTTTGAGAAATGCTTCTAGAAGCGCTCTCTTTCGATGCTAAGCACTCTTACGCCTGCAAGGAGTACGAGGTTCCGGCGGTGACCAGGTTGACGGTTCACCGCCGGCGCCAGTTGGCCGACCCGACCAGAAGAGACAATGTGGCAACTTTCGGTCGGTTTTGCCAATATTTGAAAGATATCACCGTTCATGTTGAAAAAGCAGATTTTTACGCCGTGCATCGCAATATATAATTTGTTCCTGAAGCAGCTCAGCTCTCTAGAGCCAGTTTTACTATTGAAAAATTAAGAGGAACGGACATCAAGTTGAGAACGAAAAATAACAATTTGATTTTTTTCTAGAAATGCTCCAATAATTTGTCTGCTTTGAATATAAGCACTCTTGCGTGCAAAGAGCTCTACGAGGTTCCCGGCGGTGACCAGGTTGACGGTTCACCGCCGGCGCCAGTTTGAGCTCTAGTATTTTTTCCCGTGATATTCGATCTCATTCCAGCTCGCCATCTTGATCTCAGCTCGATCGGGCACCTTTTACTGCCAAAAAGCACACCGACGGGATTGGCCGTTTCGAGTCATCTTGATACGCGCTCTCGGTATATTGGGCTTAACTCGAGATACACGACAGCTACAGAGCTGGTAAGCACAGCTTATCGATTCAGAATGGTCAGGCGCGTTCGTCTGTTGCATCCAGAGGTCTGAACTCGGTCTGCTAGCCGAGCTAGGTCCGGAAACCTATTCGTATTATTCCAGCCATCTTGACATGCGCTCTCGTTTTTCTGTACTTAACTTGAGCTATATGACAGCCACAGAGCTGATACTCATAGAAAGCGATTCAGAATCATCAGTCGCGTTCGTCTGTTGAATCCAGAGGTCTGAACTCGGTCTGCTAGCCGAGCTAGGTCACTATACTTGCGGAGGTAGAGTTGACAAAGCTCCGACCTCGTACGTGCTTGTTCGGCTTTGCAGCAGGTAGGAAACCACATGACATCACGGCGGTACTAAAGAGGCTCTCACAGCACGCGTGTCTCTGGGGCAAAGGGGAATCATTATATCTTGGGAGTGCAGACGTACTACAGTGCTTCGACCATGTGGCGTTGACGTTGGCGTATAACAGTCTGGTATCATTGGGGTTCCCCTCGGAGCTCATATTTGCCCTCTTGGAGCCCATGTGTGTCAGATGTCCTTTGAAGGTGTGCGGTGGACGGATTGGGTGTCTTGGGATAGGAGTATCCGCACGGGAGGAATGGAGAGCCCCTTCTTGTTCAAGGCTGTCTCGGTGTACCTTTGGGAGAAGGTGGTACGGCAGTGGGAGGAGAACGACTACGGTTATGAATTGGAGACCCCCTTGAGTGGAGGTAGGAGGAGGATTGCACATGCTCTGTGGGCGGACAACTTGTATGTGTGTGCACGGTCCCTGGACGAACTTCGGGAGATGATGTCTATGCTCACGGTGCCGTTGGCTCAGGCGGGCCTGCGGTGGAAACCCTCATCGCTTGGATTCCTCTTGTGTGGAGGCTGGCCTCGCTGTTCTGATACCGAGCTTCGTGTGTGGGTCCCTGAGTATGGTGAGGAGTTGGTCCTGCCACGTCTTCGACAGATGTCGGCTCTGGGAGTGGAACTCTTTGATGACTGGAGTGAGCATCGGGATCTACTTTGTCATTTACAGCGTGCCAGGCGTGCGTGGATGTGTGATGTACAGTTCTATCGCTGTAGACAGTTACCTATGCGTGATCTTTTTATGCGTTACATTGCACGGGTGCAGTCCATTGTTTTGTATGCATGTGAAGGTATGACGGCGGATGAGGGAACAATTCAGAAGTTATATGCGTGGGAGGGTCAACTGCTGGCGATCATTGGTGGTCTTCGTAAGAAGGCGAGTGAGGATTGGACTGTGTATACTCAGAGGCGGCTGCGCTATGGTCGCCAACACTTTGCTAGGTGCGGCTTCCAATCATTGGTCCAAAGATTTCTCAGACAGCAGTTTGACTGGGCAAAGGATGTGGCATCGTTCGCTTGCATGCGTACGTGTGCACCTATGTTTGCGCGTGCGTCGGGGGGGGAGGCGCATATCAATCGGCGTCAGCGTGCGAGAATCTTCCGGGAGACGGTGCGGGGCCAACGACAGAGGCTCTCGACCACCCAGCCTGGTGAGGCTCCGACACCAGCACCACCTGTGTCGGATGACGTGACAAGGCCCTTTGTTCTTTCACGTGTTGCGATGCTGCATGGATTGGGGGAGTGGACGGAGAGGAGGGAGGCTATGATTACTGCATGTGGGAGGAGGACGGAGATAACCAGACTGACAGGGAGGAGGTTACCTACAGGCTACAGGCCGTGGGACTTTCTATTTGTGCAGGCTGCTGGTGTGAACTGGTGGCACCATCTCGACTGGAGTGAACGTGGTTTCGCGAGTTTGCTACGGCCCGATTGTGCGCGGCGGGATTTTCACATATGACGGAGGGCTTTATCTTTAAGGAGGAGGGAGGCAAGATACACAGAGAGGAGGAGGAGGAGGACAATCAGTATACACAGGCGGAGCTTGATCGTATTGCCAGGCGCCTCGCAGCAAACTTTGAAAATGAGGTCCGCTTCGAGCGACGAGGCGGAGTTGCGATGGAGCTGTTCGGCGACTCCATGCTGATAACCAAATGGATGAGGGGAAGGTGGAATTGCAACAACAATATATACCGATCGCAGGTGGGGGAGGTTATTGATCTGTTAGACGACGCCTGTCGAATTTTTAAGCTGCAGGGCCCAGCCACAGGATATGACTTGTGGCGTCATCACTATCGTGAAGGCAACGACCGTGCCGACCGACTGACTTGGGAAATCAGACATCTACCATTACAATCGAGGTACAGAAGCATTCAACAACAGATAAACAATACTGAAACATTGATCGCAATCCGTGGTGCGTACGACGGTGGCGTTAGCAGTGCAGGTGCTGGGGGAGGATGGTGGCTAGACGGTGAGTTCATCAGTGAGCAATCTGGGGAAGGGGTTAGTGATTGCCTGCACACGTTTACCCGTCCGTTGGCGGAGGAGGCTTTTGGCCTGCTTCCCGATGCGACGGTTACTCAGTGTGAGCTTGAGGCCGCTTCGAGACTTGCCCGCTCTGCTTGCCAGATACTTCAAGAGTATCACGTTTTTCAGGGTACATCCAGCCCGCAGGGGATGGCTGCACCAACCCGACCGCCCTTGTAGGGCCCTGTGATCGGACGGCAAACCGCAAAAAACCTGGTTGACGGTTTACCGCCGGTTCCAGTATTGTTCGGGTTCTTTACGTCGTCGGTTCCCAGACATCTTTTGATCGAAATACGCATCTACAGCCCTCAGAATTGCACCATTGAGCGCGCCATAATCGATTGCAGGCAATCAGAATCTGGGTTCTAAGATCGATACTTTGATTTTTTCAACATATGTGAAATTCGGGTTTCAGGTTGCAACGTGCATCCCGGTAGCCGACGGTTCCTCCAAATTTGCGAGAGCTGTGCGACAGCTAGAGCCCTGAGGATTGCACCATCGAGCGCGCCATGATCGACTGTGCGGCGCAAAATATAGATTCTTGAAACGCATCTTGAAATCTGTCAGAATCTTCGAAAAACCGACTCCAGGTCATCACAGTGTCCGTTCTGGCCAGGTCGACCAACTAGCTCCACCCCGCGCCCGAATGCCTCTCAGCTCATCTCGTCGAAGAGCTCCACGAGGTAATTGGGGCGCGGGGTGGAAATAGTACCTCGTGGAGCTCTTCGTTATCGATGAGCTAGAGGAATTCCGGCGCGTGGTGCAGCTAGTTGGTCCGCCCGGCCCCGGCGGACAATGTGAGAACCTTGGGTCTGTTTTTTTTGAAGATTTTGAAGATTTGACAATTCATTTCGAGAACCAGTATTTTTCTCACGTGAAGTAGGTTTTGCCGCGTCTGCCTGCAAAACTCTCAGGTCCGTAGCTGGTATCTTGCTGGCACAAGCCGTGGCGGAACCAACGTTGTATGAAACTTGAAACTCCTTGATGCAAGTGTTTAATTTGATCTTCGAGAACGCTCTCTTCCTGTAAGCTAGTGGGTTATTCCGCGTCTCTCTGTCGAAAAATCAAGTCCGCAACTGCAACATTGAGAAATTATGGGTTGTCGGAATTTATTTTTGAAATGATAGTGCTCTCGCAGACACTCAAGCCGAAATCATTCAGAGCACCAGTTGTTTTCACCATGCCTGTGTAGTAGCTGGATCTGTGAAAATCGTACGTCTCAAGCTATGTGAGTACTACCACACTTTACAAATATTGCTTGATATACTGCTGAAAAATGTTATGCACGGGCGGTAAACCTGCTGGTGCAGTGAACGCGACTCTTCGGATCTTTGCGCCAGCAGCCGAACAATCAATTACGGGAGGTTTGAGTATGGGGATATGTGGTAGATCCCGAAAGATGATGAACTACGCCTGAGAAGAGCCAGCTCAGCGGAAACTCTGATGGAGGCTCGTAGCGATACTCACGTGCAAATCGTTGGTCATACTTGGGTATAGGGGCGACTGACTAAGAAAATGCGAGCGTCATGAGCGACATAGGCGCCACCTCGCGCAGGAGGCACATCTCATACTGATCGTAGACACCGCAATCCTCAGTTTTTTTTGGGGGGGATTGTTTTTTGGGTTGGGGGGTTTTCCTTTTTTTGTGGGAACAAAACCAACAATGATATGCATCGTCAGCCGTCGGAATGTATTCGTCGAGATCACAGACAAGCTAGAAAATGTTTTGCTAATTCTTCTATACGTAACGAACTATGACAAGAAAAGCTAGTTGGCTAGCCGTGGCCATGGCCGTGGTGGCTGTGATGGGGTCGTGATGGCCGTGATGGCCGTCGCCGTCTTGGCTGTGCCCGTGGTGGCCTTGGCTGTGGCCGTGGCCGTGGCCGTGGCCGTGGCCGTGGCCGTGATGGCTGTAATATCGTGGCCGTGGTGGCCGTAGCTGGTCTTGCTGGCCGTGGCCATGGTAGCTGTGGCGGTTGTGGCCGTGGCCGTGGTGGCCGTGACCTGGCCGTGGCCGTGTGTCGTGGTGGCCGCGACCGTGGTGGCCGTGGTGGCCGTGGCCGCGGTGGCCGTGGTGCCGTGGTGGCCGTGGTGGCCGTGGCCGTAGTGCCATGGTGGCCGTGGCCATGGTGGCCGTGGCCGTGCTCGTCGTGGCTGTGCTGGCCTTCGTGGTGGCCGTGGCCGTGGTGCCGTGGTGGCCGTGGTGCCGTTGTGGCCGCACTCTGCAAATTGTTTAGTCGGGTTTTCGAGCAGCTACAGAGGTTTGATGTTCATGAATGGCTTCAGCAGTCTCGATGAAGCCGGTGAAAAAACTCACGAAGGCTGAGATCTGTCGGCTTCTCGAGCTATCACCGAAAAATTGTTCGCACTCTGTAACTTTTGGGTAAACAGGTTAGGTTTTCCGACGGGATGTCTTGAGTTCGAGCAGCTACAGCCGGTGCATGTGCATGAACGAACGCATCAGTCTAGAGGGCCGAGAGGCCTGAAATCGGTCTGCTACTCAAGCTAGGACCGAAACAATATTTCCAGTCGTCAACTTTTGCGAACCATGTTGATTTTTTCGACTTGATCTCGAGATCTCGAGAAATCACAGCGAGTTGATGTGCAGCAATCGCTGCAGGAACATCGGAAGCATACTGGTATTGGATCGACAAGCCTGAGCTCGGTCTGCTACTCGAGCTATGAGCGAATACCTTTTCGAACTTTACAATTTTTTGGAACGCAGGTTTTCTTTTTTTCGATTAGATCGCAATGTTCAGAGCAGTTCCAGAGCTCTCGGATACTTAAGTTGATTGGGAAGCATGTATTATGATGCATAATGCTTCTTCCTGTCCGATTATGATCTAGATTGGCGTAGTGTCACTATCAAATGACGTGAAGAAACTACTTGGGAATTTTATGTATGCGTATATTTTTGGGCTTTAAAACCAAATCTCGATATTCAGATCAGATATAGCGAAATTCATGTCCACGGATAGCTGTAGCAGTATCGGCAACGTGAGTCCGCAAGATAGGGATACTCGATTTTGATCTGCTACTCCAGCTATCGCCAAACGTATCTTATGATTCCGCAACTTTTTGGGACAAATGTTCAGTGTCTCGACTTGACCTCGACATTTGCAGCACCAAAGGAATGTAGGCGAATGGGTTCACGTAGAAGCTCTTGTTGCATGCGCTGAACATCTGACTTCGGTTTATGTCTGAGTTATATTCGAAATGTATCGCACTCTACAACTCTTCTGGTTACGCGCTCGGTTTTTCGAGGTTTGGAGCAGCTGCAGAGGTTTCATCCGCTCTGAGGACCTTAGCATGTTCGGGGGCATCTATCTTGAGGCGCGAGAAGCCTGAAATTGGCCCTGCTCTCGAGCTATGTCGAAAACGAATACATATATATATATATATAATATATATATATATATATATATATATATATGTCATATAGGTTTAGATCGATATTCGAGTCCTAGAGCAGTGCGCGGCTGCGGCGTGCAGCTGCGCGCGTTGGCGATGTCGCGGCCGCGCTCCTGCGCGGCAGCGCGGCTGCGTTTGTGCAGCTGCGGCTGCGGCTGCCGCTGCGGCTGCGGAGCCCTGCGGGCCCGCCGGTAGCCAGGTTGGTGGTTTACCGCCGGCGCCCCGAGATTAAATCGAAAATTTGAACATTGACCCCCGAGAATTGCAGGGGGCAAATAATGTTGCGGCCATAGGCCAAGGAGCAAACCGATCTTAGGCTTCCCGAGGCTCACTAGAGCTTCCGGAGCTGCTGGAGTTTCTGGGCGTAAAACCCTTGTCGCTGCTCCAAACCTCGAGATCAATCCGAGCCTATGACGCAAACCAGTTGCGGAGTCTGAGTTTTCAAACATAGCCGATCTCAGATTTGTGGACTATGCAAACGGAATCGTATGATGCCCCGGAACCTTTTCGCCGCGTTCAAGCTTAATAGCTGCGCTCTAAGTGTCGAGACCAAGTCGAACAACCCAACGTGTGCAAGAGCTACAGAGTGCGAATAGTTTTAGGGCATAGCTCGAGTAGCAGACCGATATCTGGCGCCCCCCATCCTCTAGACTAATGCTGCTGAAGCTTTCGCTACATATCACAGCGCCGTGGGTGCTCCAAGTCTGAGATCAAGTGTAAAACACCGAGCATGTGGCCCCAACAAATTGCGGAGTACGGTGAGTTTTCGAACGTAGCTCGAATAAGCAAACCGATCCTGCTTTTGAAGCATGTAAACGAGAGATTTTGGTGTTGCTGGACCTATTCCTTGACGCAAAAGCCTGGTAGCTGCTCTGAATGTCGAGATCCAATCGGAAAACCGAACGGCTGCCCAAGGAGTTGCAGAGTGCAAACAGTTGTCTGCCATAGCTCGAATACCAGACCGATATCAGTCGCCCCGATCCTCTGAACTAAAGCTCCAGACCCCGCTGAAGCTATGCGTGCATATCAAACCTCTGTAGTTGCTCCAAATATCTTGATCCAGTTTGCCAACTAAACTGCGTCACCACATGCACATTGAGCCAGTTCCTCGAAGTAGTATAATCAAGCTAGAGGGCTGAATTTCTCGCAGGAGACACATACATAATTCCAATCTTCGGCGCACAAATCTGTGCTCTCAAAATCAATCTGCAAATTTCGAACCATGTTCGAAGAACCGACGCCAGGTCATCACGTTCTCCCTTCTGCCCAGGTCGGCCAACTAGCTCTGCCCTGTCGCCGGATTCCTTTCGCTCTGGTCGAACCAAGAGCTCTACGATGTATGCCCGCGGAGCTGGCCAGCTTGGAACTTGTGAAGTCCACTTGTGTCATCCAAAACCCTGATAGCAGGGCGCCCGAGCAGGGCGCTGTCGGTAAACTGTCAACTGGTTACCGCCGGGACCTCGTAGAGCTCCGTAGCCGCGACCACAGCCGCAGCTGCAGCCGCGGATTGTATTGCCGGGCCAGGGGCTTCGGTGCCTTGCCTGAGGCGTGTTGCGTCGCTTGGATGTAGTGGGCCCGTGGATTTGCTTCGGACTTCCCGGATGGGGGCGCGCCCGTGATCCCCGCTGCGGGCCGCGGCGTCGGTCGAGACTAACCATGTCGACCGGCGCGTCCACAGACCGCCGAGTCGGCCAGGAGCTTCTGCGCTACCCCAGGAACGGGCCCCTCGTCTCGTCGACCCATGGATGTCCAGGCCGCCCGGCCGGGTCGGGAGGCGGCGGGTCGGTTCTGGGGGGCAGAGTTGATTCGGCGGTATAGGTGTTCTGCAAGAGAGCCGACGCGGCAAACCCATGCAGTGCGCAGCGGATCGATCTCGGGTCCACTGTGCGCACAGCGCCCTGGGTGTCCGTGTTTTTCTTCCGTTTCGTGTTGGGCTTCTGTCGGGGCGGGGGGGCGTGGCTCGGCAGCCCCTGGGCCAGGGGCGGTTGATGTCTCGGGGCGGCTCCCCTGGCTTCGCACTAGTCGTTAGCGCTGGGGGGCGCCTGACCACCGCGCTGCCGACGGATAATTCAGGGGGCTGATTTATTTCGTGTGTGTGTTTTTTTGCGGGTCCGAAGGGATCGACTTTGAAAGGCTTTGCCGAGGTGCAAGCGCCAGCGATAAACGAGCTGTTGGGTACATTTTCTTGGGGTTGCCCTCGGGATGCAGGGTTGCTTTTACTGGGTCAGTCGCCGCGCTGCGAGCTGAGAGCGCCCGCGCCCTCGCATGGTTGCCAGCGCAGCCTTCGCCTTCGGGCCGCCCGTTGTGCCGGGGCCTGGTCTCGCGCCAGGCCTCTTCGGGTGGGGGTCTTGCACCCTGTTGGCGCGTGATGCAGCGGCGATCCGCACGGGTGGGGGCGTCGTTCGGGCGGGGGGCGCGGATGGTAGGCGCAGCGTGCAGTGTGCGCGCGTGCTTTGGCTGCGTTGTGTGCCTCCCTTTGTGTGGGAAGTGTGCGCGTGGCTTGCTGTTCACAGGGTAGTTTCCTCATTCTTTGGTGCGTGCCAGATATTGCGTGGGTGGAGGACGTGCGCCCATTATTACATGGATGGAGTGCATATTACATGGATGGAGGGCATCAGAGCTTCAGCGCGCATGTGTATCCAGACTGAAGAGTACTTCTTAGTTCTCCCTCGCCCTAGGTCGAGGTTGGCACCGCTTCCGCCCCGCCCCGCCTTCCGGGCCTTTGGGCAATAGCGTGTTTTTGGTCACCCCCGTGTTTCGATGCGGGATATCCGTTAGTTTTTTTCTGCCCGTCCGCCCTTTCCCTCACTTCCCCCTCCCCCCCTGTCCTCCCTCCTCCCTCCCTTCCCCTTCTCTTGGCGGCTATATGTCGTCGTGCCGGTGTGGGTGCGCCTCGTCTTCCTGGTGGGTCGACGAGCGCCGCCGTCCAGGCGTGCGCACCCTCTCCACGACCGCGACTGCGACTGCGAGGATATTTCGAGCGAGACGCTCGAGGACGCCCAGGAGCAGCGCCCTCTCCCTCCCCCTCCTCCTCCTCCTCCTCCTCCTCCTCCTCCTCCTCCTCCTCGTCCTCCTCCTCCGCCTCCTCCTCCGCCTCCTCCTCCTCCTCCTCCTCTTCTTCTTCCTCCTCCTCCTCCTCCTCCTCCTCCTCCTCCCCCTTTTCGCCCAGGTGGATGTCTAGCATGAGGAGGTGTCGGGATAGTCTCAAACGCATTGCTTGTTTTCCCGTGCCCAGGTTGCGCACACGTATGTGTAGCATGAATCTGTGCTCAGGGTGTCTCGCTCGAACCGTTTTTTTTTTGTTGCGTGTCCAGATCGGCCAGGCGGATGTCTAGCATGAGGATGTGTCGAGGACGCGCCGAGCGAAACGCTTGTTTTCACTTGGTGAGGCCGCCCAAGCGGATATGTGACATGAGGATTTGGGAAGGATATCTTAAGCGAAACGTTTTTTTTTTCACGCGTCCAGGTCGCCCAGGCAGATGTCTGGCATGAGGAAGTTTTGGGAACGCGTCGAGCGAGACGCTTGGTTTCACGTGTCCAGGTCGCCCAAGTGGATGTTTAGCATGAGGATGTGTTGAGGATGTCTCGAGCGATGCGCTGGTTTTGCGTGTCCAGGTCGTCCAGGCGGATGTCTAACATGAGGATTTGTTGAGGATGTCTCGTGCGAAACGCTTGCCCGTCCATGGAGCGTCCCCTGGCGCGCCGGCGCGTGCCTGGCCCGTCCCTTGCGACGTTTTGGCGAGACGTGCCCTGGCAAGTCCCCCTGCGCGCCACTCCGCGTGGCATTTTCCCTGACTCGCCCTCTGTTCCTCTTTCTGGCTCGTCCCCAGGCGTTTCCGCTGCCGGTGTCATGACGCGCCCCTTGCAGCGTCCCTTGGCATGGCGTCCTCTGGCCGCCCTATGGCGCGCGCCTTGGCACGTCCCGTGGCAGGTCCCTGACGCGTCCAGGGCACGTTCCCTGATACGTCCCCCGACACGCCCCCTGGCGCATCCCCTATTGCGCCCCTGGAACATCCTGTTGCGCGTCTTTGAGCCTGTGCCCCGTGTTGGATTTCGAGGTCGAGTTGATTGAACGTCCCGCACGCTTCCACTTCAAGTAGCTTTGGGGCAGCTGCTATATGCTCATGCAGCCCGAGCTTAAGATCCCTATCAGTTCGGTCTAGACTTGGATGCAAAGGAAGACTCGATCCACAACGCTATAGAGCACAACCGCGGCATGGCACATCGGAAGCCAGCACCGCGCAGCACAGCACAGCCCTTGGCACGGTACATCAATATCGATACTTTGATCTGCAGGGCGAGAGCGAACCTCTTCCGCTGAAAGCTAAGCGGGACGCGCACAGCTTTAACTACCAGAGAAAGACCAATATCGATACACTCAACATTGCAGTTGCCCGTCGCCCAATCAGGTGTCTTGAAGACGTTGCCATGTTTTACGTTTCTATATTTCTTTATGGGTTCGTGGGTCGTTCACAATTAGACAGCGGGAGTGGATTTTGGAGGGAGGGGCGATCAAGGGACTGAGTTCCCACCGCGCCCCCGAACCCGCTGCGCGGCGCTCGCTCGCAGCGCGGCCACCTCCTCCACTCCCCTCCGCCGCGACCCCAGTTCGGCAGGGCGCCTTTCGGTTTTCGAGCGGTCCGCTTCGGAGGAGGAGGAAGAGGAGGAGGAGGAGGAGGAAGAGGAGGAGAAGGAGGAGGAGGAGGCGGACAAAGAGGAGGAGGAGGAGGAGGAGGAGGAGGAGGAGGGAGGAGGAGGAGAGGAGGAGGAGGAGGAGGAGGAGGAGGAGGAGGCGGAGGAGGAGGAGAGGAGGAGGAAGAGGAGGAGGAGGAGGAGGAGGAGGAGGAGGAGGAGGAGGAGGAGGAGGAGGCTTTGGCCCGTCACGATCTGCTTCGGGCCCAATGTTCGGGCGATCCGATGATGCCCGGTGCTGTCCTGTCGCTGTTGCTGCTCGGACGGGGCTGGGACGAGGATGCATCTGTTCCTCAGCGTTCCAGAGCGCTCTCGGAGCGCTGTGACAAGGCCGCGACGCCCGAGACATCCTCCAGAGCCGCCGTGTCTCGGAGATATTTGATTCCCCCGCCCGAATTTGTCATCATCCTGGCTTCGTGCGTTGCAGTGAGGGCCCATGCCATGAAGCACCCTGCTTGCCTCCAGGGTGCCCTGGGTTTCTTGGGTTTCGATGGTTTTGCCATGCAAAGCGTGACGTTCTCACACCAAAAGTCGATGGACGCCCTGGGGTCTCAGGTTTGGGTTTTTCGTGGAAGGTTTCTTGTGGACTGGCCTCCACTGAGTTGTCGCGGCCGACGCGAGTCGACTCCGACCGCGTGCTGGTGCGATGCGGTCCGGCGCGCGTGCCCGTCCGATCCAAGTTTTTGATAGCGGTGCTGGCTGCTCCTGCCGCTTTTTGCTGGGGCTTCGCCGCTCGGCCAGCTGCTCCCTCCTTTCACCCCCCTCTTTCCCTCCCCCCTCCTCCCCATTCCCCTCTCCCCCCCTCCCTCCCCCATGCCCCTCCCCTCCCCTCCTCCCCCCTCCCTTTCCCCCTTCCCCTCCGTTCCCCCTTTCTCCTTTCACCCCCAGCCTCTCCCCCCCCCCCCCCCCCTCACCCCTCCTCCCCGCCCCTTCCTCCCCCCTTCTCCTGGTTCTCCCCCCCCTTCTCCTCCTCCTGCCCCTCCCCTCTCGCCATCAAGGAAAGATCTTCATCAACCGCTTTTCCAAATGGTGGCTCTCACCTGAGTCCGCGCACGTGTCACACTTCTGAGGGCGTGGCCTCCACGCAGGGGCCTGATGCGCTCGGGAGGGGCTCCCCGGTGGAGCGCGCACGACTCCGTGCCCCCAGAGGCCGGAAGTTGATAAGACGCCACGAGAGGATGTCACTGTCCCCCGCAGCTCGGCCAACTCTGGGCGTTGGGTGCTGTGGGGGACCATCACCAGGGGGCAAAGGAAACACAAGTGCACGTGTCGTGTACCTTCGGGGCCGCAAAGGGGCCTCCTGAGGCCCAAAAGGTGCACGACAGGTGTGTGCGGGTGTGTGTTTCTTCGCCCCTCCGCTCATCGCCCCCCATGGAGCAACGCCCGGTCTCTCCTCCTCCTTCTCCCAGTCCTCCTTCCTCTCCTCCTCCCTCTCCTCCTCCCTCTCCTCCTCTCTCTTCTCCCCCCTCTCCTCCTCCTCCTCCTCCTCCTCCTCCTCCTTCTCCTCCTCCTCCTCCTCCTCCTCCTCCTCCTCCTCCTCCTCCTCCTCCGTCGCAATTCTGCCATCTCCTGCCCTCCGTCTCCGCCACTTCGACTGGCCGCCGCGCCTTCCCCCACGCACTGCAGCAGCGGGGGCGAGGCCGCACGCGCGCGTTGCCGGGCCCTGGGCGCTGCGGCGCCGAGATGATGGCGGCCCCCTCGGCGGCGCCCGTGGGGCCCGTCCGCGGGGGGGGTCGTCGTCGTCGCCGCCGCCGTCGTCGCCGTCGTCGTCGTCGCCGTCGTCGTCGTCGTCGTCGTCGTGGTCGTCGTGGTCGTGGTCGTCGTGGTCGTGGTCGTTGTCGTCGCGGCGTCTTCGTCGTCGTCGTCGTCGCCAGGCTGTGCTGCCTCAGCGCCGCCGGCGAGCCCCGCCTTGCTGCGCGGCCCGCGCATCGGAGGGGTCCGTGGGGAGCCCGCGAGGAGGGGGGGTCCTCTCGGCCAGGTCCCTACTGCTGCTGTTGCTCTCTCTGGCCGGCCACAAGGATTCACCCTCTTTCCTCCTCCATATCTCACGCATCGCTTTATTCTCTCGCAGCAGGCATGCATGTTTTCCGCACGCGACAGTCTGTGTATAGTTAAGTAGGTACGTACGTACGTATATGTGTGTGTATGTGTGTTTGTTTGTAGGTAATGTAATGTAAGGGAACCTGATGTCATATAATGGTTTGTAATGTGATGTACTGTTTTGTAGTGTAGTGTATTGTAGTACGTTGCAACGTAACATAGTGTTTGTATGCGTGTATGTATATAGATACATATATACATATATATACATAAGTAGGCATGTGAGTATGTATGTATGCATGACTGTATGCATGCAAATGTACATTAAACGCAACAAATATGTGTATGCAGGTATGTACGTATGTATGCATGCTCACATACATAGGTATGTATATCTGTTTGCCTGCATGTATGGATGAACATATTCATGTATCTATGCATGCACATGCATACATGCATGCGTGTATGCATGTACGTACGTACGTACGTATGTATATACGTATGTACGTATGCATGCATGTGCGCATGCAGTACGTATGAATGTATGTATGTACGTATACATACATGTATTTATGTATGTATGTACGTATGTACATACACGTATGCACAAACTACATACATTATAGATGCATGCATGGATGTAGGTATGTCTGCAAGTGTATTTCCGAATGCCTGTATGTATGTATGTATGCATGCATACATGCATGCACGTATGTATGGATGGATGTATGTATATACGTATGCACGTATCCATGCATGTGAGTATGCAGTACGTATGAATGTATGTACGTATGTACGTATGTATACATGTATGCATGTATGTATGTACGTATGTACACATACGTATGCAGACGTGCACTTATGGATGTATGAATGTATGCATGCATGTATGTACATATGTATGTATGTCGGCATGAATGTATGTGAGTATATACGTATGCACGAGTGTACGTATTCACATATGTACGTATGCACATGTGTATGTATGTGTGTATGTGTGTATGTATGTATGTATGTATGTATGTATGTATGTATGTATGTATGCATGTATGTATGTATATATGTATGTATGTATGTATGTATGTGTGTATATATGCATGTATGCATGTATACACGTGCGCATGCATATGTGCATGTATGTATGTATGCACGCTTGTATGTATGTATGCATGCATGCATGCACGTAGGTGTGTGTATGCATGCATGCATGCATGCCTTGTCGAACGAATGTATTGATGTATGTACGTACGCATGCGTGCATGCATGTGTGTCTGTGGATATGTATGACTGCACAGCTGTTTGTATGCATGTATGCATGCATGCATGTACGCATGCATTTATGTTTGTTTGTCTTTATGTATGTATGCAGGCATGTATATATGTATGTATATATGTATGTGTGTGTGCATGTATGCATGTATGTACGTATGTATGTATGTACGTATGCATGTATGTATGTACACACGCATATATGTATGTATGCATATATGCATGCATGCATACATGTATGTATGTATGTATGCACGTATGTATGCATGTATGTCTGTATGCATGCATGCATGTATGTATGTATGTATGTATGTATGTATGTATGACTGTATGTAGGCAGGTAGGTAGGTAGGTAGGTAGGTAGGTAGGTAGGTAGGTAGGTATGTATGCATGCATGTATGTATGTATGTATGCATTTATGTATGTAAGCACGTATGCACGTGTGTATGTCTGTACACGTGTACATGTAGAGAGTGAGATGGGCCACGCCTCGCCCGCCTGGCCTTCGATGGGCCCAGAGGGTGCTCCGCGTTGGTGGCTCGCTCGCTGACTCGCTGCTGCTGCTGCTACCTCTCGGGTCCTCGCCTCAACGGCACGAGCCATGCCCACTCTGTCGATTTGGATCGATTTGGTTTCGGTGATTCCGATGTCGATTCGATTCGACTCTGGATTCCGGCTTTGGTCTGGATTTTCCTCGTGTCTGCCTCGGCTTGGGCCGGCGGACGTCGTCTCCGATGCCTTCCGAGCTGCTCGCCGATTTCTGCCGATTGAATGTTTTTCGGTGGCCGATTCGACTTTTCGATTCGATTCTGGGTCATCCTGCCCTCCCGCTCGCTCGCCCGTCCGCCCTCTTGGTCCTTTCCCCACCCCCAGCCCTGTTTCTTACGAGCCTCTCATCTTCAGTGCACCACCCGACGTGTCGATAGGACGGTCCATGCGTTTCATCCCGAATCGTTCTCGCCCTAGCGCCTCGCACATTCGCTTTGAACGCTATTCTCGCTATTAATGCTTGTACGGATCCAGTTTTTTTTGCAGAATTATGCCACCGCTCTTCTTTCGCTTTGCGAACGTTCGCTTACTGTTATTATCACAATGACATTTAATGTTTGTATGGCAGGCGTTGGGCTTTCAACGTGTGGCTCTTGCGCTAGAGTCGCGAATTTGGTTTTCAATGCGTTCGCTAGCGTGAATCCCAATTCGTCAGTGATAGCTCTGGATGTGTAAGGTCGGTGGTGCAATATATGCGGTGCAAGCTATGCGAGCACTTTAGGCCCTGGCAGGCATGGGTGAGTGCAACGTCGCCCGCCCGTGCAGCTCGGGGCGCAGGGGCGAAGCAATGGGGGGGATGCCCCCCTTCTCAGGGGGGGATCCACGGGCCGCGGTGGCCGCGCTCACCTTGCGATTCGATATTTCTTGCTGTTTTTCGCGCTTCGCTTCTGCTTGGCGGTAGCAGTTGGAAGCGGATGTGGATTGGCCGCCATAGGGAGTGCGTTGCCGGGCGACGCGCGCCGTCGCTTCTGGTGCTTCGTCAGGGAGGTAGGCATCGAGGACGTTGACGATCTTGCATTTTTCTTGCATATTTCTTTCTCACGGTTGGCGCCCTCGGCGGGATCACGAATCCTTTGTTGAGTGGGTCCCGAGGGAGTGGAACAAAGCAGCGGACCATCTTGCGAACGTGGCGGTGCGCGACCGGGACGCCATGCTTTGGCACGGGGAGGACGAGGACGCGTTGATGGAACATGTTGTGGTCACCAGTGACGGAGGTTACCGCAACGGTCACGGATGTGCTGCTTGGACCGTGCACGCGGTGACCCGGCAAACGCTCGACCTTGCAGGCTTGGAGTCTGTGTACATAGACGTTGCACATTCTCGATTTCAGTGCAAAGTGATCGCGGTGTCCACCGCCATGTGACGAGTTTTGGATCGACTACGCCTCCTCTCTTCTCGCTGAGCCGGCGCAGGCCGGTTTTCAATTTAGGTAGCTCCAGTCATTGAGTAACCTAATAATCCTCAGCCATTTGTCTGCTAAACATCGGGCTTATCATGGCATTCACCCGGGCGAAAGAAAAAAGGTGGAGGCAGCCGCGGCTTCGGGACAGGAGGAGGCGAGGCGGCGAGCCCGGCAGCTCGCGGGGCATCCGCGGGTGGCAGTGTGGCACAGGCTGGCCCGCGAGGCGCAGTCAGCGCCGGCCGCGCGCAAGGCGGGCGCGCCGCTTCAGGCGCTGGTGACGGCCCCCCCTGGCCTGCGCCCGCCAAGGGGAACGCGCGGTGTGCAGCGCGCGGCGGCAAGCGTCTCCGGCGCAGTGGAGGCGGACGCCGCGCAGCGCGCCAGCGCGGCCAGGGCGGCGATGCAGCTGTCGGCGTCTGGGGGCCCGGCGCGCGGCTTGGCGCGGGGGCTCCCCGAGGGCCGGGCGGCGGCGAAGAGGCTGGCGCGCTTCGCGAGCGCGGGGGTCTGGGACGCGCTGCGCGTCTGGGCAAGATGGGAGGAGTGGGCTCGGGCGCGGCAGCTCGAGCCCCTCTCCCCGGAGACTGTTGGCAGCGCACTCATGGTGGACGAGTTCACATGTCCTGTGTGCGGTGAACACGCCTCCGGGGTCCGCGTGTGGAATCGGTTGAAGTGGCTGCAGAAGTATCTCGGTGCGCCGTTCGCGATCGAAGACGCGATGGAGGCAGATGCGAGGCCCGCGACCAAAGCGGGGGGAGAGCTGCGGCAGGCGACCGTGCTTGGGCAGTGCATGGTATCTTCCCTGCATCAGATACTTGCCGCGCACTCGGCGCAGCGCAGTTGGCTCGCGGTTCCTGCCGCTGCAGCGATTGCATTGTGCCGCGGGTGGTTCAGATTGCAGCATTTGTCGCGGTCGTACCCGATGAAAAAGAGGAGAGCATTGGTCTGGTTCAGATGTTTGGGGGGCAGCGCAGCAGATGTTTCGATTGGTGCCCGGTGCGGACTGCGGAACCACGCTGCGCAGCGGATGTGCTCTGGGACGCGTGGCATAAGCGCGCTGGGGCTGCCGGCGAAGACGCCCCTCTGCCAAGGGGTCTCGCGGCTCACCAGGATGCGGGGCAGCTTTGGCGGCTCGCGCACTGCTCAAAGTTTTGCAGTCTGAGATTTGCCTTTCCTTGGATTCTCCGCTCGAGAGGAAACTGATGACGTCGTGTAGCCTGAGGCATTTCATGCCGACGTTGGCGGATTGCGTGCAGCTTCCGTGGTCAGAGCGCGTAGTTGGCGGGGGCTGGGCGCCCCGCGACGGTGGCGGAAGCGCTGGCGCCCCGAACGTGATGCCGTTGCGATGCGCTGGAACCAGACGCGAGCAGCAGGGTTTCGTTCGTCTGTACATGCATGACGTGTTTCACGAGGCCGTGACCAGCTTGCCAGCCCCCCTGCGATTCCAGGGGTCAAAGCTTGGTGAGGCGCGCCGAAAGTGCAGTTGCTGGCGGAACAGGGCGCGCCCGAGCCCGCGAAGTTTTTGCCGCCGGCGGTGAAGAAAGGGCTGGCGCGCCGGCGGTTTGGCTCGTTCACCGTGTCCAATTACGGGGGGCAGAGCGCAGCGCGGAGGCGGCGGGCCTGCAGCCGGGGCCGTCGCGCTGTCCAGTCGCTGCAGCAAACGCGGCGAGCTCGGCGCCCGCGCGGGGTCGCTTGTTAATGCGCGCTAGAGGAAGGCGAGATAGGCAGCGATGAAGAGAGAGGCAGCCAGTCAGCGACAGCGCTGCCCGTCGAGCGGGCTAAGCCGGCATCGCCGGGCAGGCGCAGGCAGCGCCTCCGTCAGTGATTGGAGGCGACGTTGTTGCAGCAGCAGCGCAGGCGGCGCGCGTGGCGCCAAGAGGCCGTGTAACACGCGCGGAGCGTTTCTTCGCCGCGCAGGCGCAGGCAGCGTCACCGTGGTAGACGTATCTGCAGCCCGCTGCAGCAGCAGTGGTGCAGGCGCGCGCAGCGCCGGGGGGTGGGGGGTGGGGGCAATGTGCGCGCGTGCAGCGCCGCCACTCGTTCAGGCGCGCTCGGCGCTGTCGTCGGCCGCGGGAGACACGGTGACGGGCGCCCCGCAGGCCGTCCCATGCAGCGCCCGAAGCCCCGCCATGAGAGCAGCGCAGTTGGTCGCTGTGCAGGCGCGCCCGGCGCCGCCGTCGCAGCCGGCCAGACTGAGCCTTGCATCGGCAGCGGTCTTTTCGCCAGAGCCGTTGCATGGCGCGCGCGCGTGGCTTGTGCGCTTCGCCCGAGGCTTAGGGCGAGGCGACGATGAGCATTCCCGCTGAGCTAGACTGGATTGTCTCGAATAAGCGTCGTCACGTCGCCATTGCTGCGGTGAACGGATCTTCGCGGGTCAAAGCGCGCGAGCGAGGAAAGGCGGAGAAGGCTTCTGTCTTGATCGACGGGGGGCAGCTGACGAACGCGTGCGACTTCACGGTGGCTTCCCCCGCGTGGGTCGGAATATTGACCGAGGGAGCGGTAGCATGCCGCAGGTGCAAGAATCGCGCGGCGTACCTTGCCCGAGCAGCCCAAGAGCTGGACCACGTGGCGTACCAGCCGTCGGTGCGGGCGGCTCGGGATGCCGCGCCCGCGATCGCTGCGCGGGTGCAGGGGCGTACGCGCTAGCATTGCAGCGCGGCCATGCCTGCGCATTCGGCCGCGTCTGCATTTCCTGCGAATGTCGCACAAGCACGACCTGCGAGCGCGGGACTCGTAGCGAAGTCATGCGTGCGCGATTGCTGCATCAGCAGCCTGCGCGGGGGCCACGCAAGCGCGAAGTGTGCGCGCAAGCGGTGCAGCGCGGCCATGTCCGCGCATTTGCTGCATCAGCAGTTCTCGAGCGCATGTCACAGCGCGCAAGAAGGCCAGCGCACGTCATGCGCAAGCCGTTGCTTTCAGCGCGCGAGCAACAGTGCCTGTAATTTCGAGGGTGCGAGGCGTTGCGATTTGTCCTTGCGCGCGATGGCGATTGCGGGTGGGGGGCAGGCGTTGCAGCTGCTGTCTGAGACAAGAGGCCGCGAGGCCGTTGATCAGCTGTTTACGCTTTTGTGCAACGCGTTCCGGTTGGGCCCCAAGGTTGCCACCCACTTGGCGTCGGTGGCGGGCCTCGAGAGCATGGGCGATTTGGAGCTGGAAGTCGAAACCAAGGTCATCGAAACTATTGTGGGCCTTTCTATCCCGTGGATTCAAGCGTCGCGGCTACGCCTGGCCTGGGCCGCTGCGAGGCAGGCCGCAACGATCTCTGACACGCGGAAGAAGCGCGGCGTCGAGGATGATGACCTCGATTCGCTCCTGCCCAACAGTGATCTAAGAGACATCCGCGCCAAGTTTTACGCGATGTATCGCCTGGGGTTCGGAGTCAAGACCGAGCCGTGCGATCACCTGGCGAGCAGGGTCTCAAAGGAACTGTCGCGGCGCTTGCTGCAGGCGCGTGATGGCGTTGGGCGCGCCGCGTGCGTCTCCGAGCGGTTGTTCGCGCGCGCGCCCGCAGGTGCATTTGGTGTTCCGCTTGAAGACGTTGACGCATCAGTTGAGCATGGCGAGGAAGCGGCAGCGCATTGCGAAAGGGCTAGTCCGTGTCACAGGGGAGCAAGCGAACGAATTCGAAGCGGAACCGCGCAGAGACGTGGCAACGTATTTCAGATTGCATCACACACTGATGCTGGCGTTCGCGCGATGCAGGCGCAACGGCCCGCGGTGCATCGCGATGCTTGCATTTCCAGCACGCGCAGCGCGTGCAGGCGTCGTCCAGTTGGATCCACGGCCAGCGGAACCGGGGGCAGTGGATCGCGACAGCACGGATGACGTCGAGGAGCGAACGCGGTGCATCGCGCGCGGCAACGGGCGGTCCATCGCGCATGAGGTGCCGCTGGACATCGTGCTCGCCTGCCACAGGAGGCTTCCACAGTGTGCCGCCAGCCTTCCCCCGCATCAGGCCCTCCAGTGGCTGTAACAGCGGGATGGGGAGGATCGGCAGCAGTGGGTTTACAGGCGCGCTGCGGTTCTCTGGCTGCGATAGGCACTTGTCGCGAACGTTCCACCGGCGTGCAGGCATCGCCGCGCGTCCATGTCGCTGGGGAAGATCATCATGGATGTTTTCGAAAGGAGGGAACGCATGTGGGAGGTTCCCGCGCGCAGCTTCGCACCAGCCCCCGACGCGAGGTCTGCCGCGGACTTTGCGCGCGGAGCCCCGCGGGGCGCATCGCCGCCACCTGCGGCGCAGCAAGGGGGCGCAGGTGCCGGGCGCGGGCAGCGCAACCCCAAGGTGGCGCAGAAGGGCTCGGGCACTGTTTTGGCGACCCACCTCCGGAACGGAAAGGAGCTGTGCAATAATTTCAATCGGGGATCGTGCCCAGAGCCCTGCCCGAATAATCTGGGGCACGCATGCTCCATGATCGTGAACAAGAGCGGCCGCGTCTGCGGCGTGAGGAATCACTGCGCCGCCGTGTGCCGCAAGGCGCCGATCTCGGAGCAGGGTGCCTTGTCGCAGTATTGGAGGGGCCCCGCCAGGGCGGAGGACAGCGCCGAGGCAGGGGGGCACGTTGCCTGTCCAACGCAGCACAGCTTTTGCGCGCCAGCGCAGGCGGGTGCACCCGGCTCCCAGCCGGGTCTTCGCGCGCCGCGAGCTCGCGCTCCCGGCAAGGCGCAATCAGCGCAGTTATCGGGCAAGCAGGGGCCCGAGGATTCGGCACCGCAGGCGCGATCGCGGCAGCGCGGTGCGCCGAGCGACGGCGCGTCTTCGTTCGCGCAGGCGCCGCGGGTAGCGAGGCACTTCCCCGTAATGTGATCACAGCACAAATTGCGACAGTGCGCTGTCAGCATGTTCCCCGCGGAATGGCTGAGTTTTTTTGTTTTTCCATCATTGGAAGATCTAGTAAATCAGCCGCCGTTCGTGAATGTCGCGAAGTGGTTAGACGAGCGCAGCATCGCTGGACCACTTGGCATCACGGCGGGCCAGGGCAAGTCTGCCATGCTGCCATGCCCGAAGCCGCGGCGGGGCGACAGGCTGGGGCGCTCTCGGCCAAGCACGCGTTGCCGCCTCTGCTGGGCCACAGCTGGGATGGGGAGGAGCATTTCCGCGCCGCGGTTGATTTCGCGAAGAGGGGGAAGTTACCGTTCGATGAGGACGTTGCTGCTCCGCGAAACTTTAAATTTGCGGCGGAGTCTACCGCCGCAGAGCTGCGCGACTTCGGGGAGTTTCGGTTGCGCAGCATGCACGTGCTGCAAGAGCTCAGTCGCCGGTGCAAGCCCCTCACGGCGGAGCTCTTGAAGTGGCAGAGTCCGACTCTGCGCGCCGTGGCGGGGCATATTCATTCCAGACTCGTTGCCGTGCTTGTGGTGCTCGCGCGGTCGCCAGACCCGAAGCTGGCGTTGCGTTTTGTCACCCGCTTTGGCATTGCAGGCGTAATGGAGGATGCGGGTGCGTTTGAACCATCCGAGAATGAAGCTCCCATGCCTGTGCACGCGCTGCTCGGAGAGTCCGAAGTGTTGCCGGCGGAACTGCATCGCCAGCGCGCGACTGAGGAGGGCCAACTTCTCTGGGATAGCTGCATGGAAGAGTGCAAGAAAGGCTGGGCGGCACCGCTGCGATGCAAGTCGGACATTGATGCAGAGTTCGGCGCGGGGCAGCGGGCGCCGATTCCTGCGTTTTGCCATGTTCAGCCTTCTGGAAAATGGAGGAGGATCGACGACGGGCGTCGGGGTAGGCAGAACGAGGCGACGACATTTTGTGAGCGGCAAAGAATGTGCACACCGTTCCAGCCTGTCACCGATGCAAGGGTGGTCTGGCAAGCGTGTGCGGACGCAGGTGCCGACGTGGCCCGCGAAAGGCTTGCGTCAGGCGGAGGAGATTTGCCGTCGGCCTATCGCTCAGTCCCCGTGCGCCCAGATCACTTGCGCTTGAACGTCGTGGCGGTCCGCCACCCTGTCACAGGAGAGTGGAAGTTCCAGGTGGCGTGGGCGTTGCTGTTCGGTTTCTCCGCGTCAGTCATGCAGTTCGCGCGATGGGGTGGTTTTCTGCAGGCAGTGCAGCTCCGCGTGTTGTCGCTTTTGCTTGCCATGTACGTGGGCGACGTAAATATCACCGATTTCGAATCAGCCGGGGGCGCCGGTCAGGAGGCAGCACAGTGCCTTTGCGCGGAGTTGGACGCGCCCGTGGCTCCGTCGAAGACAAGGGGGATTAGCCCGTCCATCGATTTTCTGGGCGTCGTGTGCACTTTCGGCCCATCGCTGGACTCCAATCTCATATCTTTCCGGTCGCGCGACACTCGTCGAAAAGGCAAGGGCGTTCATTGCGGCGAAGCGCAGCGAGGGCGGGCTCACGCCTGGCGACGCCAGCAAGTTGAGGGGCCTACTCAAGTTTACCGCAAGAGCGGCGTGGCACGGCGTGGGCAAAGCGGGCATGGGAGCTTGGAGGCAGCGGCAGTACACGGATCAGCCGCTTGGGACCCTGAGCAACTTCCTGGTTCCCGCCTCGATTTCTTTTATATAATTTTACAAGACATGCCGAGCCGCGTGGCCGAGATTGCGCCGGGAAGCGAGCCTTTGATTCTCATTGCTTCTGACGCGCGCGTCGACAATGGCGCGTGGCCGACAAGGGGATATGTGCTGTTGGATTGCTCAGGCGGCTGTCCGCGAGCTGGCTTCTGCGTCTTTGACGGGTCTCTGCTGGGTATGCGGGGCTACTGCGAGGAACGCTTGAGGCAGGGCGGCCAGCCCATCGCGCTGTGTGAGGGCGCGACGCCGCCCATCATCTACCAGCGCCACGCTAAGCGGCTGGCAAATCGCCGCGTGCTGTATTTTTTAGACAATACCAGCTCTCTGCATTCGTACGCCAAGGAAGGGCTGCGCAGTGCCGGCTGCGCTGGATTGGCCCATTGTTTTCACGAATTTCTCTGCGAGCCGCCGTTTGACCACCGCGTGGTGGGAATTCACGTCTTCGAGGACCAATTGGTCGGACGGGATTTCGAGGCAGCTCGGAAGTGACGTGTTCGTGAGGCGACGCCGATTTCCAGCGAAGCGGATCTGCGCGGACAGTCGTATCTGGACGGGGAGCTTGGAAAGCGCATGGCGCTTCGCCAGCAGGTAGCCCCCGCGTGTGGCTGCGACGCGCCAGAACGCATTGTGATGTTCGGTAAGTGAACAGCGTTAGGAGAACGAACGGGATGTGGGGGTGAGCAGCGTTGGGGGGATCGGCCAGAGGGATGCATCGCCCCTCGGTCGGTCGGCCTCCCGTCACGGGGATGCATCCCTCTTTGGGGGAGAGCGGCTCCAGCCGCCCCAATGTTGTTCCCTATGGAAACCCGCTCTCTCTTTCTCTCACCTTAGAAACCTTGCGTTCACTCCAACCAGCAAGAACAATGTTTTTCCTTCGGACCCCGTCTAATAGCTAAGGCGGGCGCGTATATTCTGTAGGGCAAACGGTTTGTTGCAAGCGATATGTTACAAGCTATGTGGTGTAAACTATGGGTGTGAACTATGTCGTGTAAGCTACGCGGTACAACGTACATGGTGTAAACACCATGGTATAAGCACTGTGGAGGAACATTTGCGGTGCAAGCGTTGTGGGTTAAACTGTGCGATGTAAGCTATACTGTGCAAGTAATATGGTGAAAACTACGTGGTGTGAGCTACAGTGGAAGCCCGTTCCAAAAATCACCCTGCTTTCCTCCAGGGTGCCCTGGGTCTCTGGGGCTACGATGGTTCAGCGATTGAAAGCGTGACGTCCCCACACCGCAAATCATTTGACGTCCTGGGGTATCAGGGTTGGGTTTCTCGTGGGAGGTTTCTTCTGGTCAAGCTCCCACCACATGTGGTGACAGCGAAAAGGTGCAATCAGCGTGTCCGTCCAGCGCGCGACGCGCCCGCGAGGCTGCCACTGGCTGGCGCCAGGGGGGACCTCGCCACGCCCGCTCGGTGACGGGGTGTGACGGGGCGTCCACGGGCGGGCGACGTGTGACACCTCGCCACGCCCATCCAGCGCACGAGGCGCCCTGGGGCCGTTTCGTTGTTCAGATAGCCGCCTCCTCCTCCTCCTCCTCCTCCTCCTCCTCCGCCTCTTCCTTCTCCTCCTCCTCCTCCCCCTCGTCGTCCTCCTCCTCCTCCTTCACACCCCCTCGCCTTCCTCCCCTTTGTCGCCCTCCTAGCAGGCGGTCGGCGGCACAGGCCATCGAATGGCCGCTCGAACAGGTGGGCCAACGGATCGTGCAAGTAGCGTTTGCAAGCCTTACACGGATGAGGGCGGTTGGCTTTCAACATGAGGCTCTCGCCCTGGAGCCCCGCATATCGGTGTAACTGTCCAACGGTTGCAAGGGTTGAGGGCGGTTGGTGTCTCTCTGAGGCTCTCGCTTGAGACCCCCTCATTTTTTTTGCCCAGAAGCTTAAACGTGTGCTGCAGCTAGACGGGTCGAGGTTGGCCTCTTTGTCACATTGGGTCTCGCTGGGTACTTTCTTTCGGTGTTTTCAATACGGCCGCAGCGCGACATCGTTGGAACCGTGCTTGGCTTTCACGATTGTCCCCTTGGTGCTTCTTGTAGGTACACGGGGACAGGTGCCCTTTTTGTAATGAAGCTCTCGTGAGAAGAGCAGGGCCAGGAGAAGTTTGTTTTTCGAGGTCGCGGTGTTTTGTGGCACTGGTGATACTGCCAGGGCTTGCTAGTGCCTTCCTCTGCCTCCCACCTGATTCCTCTTCCCCTTCCTCCCCATCCGTGTCCTCCCTCCCGTCCTCCTCGCCTCCTCCTCCCGGCCCGCCTCCTCCCTCTCAGTTCCCCTTATGCTTTTGCCCGTCCCACGTTCTTTGCAGTTGCGTAGCAATGCTGTAGCCAGAAAGCCTCCTCCACCCCCAATCCGCCTCCCTCCTCCCCCCCTCCTCCCCGCCTGTTCTGGCCCTTCTCTTCCTCCCCTGCTCCTCCCCCTCCTCCGCCCGCCATCCTCTTCGTTGGATGAAAAAGCCCAGACCGAAGCGACAAGGATAGAGAGTAATTACACAGGTTTGGTTATGATTTCTCTCGTCAGCGGGAGCCCCTAACACCCAGAACCCCTTGTTCCACATTGGTTTGGCTAGTCGTCTGTCCTTCCCCTACACCTCAACTGATGTCGCCCGTCCTCCTCGGCCTCCCCGCACTCCTCTTTCTCTTTTCCGTCCCTTCTCCTGTTGCATGTCACCTGTTTTGTAGCAGGCGTGAGACTGCCATTTGATGAGGTAAAGGAGTTCGGATCATGATGAGGAGGAGGAGGCTCCAGGGGGAGGAGGCCAGGCGGCGGCGGATGAGGATGCCATGAGAAGTGTTTCAGGATGCCAAGGGGAAGACGAGGAGGAGCAAGACGAGAGGAGGAGGAGGACGACAAGGGGTAGGATCAGGACGAGACGAAGGACCATTTTGCCATGATGATGAAGACGTCTTAAGGGGCGTGCCCGTTAATGCTGTGAGCCACAGAGTTTCGGGCACGTTCGAAGGACTGGCCTGCAACGTTGTCGAAGGTTCCGCGCGTTGGCTCGCCTACGCCAGGCTGTTCCTCGCGTGACTCCAGTCTTGTCTCTGGTGCATTGTGTTAGTGCTGTTGCTGGCAACCGTCAGTGGTTTCTGCAGTGCCAGCAACGATGGTGGCGATGCGTATGATGTATGATGATCTTGCTGCAGAGGATGCTGATGATGAGGATGGTGATGACGATGGCGATAATTACGATGATGATGAGGTTGACGATGCTGATGATGTTGATGATGTTGATGCTGCCGCTGCTGCTGCTAATGATTATTGTCCTGCTGCTGATGGTACAGATGGCGACGATGATGAAGGTGTTGACGAGGACCATGGTGACGATGGCATGGCGATGACAACGATGAAGATGAAGATGTATATGCAGACGAATATGACGGTGCTGATGATGAGGATGAGGATTATGAAGGTGATGCTGATGCTGCTGCTGATTATGATTATGCTGGTGCTTACGATACGATGATGTTGCTGATGCTGATGCTGATGCTGATGCTGATGCTGATGCTGATGCTGATGCTGATGCTGATGATGATGATGATGATGATGATGATGATGATGATGATGATGATGATGATGATGATGATGATGACGAGGATCACCAATGTAAGGCCAAGTCGCATGAACGATGGTGCAACAAGCTCTCCGTCCAAGCTCCCTTTTCATAGGTCTGTACAATATAATCTATTCACTGCTGGAAGCGCCCCGTTGGAACACAACAGTCTGATAATCCGCAGTGGTGCCAAACACCACTCCTCGGCCTTCGACGCAGCGAATCAATTTTGCTTTTGCGTTTTGTCGATCCTGAAGCGTGTCAGAATTCCATGCCCGGGACATCAACACCGCGAATCAACGTGACTGCGCCCTGACAGCCTTGAATCGTGCCGTAGCACCGTTCCGTGGACGTCAATCATCAGAATCCGTTGCGAGGTTGTCAACTTATCAGACGACAAGTGCGCGACGCCGAGGTGAGAGCCACATTTTTGAAAACCACCCGTCCTCCACCCTTGAAGCCCGTGCAGTTCTTTGATTGCAGTGTGCGCAGCGCCAGGGCGGGAGCCACATTTTGAAAGCCATCCGCCCTCCATCCGTGAAGCTCTTGCAAGTTTTTGAGTCGAGTGTGCGCGGTGTTCAGGCGAGAGCCACATTTCGAGAATGACCCGTCCGCAATCGGCGATACACATTCAAACTTTTAGGACGGATGTACGCGGTGCTCAGGCGAGAGCCACATGTTGAGAATGACCCGTCCGCCGTCGGCGATACACCTAACAACTTTTCAGGCGAATGTGCGCGGCGCTCGGGCGGGAACCACATTTTGAAAAACAGCACTCCCTCCATCCGTGAAGCTCTTGTAACTTTTAGGGCTAACGTGCTTGTAACTAAAGGGAGAGCCACATTATGAAAACGGCTCGCCCTCGATCTGTGAAGCTGTTGCACTTTTTAAGCTTCAGGATCGTACATGGTGAAGGAGTCTCAGGCGGACCGCCCCGGCCGGCCCTGTCGACACGTCTTGGGGTGCAACAGAGGGGAGTTATTGATAAGGAAGAGGGATGGAGGAGGAGGAGGCGAGGAGGAGGAGGAGGAGGAGGAGGAGGAAGAGGAGGAGGAGGAGGAGGAGGAGGAAGTTAAGGACAAGGAGGAGGACAAGGGACAAGGAGCAGGCCAGAAGCAGGAGGTCGGGGGGAGGACGCAAGGACGGCGAGGATGATTAGGAGAGAGGAAAAGGATGCTGAGGATGCCAGGATGAGGAGGAAAGGGAGGAGCAGGAGGAGGAGGAGGAGAAGGAGAAGGAGGAGGAGGCGGAGCAGGAGCAGGAAAAGGAGGACAAGGAGGAGGTGGCGACGCCGACGCTAGCGACTGCAGCGCCGGTGACGGCGCCTGCGACAGCGACAGCTGTCGCCGGCGGCGGCGGCGGCGGCGGCGCGGACGGGGCAGGGCCTGCCTGAACTCACGCGCGCTGGCGAAGCTGTGCGCTGGCACGGGCCTGCTCGGCCTGCTGCGGGCGTCCGAGTTGGGGCCATCGCCGGGGCTGCTCGAGCGGGAGGGGAGGGTGTCCCAGGCCTTGAGATCCTCCTCATCACCATCGTCATCACCATCATCACCCTCATCCATCATTATCATCATCATCATCATCATCATCATCATCATCATCATCATCATCATCATCATCATCACCCTCATCCATCATCATCATCATCATCACCGTCACCGTCACCATCACCATCACCATCTTTGTCATAGTCATCATCGCTATCTGCATCGTTATCATCGTCATCCTCATCCTCATCCAGATCCTCATTATCATTCTCATTTTTATCCGCACCCTCTCCTCCTCATCATCATTGTCATCATCACAATTTTTTTATCCTTATTCTTCTTCTTCTTCTTCTTAATATTATCACTATTAGTATTCGAGCATCATAACAATACTCATCACCATCAGCATCATCCTTATCCTCATCCTCATCTTAAGTTTCATCCTCATCCTTATCGTCATCCTCGTCCTTATCCTTATCCTCATCATCATCGTCGTCGTCATCATCATCACCACCATAAGCAACATCACCCTTCTCATCACCACCATCATCTTCTTCTTTATCGACTCCTTCCTCTTTTTCTTCTTCTTCCCTGTTTATTTCCATCATCATCATCGTCATCATCGTCATCATCATCATCATCATCATCATCATCATCATCATCATCATCATCATCATCATCATCGTCATGTTCATTATCATTATCATTGTCGTTAGCATCGTCGTATTCCGTAGCCATATGGGCTCTTGTTCGAAACACACTTCCCTGGTGCTTCGAGCTTGCTCGCAGCTGGGGGGCAGCTCGAAGCCTTGGTACAGCTGCCCTGGCTTTACTTGCTCCTTCCTCTCCGACCTGTTTGGATCCTGATCTGCTCAGGGGCGCGATGGCTCGCAAAGGCGTGGATGCGTTTATCGCCAAGCTGACGGCTCAGCTGCGGCTGCTTGTTAACATGGGTTACCCTACTGACTCGACTGGCGTCCCTGCTTGGAAGCCTTCGTCGACTCGTTCGCTCTCGATGGGTTGCACTGATTGCAAGCTTGGGACGTCGGCTGTCGCGCATCCTCATACTCGGATCACGCGGGCGTGCCGTTCGTTCCTGTTAGTTTGATGGCGTCTCGGGTCGCTTTATTCTTGGTAACGTTATCTCATGTGAAGCTAATGGTTTGTCGGGGTACCTTGACGGTCGGCAGGAATCAGCTCCTCCGTTCACTTGCTGCATTTCCCAGTCTTCTCATTGACTGGGCACTGTTCGTTCTAGAGCACATGGGTATCCAAGCCTGGATTTTTTTGTTGGGTTGTCGACACTCTGTGCCAGGACAATGTTTCTCGGGGTTGCTGTTGTGGCGTGACCTAGTGTGCCGTAGGCTCATTTCTGCAGGTCCAGTCAGGTTCAGCCTTTCAGTGGTGAGCTGTGCTTGCTCGCTGACCGTGCCTGGTTGGAGCTGTACTTCGGGAGATTTGCGATTCTTGTCTGTCTTCTGGACCTGGATACCTTACAAGTGTTTCTTGGGAGCCTGTGTGGTGGATGGGAGCGGTTCTCAGCTGTGACTTGGCGCAGGAATTTGGGGGATTCCGTGGGGCCTGATGCTCACATCAATAGCTTCCCGACGCAGTGGGTGACGGCCTAGCTAAGGCGATTGCCGCCTGCAATACTCGGATTTTGTCTGTGCTCAGCTACGTGCTCCAATTCCATCGACCCGACTCTCTTCTGTTCCAACTTGAAGATAGAGGGTTGCAGTTCATTCGTGCTGGCGGTCGGTACAGTTTCAGTGGCGCGGGCGTCTGTTTACCGCGCGGTTCATGGATCCCTGGCCTGACTGCGGATTGAGGCTGTCTTGCAGCAGATTCTTGGCCACTCCCTGAAGCTTATCCCTGGTCGGTTATTCCGTGAATTGTTAGTGAACTCGTTTCTGTTCTGCGTGGGTACGATGTTCCAGGAGACGCCCCTGTCGCCGCGCATGTGTGCCCTGATGACCAAGCGTCGGCGACGCAAACCCAACGCGCTCGTGCTGTGGGAGAAACGGAGCAATCTGGCGTGCTGTCTGGCGAAGTGCCCAGAATATTGTTGAAGTGGTTTCCCCTCCGCTTCTCTCTTGCTGATTAGCTTTAAGTTTTTGCAGGTTGAAACTTGTATTTTTGCCGTGCTGTCTCGATGCTTTTATTTGTTGCGTTCCTGAGGGGTCTGTGCCGTGGGGTCTGGATTTCGGTTTGATTTCATTCTCAGCCTAGGTGCTGTCCTTCTGATTGACGCGAGTGCCCCGACGAGCAGTGTCACTACCAGCACCGTCCCCTGTGTTGCTGGTTTCTTCTCGACCTCGACCCGCCCCCTCTACCCTTTTTGGCCTCGCTTCACCTTTCCCCGCCCTGCGCTGTGTCGACGGTCGGGTTCCCGGCGCCCGGCGTGATGTTGCCCTCTGCTCTGCGGTCGAATGCTTTGGTCACGCCCGCTGTCAGTTGGTGTTGCGGATCGCTCCGTCCGGGACGCCAGTTGAACACATTTTTGAAGGCAGGTTGAGACAGCTGATGCAGCGCCCCCCCCGATGCGGGCTGTCATTCAACGCGTCCGTAATCATATGGGTTCGTTGGCTCGTGCCTCGATCTTGCTCTCGGCTGAGGGGGTCTTTCGAAGCCGGGGCACAGCTGACCTTGCTTTGCCATCGCTTGCTCAAGGTACTGAGAAGGTCGAGCGTTCCGCTTTCTGCTTTTGTTGGGCCCAGGTCTTTTGTTCGTTCTTGTGCCGTCCCTGTGTACTCCCCTGCTGCTTCTGCTGTCGTCGCTGTTGCTGTTGCTGTGCGTCCCCTCCTGCGTGTCTCTCTCCTGCTGCTGCTCCGCTGTGCCTCTGCCGTTGCTGGTGGTGATGGTCGGGTTGTGTCTCGCCGTGGCTTCCTGTCTTTGGATCCTGACCTGCTCGGGGGCGCGTTGGCTCGCAAAGGCAGGGATGCGTTGCGCTTGCTGCTGCGGGTGGGTGCCTCTCTCTTTCCGCGGCCCGCGCCGCCCGCCTTCCTCTCTTCGGACGAGTACACGGGCGGGATGCTGCTGCCGCCTTGCCCTGCCGGGGCGGTCGCAGAATCTGTCCGGAGTGCCGCAGATGGAGCTCCCACCCCGTCGCCTTGGTCCGGTCAGCCGTCGCGCAAGCGATGCGAGCAGACTGTGGCTGCACACACTGGCTCGCCTGTTCTGATTGCAGTCGCCCGTGCTTGATGTCCTGACAAGTTCGACCGTGCCTCCGCCCGTGCCTGCCGCTGACGCCCTCTTGGTGGCCCCCAGACTCACGGGTGGCGCGCGTAGTGTATAGTCCGATCGCGCCTGGTCGTCTCCTCTTCATTTCTGCTTGGCGTGCATTTGCCTGCGGTATCCTTGGTGCCCGTCCTTTGGGACGTTCTGGCAGTGATTCCGCCCAGTGCCTGTACCGCGGTCCCAGCCGACGCATGCTAGTGCCTTTCCCTGTATGGCTTCATCGACTGTTTCGTCGTTGGTCATCATCGTCGTTGTCTTCATCGTCACCACCCTCGTCATCGCCATCATCAGTGTCATCATAAGCAACGTCGTCATCCTTATCACCAATCTTTTTAGCATCATCATCATCATCATCATCATCATCATCATCATCATCATCATCATCATCATCATCATCATCCCAATCTTCACCATCGTAGCCAATTCCATCGTCATCAATCTCATCATCACCATCATCAGCAGCATCATCATCATCATCAGCATCATCATCATCGTCATCATCGTCATCATCATCAACCTCGTGCCCATCTCCATCCCTATCCCCATCATCACCCTCCCCGTCGCCCTCACTTTCACCCTCCCCTTCATCTCCCTCCCTTCCCCCCCCGCCCTGACCCTCACCCAACCCACGCCCTCACCCTCACCATCAGCATCACCGTCTTCTTCTACACATCCTCCTCCCCCCCCCTCCCCCCCCCCTCCCCTCCACGTTCTCCTCCTCCCCCTCCTCTCCCTCCTCCTCCTCCTCCTCCTCCTCCTCCTCCTCCCTTTCCTCGATCGGGGGCAGCGTTTTGGGGGGAGTCCCCGAGGTGGTGGAGCTTTGCGGATGTCAGGGGCCACGCCAGGCTTCGAGGCCTCGATGTCTTCGGGGGTTCTCCGTCGCTTCGCGGCCGCTCCCCATCCACGGGATGCTCTCCAGGAGCTCCGCCTCGCCGAGGCCGTTCTGGGCGGCCCGGCTCGTCCCGAAGGGCCACCGGAGGCCCGAGGCATGGTCCGAAAACGGCTGGGGACGGGGGTTGGCTCAGGGCGGGAGCGCACCGAGCCCCAGTCTCCCATTCGGGCCTGTCCCTCTACAGGAGGAATATTTTTAAATGGCGAAGCATAGCCATTATATGTATATGTATATGTAGTATATGTATATGTATATGTATATGTATAGGTCTAGGTATAGGTATAGGTACAGGTATAGGTATAACTATAGGTATATGTATATGTATATGTATATGTATGTGCATGTGTATCTGTATATGTATATGTATATGTATATGTATATGTATATGTATATGCATATGCAGGTGTATGTGTATATGTATATGTATATGTTAATGCAGGTGTATATGTATATGTACATGTATAGGTATCTACATAGGTATATGTGTGTGTATATGTATAGGTCTATGTATGTTCAACTGTATATGTTTATGTGTATATGTATATGTATAGGTATATGTATATGTATATGTATGTGTATATGTGTTCGTATATGTATATGTATATATACGTACATGTATATGTTTATGTGTATTTATAGCTATGTGTATATGCATGTGTATATGTATGTGTATACGCATATGTATATGTATATGTCTACGTATACGTGTATGTATCTGTATATGTATATGTATATGTATTTGTCTATGTAGATATATAGACAGATGTAACTGTATTTGTATATGTATACGCACATGTTTGTGTCGATGGTTGTGTCTATGTGTATATATATATATATGTATATGTCTATGTCTATGTATATGTATATGTATATGTATATGTATATGTATATGTATATGTATATGTATGTGTATATGTTTATGTATTTGCATTTTGTATATGTATATGTACATGCATATATATATATATATATATGTATATGTATATGTATATGAACATGTATCTACACATGTGTATGTATATGTATATGTATATGCATATGTATAGTTATATATGTGTGTATGTGTATGGGTATATATATATATATAAATGTATATCCGTAGCCATTTTGGCTCAAGGACATCGGGCTCGAGAGCTCGTCCAAGGCCGCTGCCCCGCAGGCAGCAGCGACATCCACCTCCCTGGCCAGATCCGCAGCGATCATGGCCCTGGCTTTCGTCGCCGCGCCCACGGCGCCCACCGCCGGCCCCGCGCCCGCCCTCCGCGCCGCCGCCGCCGCCGCGGGGCCCGCCTCCGAGGGCGGCGCGCCCGCCGGCCTGACGTCCGCGGCGTGCACCCTGGTGGCCGCTGCCGGGGTGGTGTCTGCGGCGGGCCGCCGCCGCGCCGCGAAGAAGGCCGCCCCAGCCCTGCGCGCCTTCGAGAACGAGCTCGGCGTCCAGCCGCCGACGGGCTTCTGGGACCCCGCGGGCTACTGCTCGGACGGCGATGCGCAGGAGTTCTACCGCCGCCGCTGCGTCGAGATCAAGCACGGGCGCGTCAGCATGATTGCATGCATTGGGTACATCGTGCCGGAGTATTTCAAGTGGCCGGGCTACCTCAGCCCTTCTGATGGCATCAAGTTCGCCGACGTCCCCCACGGGCTCGACGCCATCACGCGTGTGCCAGCCGTGGGGTGGTTTCAGATCGTGCTCTTCGGTCTGTCCATGGAGCTGTTCGCGGCATACCAGGACCCCACCAAGCTGCCGGGCAAGCTCAGCTCCCGCCTCGTCATTGCCCTGACCGAGATCAGGAACAAGAGCATCGCGGGCGGCGTCAACAACAGTGGCTACGAGTTCGGCCCCTTCGGCATCCCCAACGCCCCCTCCATCAAGGACCCAGAGGTGCGCAAGCAGAAGCTTAACGCGGAGATCGCGAACGGCCGCCTCGCGATGGTCGCCATCATGGGCCTCATGTTCCAGAACGGCACCGTCGGCACCACAGGCCCAGAGATGTGGCTGGGCGCCAGCGCGACAGCGCGGGGCACCCTCGACCAGGTGTCGTACGGCGAGGGGATGAAGCCGAAGACGAACATGTCCCCGCGCCCAGAGTTTCTGGAAGTCGGCGAGAGCATGCCCATGCCCGCACTGCCCCCTCCGGCCGGGAGCGCCGCGGCGAAGCTCCCGATGGCGCTGCGGGGCACCGGGGGACCGTTCCCCGACGACGTCTGGGACCCGCTCAACCTCATGGCTGGCAAGAGTGAAGAGCAGCTGCTGCACTGGCGCGCGGTGGAGCTGAAGCATGCCCGCGTTGCCATGCTCGCGGTGCTGGGCTGGTTCCACGTTGCGACCGGATGGCACCCCGTCGGTGACGCAGCTGCGCGCATGCGCGTCTCGGACGATCCTCTGATCAACTACACTCAGCTGCCGATTGGAGGCGCCTTCCAGGTCGTGTTCACCATCATGGTCACGGAGTGGCTTCTCACATACGTCTGCAAGCCTCCGAAGGAGGCGCCCTGGGACCTCGTCGGCTGGACGCCCACGCTGGTGGCGGATCAGAACCAGCCGGAGTGGAAAGAGAGGCAGCTGATGGAGCTGAACAACGGCCGTCTGGCCATGGTTGCGTTCTTCGGCCTCTTGTTCCAGGACATGGCCACTGGCGACTACGGTCCGTTCTTCGGGACCCCAGACGCGACTGGCGTAGCGAACGGGACCGGGAACTTCGACGGAGTCGAGCTCTTCAGGGGCCTGCCATTCCCCAAGAGCCCGGGCGGCCTGACCCCGAACGTCTACCCGCCGGTGGGCTTCATGAGCTACGACCCTCCGCCCATGTGAGGAGCGCCCTCGAGGCACGCTTCACAGGTCTTCCCTAGGATGCCTTTGGCGGGTTGTGTTTTTTTCTATCGAGGGAGCGCGGCACAGCCCCACCGTTCGCAGAGCTGCAACGGAGGAGTGCGAATCCCCGGATAAACAAGTCATTATCTATATGTGTGTATGTATGCATGTGTGTATGCATGCATGCATGCATGCATGCATGCATGCATGCATGCATGCATGCATGTATGTATGTATGTATGTATGTATGTATGTATGTATGTATGTATGTATGTATGTATGTATGTATGTATGTATGTATGTATGTGTATGTATATGTATGTATGTAGTATGTATGTATGTATGTATGTATGTATGTATGCATGCATATGTATGTATGTATGTATGTATGTATGTATGTATGTATGTATGTATGTATGTATGTATGTATGTATGTACGGATGTATGTATGTAGATATGTATGCATGTATGTATGTATGCATGTATGCATGCATGCACGCACGCACGCACGCATGCACGCATGCACGCATGCATGTCTGCATGTATGTATGTACGTATGTACGTATGCATGTATGCATGTATGCATGTATGCGTGTATGCATGTACGCATGCATGCATGTATACATGTATGCATGTATGTATGTATGTATGTATGCATGCATGCATGCATGCATGCATGCATGTATGCATTCATGCATGCATGGATGGATGTATGGATGTATGTATGTATGCATGTATGTAATGTATGTATGTATGTATGTATGTATGTATGTATGTATGTATGTATGTAGGTAGGTAGGTAGGTAGGTAGGTAGGTAGGTATGTATGTATGTATGAATGAATGAATGTATGTATGTATGTATGTATGTATGTATGTACGTGTGTATGTATGTAGGTATGTACGCATGTATTAATGTATGTATCTATGTATATATGCATGCATGCATGCATGCATGCATGTATGTATGCATGTATGTATGTATGTATGTATGTATGTATGTATGTATGTATGTATGTATGTATGTATGTATGTATATATGCATGCATGCATGTATGTATATGTATGTATAGTATTTGTGTATCACACAAACTATTTATATTTATATATATATATCTATGATATTATACATTTTATTTGATTTAGATATAACTTGTTTCGATCATTTTTTTGTGTGGGGGGTATCTTTTGGGGGCTATTTCTGATTTTTCGCCCAAAATCCCCCGTGCAGGGGGACAGGCCCGACCTAACGATGGGGGTGTGATAGCCCATCCCGCTCAAGAGCGTGCGGTTTCGCTATCGGGGGCCCACCGCCGATCTATCGGCGATGTGCCGCCGACTCCACGTCAATGGTTCTCCCCTGAGCACGTCTCGCCGTGGTTTTTCTCCGACGCGACGGTGTGAGGCCCCAGATCTATCAACGCACCGACGCTGGTCAACGTGGAGGGTGATCGCTGTTTTCGGTTTCTTTCGGCCTTGTGGCCCTGGGACCGTCCAGAGTCGGCTCGGGGATGAACAGCCAGCTCTGGGGAAAGAGTTGGGACTTGGTTTGGCCCCGTACG
>CAUYUJ010020399.1:120000-140000 GCA_963575745.1 Prorocentrum cordatum
GGAGGGCGGGCGCAGCAGCACTCCGCAGGGATCCTGTGCCCTGGGGGCGCGGGCACGCCGGGATCGTTGACGCTTCGCCGGTGCGGATCCCCACCAGCCCATTCGGGAGCCCTGCCCAGGAGAGCCGACGGGAAAAGGGACGAGTCTTCACATACAGTAAAGCAGAGCGTGCAAGGAGAGGAGAGGAAGGGGGATGTTGTGCCATCTTGGAGGCTGTCTTGGAGCATCGGTGGCCACCTTGGAGCTGCGGGGCTGCATTGGGGGATGTTGGGGTCCTCTCGGAGCTCTTTTGGGGCATCTTGGGGTCTCTTGGGGGCTCTTTGGGGGGTCTTGGGGTCCTCTTGGGGCTCTCTTGGAGCACCTTGGGGCCCTCATGGTGCCCTCTTGGGAATCTCTTGGGGCTCTCTTGGGACCCTCTTGGGAGCTATGGAGCGCCTTCTGGGGCCGTCTTGGAGACCATCGATCAAAGGAGGGGGGGTCTTCGATTTCCCTCCCCCCTCCAGGGCCATCGAAATAGCCTCTAATGGCGCTCTTGGGGCCCTCTTGGGGCGACATTGGGCGCTCTTGGGGCAATCTTGGGGGCCTCTTGGGCCCTCTTGTAGCTTTCTTGGGCCGTCCTGGGGCCATCTTGAGGCCTCAAAAGCGCATCGGAAGCGAAAAGGCGAGAAGGCAAAATTCAGCGATCTTCTTAGGCTTTTGAAGGATTTTGGCCTCTCGGGGAGGTCCTGAGGGGTCGACAAAGCGCCTGGAACCGTCTTGTGGCCCTCTTGGGCCTCTTGGAGGCATGTTGTTAGCTATCTTGAGCCATGTTGGGCTATCTCGAGCGATCTTGGAGGCTATCTTTTTGGCTCTCTGAGGCCCTCTTGCAGCCACCTTGGGCGAGAAAGGACCCTCTGACACCTCGCGCCCCCCCGTCCAGGTCCAGGGGAGGGGGTAGGGGGAGGGGCTCCCCGAAGGGGAAGCGGGGTTTTTGGAAGAGGGAAGAAAGATTTTGTTAGACCACCTGCGCCCAGAGGGCTGGTGGGATTTACAAGGGATCGTTGGCCTGGGAGTGCGGACGAAGCGTAATTGTGAAGGCCTTGCGGCCGATGCCGCCGACCCTGTAGGCGGCGACGACGAAGACAATGGAGGTAGAGGAGTCCAAGATGCCCTCAGATGGTTCGAAGGTGGCGCCAGATGTCTGCAAGGTCGTCCGAAGACTGCTCAAGAGGCCTCCTCCAGGGTTCGGGAACGGCTCCAGAGAGTGCCAAGATAGGCAGAGAGCGCCCTCAAGTGGCCCGAGAGGGTTCCAAGACGGCGTCAAGCGAGGTCCAAAAGCGCCCTCAGAGGCTGTTAAGAGTGCCGCCAGAGGCTGCCAAGAGAGTCTAAAAATGGCGAAAGGTCTCCAAAGAGCCTTACGATAGGCTGAAAGGGCCTGTAGACGGCCCCGGAGGGCCAACGGAGCCCCAGGACGCAGGAGGATGAGAGGCGCGGGGCTGCGTATCCGAGGGGGGACCCCCCCCGGGAGTTGCCCCAGGACCCCCCCCCGGCGGGGAAGGGATCAAAGGGCCCGCAGACGGCCCCAGAGGGCCAGCGGAGCCCCAGGACGCAGGAGGATGAGAGGCGGGGGGCTGCGTATCCGAGGGGGGACACCCCCCCGGGAGTGAGAGGGAAGGGGCTTCCCTTCGACTGAAGGACGACGTTGTTGAATTTTTGTGTGGACTTGTGTAGGGAGCCCTCGGAAAGCAGAAGAGGCGACGACGCTGTGGGGAAGACGGAACAGCCTCTCCCACACGCCGACAGGGTCGGCGGATTTGCAAGGGATCTTGGCACTCGAGCGTGAATCCCGTGTGATTTACAGGGATCTTCGCCCTGGGAGTGCGAATCCAAAGTAATTCACGATGGATCTTGGCACTGGGAGCGCGACGCCTGCGTAATGCACGAGGAATCGTGGCCCTGGGAGTGTGCTTCCAGTTTAATTTTCCAGGGACCGTTGCCTTGTGAGCGTGAATCCTGCGTACTTTGCGAGGGATCGCCGCCTTGTGAGCACGACACCCGCGTTATTTACAAGGAAATGTAGCCTTGAGAGCGCGAACCCTGTATGAGTTATGAGGGATCGCTGCCTTGGGCACGCGGACACGGTGAAATTTACGAGGACTTGCGGCTTCGGGTCCAGCGCCTGATTTTCAGGAAATGCCGGGGGGGCCGAAAAGCGCACATGAGCAGATGTCCCACCACAGAAAAGTATTAGTTTCTGCTTTGGATAGGGGGAGGGGGGTCCTTTGGGCAACTTCTGCGCGGTGCTTCGCGACCCTGAGAGCGCGGACGTAGCGTACTTTGCGAGGGGTCGTGCCCCTGGGAGCGCGGAAGCAGCGCAATTCACGAGGGATCGTGGCCCTAGGAGCGCAGACGTAGCGTAATTTACGAGGGATCGTGGCGCGTCTCGGCGCGTCTCTGGCGCGCGTCTCGTGCCGCGTCCAGTGGCACGTCCCGTGGCACGCTCCCTGACGCGTTCCCTAGCACGTCCCCTAGCGCGTCGCCTGGCACGTTCCCTGGCACATTCCGTGGCGCGTCCCGTGGCGAGTCCCCCTGGCAAGTCGCGCGGCGCTTCCTCAGGCACGTCCACTGGCATGTCCACTGGCACGCTCCGTAGCGCGTGCCCTTGGCACATCCAGCGGTGTGTCCCGTGGCACGTTGCACGTCCCCTGGCGCGTCGCTTGGGACGTTCCACGGCGCGTCCCCCCCTGGCATGTCCCGCGGCGCGTCCCGTGGCAGGTTCCTTGGCGCGTCCCTTGGCACGTCACTGTGCGGGGTGGCACAGTGCAGCGGAACACAGCACAGTCCCTGGCACAGCAGCATCACCACCGCTATCTTCAGCATTGTCACTTCCCATCGCCCAAGTGAGGTCTTCAGACACGCTTCCATGCCTCGCAGTTCTCCATCCCTTTCCAGGTTCGTGGGTCGATCCCATTTTCTTACTATCCTCCTCCGCCTCCCCCCTCCCCGTTGTGTGGAAACAACACTGTTTGCCTGCACCGTGTCACCACATGCCTAATTATGCTGCTGCAGTCCTTGACAGACTGGGAGGATGATGCCACCGGGTGCCCATTTTGCTGCACCCGTGGGAAGATTGGCGCGCCGGTACTGCGTTGCCGACGCCCTTGTCAGCTCACCGCGGCAATGCCGACGCCCCACGTCGAATGTCAGCAGCGCCATGCTCGCTATGTGCCAACGCCCGTCGGCACGCCGAGGGTGTGCGCCAGGGCCTCTCTCTTTCTTCCCGCGTGCCCTGCGGCTGCATTCGCGGTCTGTGTGACCCACCAGTGCCACATCGACGAAGCAGTCCCTCTGCCCAGCCGCCGACGCAAAAAGTGTGTGACGGCGGCGGGCACGGGCCATCAGAGGTTGCCAGCGACAATGGCTTAAAAGTCCGAGCGTATCGAAAGCTGTTTAGCCCCTTCTGCAGCTCACGCTGTGGAGAGTGCGTGGACGGCGCCCGCGTGCGGACAGACCTCCAGTGTGCGCTCTTGAAGTCGTACATGGGCAAGATTGCGGTTGTCCTCAGATCATATGGCCAGGTCGACTAATTATCAGAGCATGTGTGTGACAGTCGTAGTGCCTCTCTGCCGTCGTCCCCCGTTCTCTCCCACTCCCTTCTTACTCGCTCATGCCTCCCCGTCTTCCTCGTCGTCGTCCTCCTCCTACTTCTACTTGTGGCCTGCAGCTGCTCGAATGCTGCTGCGCGCCTCTGGCTGTGGCTCCCTGGTGGGCCCCCTGCGCGGACTTCCGATCCGACCTTAATACCACTCCCACTCCTACCCCTACTCCTACTCCTACTCCTATTCCTATTCCTACTCCTACTCCTACTCCTACTCCTAGTCCTACTCCTACTCCTACTCCTATCATCATTCCTTATTCGAATATACTCTTACTTCCCCCTGTCTGGCTGATGGCAATCCCATCCAGGGGGTCCCATTTTGATTGTGACAAATCGATACAAACTCTGCGTTTTTCCTCTCAACATGGCCTGTCTTGTTGTCAGGCAGGCAGGCAGGAGCCGCGCCCCGACGGCGCATCGGCAGAAAATAGCATGCGGAAGACACACCTGAAGCACACGCAAGAACACCTGCGTGCAGACGCAGTGCCTCGGTGGACAAGCGCCGGACCCTTCGTTCCAGAGCGTCGCGAGGGAAAGCCGCATCTGTACTCGAGGGAGGGGGAGGGGGGAGCAGGGAGGGAGGGCGGAAGGGGAGGAGGGGAGAGGGGAGAAACTATCCACAGTATTCTTCTACGACCTTGCGCCACTCACGTGGGGCTCCCTGCAACAGGGATTGCAATCGATCCGGGTCACTTCCCGCTGCCTCTAGAGCTCTCGCATGCATGTACTTTGTCCATTGCAAGCGCGGGCGCCCCCTGGTGCGAGCACTGGCCCAATCTCTTGGCTGCGTGTCGACTGCCACTCCCGTCTCGAAAACCATGCTCCTTGGAAGGCTCTCTGGACAGGCTGCTGCCAGTTTACCATAAGATTGCAGTCGACGTCGTAGTAGAAGTACAGATAATGGGTTGACGTTTGCTGTTGACCTCACTGTCGCATTGCTTATTCGTGAAACGTACGCAGGCGGAATTTAGTGGATACGTCGGAGGCACTTCGCTTGAAAACTGTCCAGTCGGTCCCTGTCTGCTTTCAATAACACAACTTTCCAGCCCATACAAAAGCTTCGAAAATATACAGACGTCCAACACCTTGGTTTTATCATGCTTGCTCATGTTGGCGTGATTCCATACTGTACAAATCTTGTCGAATGCTTCTCTTGCTTCCCCGAGCCTTCGTGCTACCCCCCTTTTCTGGGGTTCCCGTCAGCGCTCAACAATCTTCCAAGCTACACTGCGTGGTCTTGTTGTCGACGATGCGAAATGCGTGGCAGGAATGGGACGCCGCGCACATCGCGCGCGGACGTCAATCCGGGCCCTCCCATCCTAAAATGGACATCATCAATATGAAGTTTCCGTTCTTCTCAAATAGCCTGTCTGTCGTCGACGATGCGAAATGCGTAGCAGGAACGAGAGGTGGCGCATATCGCGCGCGGACGTCGGGGGCAGCCCCAAGCGGGAGGGGCCATCCTACCTGCCAACAACCAATACATAGTCGACATGTTTCTTCTCAGCAAGGACTTTGTTGTCGTCGGCTTTGCGAAATGCATGGCAGGAATGGGGCGCGGTGCACATCGCGCGCGACAGGGCGAAATGTGGCTCCCGCTTCAGCGCCAATTCGTCGAGGGGCTAGCTGGGGCCTCCCAGGGTCTCCTGGAACATCCTGGGGCTTCACGGGGCTTCCCCAGGGCCTCGCGGATCCTCCTGGGCTTCCTGAGGCATCCTGAGGCTTCCTGGGATTCCCCGAGGCTTCTGACACCTAGGTCTTCTTGCAGCCTCCTGGAACCTCCTGAGCTTCCTGGGCCCTCCTGAAGCCTCCTGGGGCTTCCTGGGGTTCGCTGGGGCCTCCTGCAACCTCCTGAGGCCTCCTGGGGCCTCCACTTGGGGCCTCCTCGGCTCGTGCTGAAATGCCTGCGCAGTCGTTGGGAAGCGCCAGGAATTTCTCATCGGTAACCGCCATCGCGACTGCATCAACTGTGACAAAGCACCTTGCCGATCTGATTTCGGTTCCCAGTTGCGCCAGCAGTGTTTCTTATGTTGTGGGAGGGCGGGTGGAAATGGGCATGCAATGCTTGACTCGCTCGAGCTGGCTATATTGACTCCTACTCCTACTCCTACTCCTACTCCTACTCCTACGCCTCCTCCTACTCCTACTCCTACTCCTACGCCTACTCCTACTCCTACTTCTACTCCTACTCTTAGTCTTACTCCTACTCCTCCTATTCCTGTTCCTACTCCTACCCCTTCTCCTCCTCCTCCTCCTCCTCCTCCTCCTCCTCCTCCTCCTCCTCCTCCTCCTACTCCGACTCCGACTCCTACTCCTACTCCTACTCCTACGTCCGGGTGGTCCCATCCTAACCTGTAAAAAACAATACAAAATCAACATTTTTCTTATTTTTTCCTCTCGACATGGACGTCCTGTCGTCCACGGCGATAATCCATTGCAAAAAATACCACAAAGAGCACATGCGCGCGTTCATGTCAGAATCCTACCGAACACCGTGTGTTTGCAAGCATTTCAACATAAAAACATCAAAAACCCAATGCTTTTTTTCACAAAAATTGTACAAATTTCCCGCCCGGGCTCTCTTGCTGAAATCATAGGAAAACCATAGGAATCTTAAGAATTCTGTCAAATCCAGCGATTTCACGTCATCGCGCGGTGCACTCGCGATGCTCTGTCATGCACCCAGGCCGCGAATCCTGTGCAACAAATACCACAAAGAGCACACTCGCGCGTTCATGTCAGAATCCTACCGAACACCGTGTGTTTGCAAGCATTTCAACATAAAAACATCAAAAACCCAATGCTTTTTCACAAAAATGCTTTGGGGTGTCCTGTCAGACCGTCGGGCTTCCTCCGGCCACCTCTGGCTTCCTGCGGTGTACCGGGCCATTCTCGACTCGTCTGGCAATGCGTGCGCGGCATTCAACACGCGCTCGCCAGTTCCCGTCGGCAACCGCCATCGCGGCCGCATCAGCTGTACCAAACCGGCTGGCCGGTGTGACTTCGGCCCCCAGTTGTGCCAGCTTTGCTTCTTATGTTGTGGGAGGGCGGGTGGGACTGGGCATGCCATGCTTGACTCGCTCGAGCTGGCTAGCTTGACTCCTACTCCTACTCCTTATTCCTTATTAGAATATACTCCTACTCCCCCCTCAGGCCGGCAGATAGGGGCCGCATCCGGGTGGTCCCATCCTAACCTGTAAAAAACAATACAAAATCAACATTTTTCTTATTTTTTCCTCTCGACATGGACGTCCTGTCGTCCACGGCGATAATCCATTGCAAAAAATACCACAAAGAGCACACGCGCGCGTTCATGTCAGAATCCTACCGAACACCGTGTGTTTGCAAGCATTTCAACATAAAAACATCAAAAACCCAATGCTTTTTCACAAAAATTGTACAAATTTCCCGCCCGGGCTCTCTTGCTGAAATCATAGGAAAACCATAGGAATCTTAAGAATTCTGTCAAATCCAGCGATTTCACGTCATCGCGCGGTGCACTCGCGATGCTCTGTCATGCACCCAGGCCGCGAATCCTGTGCAAAAAATACCACAAAGAGCACACTCGCGCGTTCATGTCAGAATCCTACCGAACACCGTGTGTTTGCAAGCATTTCAACATAAAAACATCAAAAACCCAATGCTTTTTCACAAAAATGCTTTGGGGTGTCCTGTCAGACCGTCGGGCTTCCTCCGGCCACCTCTGGCTTCCTGCGGTGTACCGGGCCATTCTCGACTCGTCTGGCAATGCGTGCGCGGCATTCAACACGCGCTCGCCAGTTCCCGTCGGCAACCGCCATCGCGGCCGCATCAGCTGTACCAAACCGGCTGGCCGGTGTGACTTCGGCCCCCAGTTGTGCCAGCTTTGCTTCTTATGTTGTGGGAGGGCGGGTGGGACTGGGCATGCCATGCTTGACTCGCTCGAGCTGGCTAGCTTGACTCCTACTCCTACTCCTACTACTCCTACTCCTACTCCTACTCCTACTCCTACTCCTACTCCTACTCCTACTCCTACTCCTACTCCTACTCCTATTCGTCGTCGTCGTCGTCTTCCTCCTCCTCCTACGCCCACTCCTGCTCCTGCTGCCTGCCATTCCTGCTCCCCCGCCGCCGCCGCCGTCGCCGAGGCCGCCGCCGCCTCCGCCGCCGCCGCTCGCCGCCCGCCGTCCGCCCAGGAGGCGCCACGCGGGCGGAGGCGCGCGGGCGCCCCCGCCCCCCCTCGGCGCGGGCGCGGGGAGCCGCCATCCACGGAGCCCACACGGCAGGCTCGCACCGCGCGGCGGGTGCCGCGGCGACCCGCGGGCCCTCGAGGGTGGAGCGCCGCGCCGGGGGCCCACAGGGGCGGCCGCGCTGGCGGCCGCTCGGCCCCGTCGGAATGCCATGCTCGTCGGCCGAAGGCTGAACGATCCGCGCGGTGCCAGACGCCAGCGCCGGCGGCGTCGCGACGCGCGCCAATACGGGAGCACGCCATGAGACGCGCATATGCAAGAGCTCGAAGGTCCGCGCGGATTTCTCGGAGCGTCGCTACACCCCCCCCCTCCCTGGCGTGCGGAACGCGCCGGGGGCGGCGCTGGAGGCGCCGCCAGGGGGCCCCAGCGCCGATCCGAGGAATCCGCGCGGACCTCCGAGGTTTTACGTTTATGCCATTGTTTGTTCCTCCATTCATGTATATGACAGGTTCGCGTCGCGACGTCGCGGGCCTTGGTCTCTGGCACCGCGTGGATCGTTCAACCCTGAACGATCGGCGGCTTTTCGATCGCGCGCCAATTGGCCATGCGCAGAGGGGGGCCAGGGGGAGTGGGGAAGACTTCTCAGAAGGAGGCCGCCTCGTAGCCCGGCCCGCCCTAAAGACTGGCCTCGGGGTGCGACAGGGAGAAATTATGTCTAAGGAAGAGGAATGGAGAAGGAGGAGGAGAAGGAGGAGGAGGAGGAGGAGGGGGCGAGCGCCAGAAGGAGAAGCAGCAAGAGGACGAGCAGAAGCGGCAGGACGAGAAAGAGGTTCAGAGGGGCTGCTCCGCGAGTCGGAAGGTCGGCCTCCTCCAAGCAGCAGCCCTCGTTCCAAGGAGCTTCCCCCCTCTCCCGCTGCCGCCCCGTGGCGCGCCGAAGAAGAACAAAGACGACAGTTGGCCTCCGGCGCCGCCCCCTTGGCGCGCTCTGGCCTTGCTGCGCGGGAGGAGGTTTCTGCAGGACGGTGTTTGGGCGCGCTCCGCATGCCGTGCGCCCGCCGCTCGAGGAGGGAGGTGGGAGGAGGAGGAGGAGGAGGAGGAGGAGGAGGAGGCAGGAGAGGAGGAGGAGGAGGAGGAGAGGAGGAGGAGGAGGAGGGAGGAGGAGGAGGAGGAGGAGGAGGAGGAGGAGAGGATAAGAGGGAGGAGGAGGAGGAGGAGGAGGAGGAGGAGGAGGAGGAGGAGGAGGAGGAGGAGGAGGGGCAGGAGGAGGAGGAGGAGGAGGAGGAGGAGGAGGAGGGAGGACAGGACAAGCTAGGTGCGCTCGCGTCATGTCTGACATCCTGCCCCTCCCTCCCATCCCTTACCATGGCGTAGATCCCCTCTCTACTCGCACAGTCGGATGTCGAGCAGGGCAATGATCCCGAAAGGGTACGCGATGCATTGTAGAGCACGGCATGGCATGGCGTATAAGAGCACCGCAAGGCGTAGTATGTCACAGCATGGCGTGGCGTGGCGTAGTGAAGAATTGCATCACAAAGCTTTGCTACGCAAAGCATGGCATCGCACAGCGGCCCCGAACATAACATTGCATAGCATGGCGTTGAAGATCAAAGCATAGCATGGCATAACACGACGTGGCACTCAAGCACTGCATATCACAGCTTCAGCTGAAGGCATGGCATCGCGCAGCGGAAAGCAACCTAGCATTGCATTGCATGCCGTGGCATGGCACGGGAAATGACGCCAGCGCTGCAGCGGGAGCACGATTCGGAACGAGCGGAAACGCGGAAATGAGGCCAGCGCTGCAGCGGGAGCACGATTCGGAACGAGCGGAAGCACGGAAATGAGGCCAGCGCTGCAGCGGGAGCACGATTCGGAACGAGCGGGGCCCGAAAATGAGGCCGGCGCCTCAGCGAGAGCAGCATTTTTGAAAAAATGCAGGCGAAAACCCAACTCCGGGGAATCCTGTGTGTAAAAAAACAGTACGCGGGGGGGGGGGGCGAACACTCCCAACCCGTCATCAGGGGAAGGAGGAGAGTAGGAGGAGGGGAGGAGGAGGGGGAGGAAAAGGAGGACGAGGAAGAGGAGGAGGAGGAGGAGGAGGAGGAGGAGGAGGAGGAGGGAGGAGGAGGAGGAGGAGGAGGAGGAGGAGGAGGAGGAGGAGGAGGTGGAAGGGTTCAGGAGGAGGAGTTTGAGGAAGAGGAGTATGAGGGATACGAGATAAGGAGGGGGATGGGTGGGAGAGGAGGAAGATGAGGTTAGTGATGACGGTGATGCTAGTGATGACGATGGGGTGATGACGACGATAATGATGCTGGTGGTTGTTGTGATGGCGAGCGCGGTGTCCTCCTTCTCCGCTTCGCCAGCTCTGAACTCCTCGAGGCCACTGGGCGCGCGAGGTGGACCCTGCGATGCTGGCGCAGGCGCCAACCCCACAGGAGCACGGTCGACGTAGTAGTAATCGTAGTAGGCGTAGTACTCGCTCGAGCTCTCGTCTCCACGATGCGAGCGCCGGCCCGGACCGGCCATGGCTGGTGGCGGGTCCGTGGCCCGGGGCTCATCGGGCGCAGGGAGTGCCGCCGTGGCCGGTGGCCCTGAGGGCGCCGCCACCGCTGGCATCTCGTCGCTGCTCCCCTCCTCGCAGCTGGCGGCGCCGGACGCACCTGGGTCCGCTTGCTGCCCGCGCGGTGGAACCTCCTCATCCTCGTCATCAGGTCCCGCCCGCTCGTGGCCTCCCTCTTCGGAGCCCGTCACGATGGCGGACGCGTGGACCGTCATATGTGAGAGCCCCCCTCACGCGATCATTACGTTGAACTTCAGCAGCTAGTGTCCTGTATACTTTCCCAACAGGGATTATCATGGTCTTCTCTGTGCTTATTTGCGCACCGTTACTGGTATGTCGAAACGATAAAATGGCCCGCTCTCTGGCAATCGCCTGTCCAAGAATTGTTTGTAGTTCCCAGATGGACACCCAGGCTTCAAAGCATACGTGGACCAATCGCCCCCTGGAACAGCACACACATCAAAATGATAACACAATATCGCGAAAGGGATGTCGATGATGAGGGCCTTCTGATGACCTTGGTGGTGGTGGTTGCTGTGGTGGGAATCAGGAGGAGGAGATGAGGACGGAGGAGTGATGATGAGGAGAAGGAGAGAGGAGTCAGAGGAGGGAGGAAGAGGATGAGAAGGAAGATACGAACGATGATTATGATGATGCTGCTGATGATATGATGGTGATATGCTGATGCTGATGCTGATGCTGATGCTGATGATGCTGATGATGATGATGACGATGATGATGATGATGATGATGATGATGATGATGATGATGATGATGATGATGATGATGATGGGGTGATGATCATCTTGATGATGATGACGATGATGATGATGATGATGATGCTGCTGCTGATGATGATGATGATGAGGAGGAGTATGAGGCCGCACCAGATCTGCTCATTCATACCGAGTGCGAGGGATTCCAGGTCTTTCCCCCGACCACAAAGGAGGCATGACTGGAGGTGAGGATGGGGACTCGGGGTCTGGGACATTATATTAGAGGAGCGCCAGTTGAGACAACGGTAGTTGGCCTTCAGGGGTTCCCGTCGTCGTCACGGCTGGACGCAGTTTCGGAACACTAGTGCGTTTGGACCCCCAGGATAGGTCTGGAGACCGATTTTGAAATGCCGGTGTCTCAAATCGCCCTGCTCCGATCTTGGGGGCTCGAGAATCTCCCAGCAGTGCACTTTTCACTAGCGAGCCGCCAGCCACCGTAGCCTTCTCAATGATCCACTTTGCGGTGAGATCGAAGACGCCTACGGCGAATCACCGCCGCTCCCTGCCTTCTGGAAACGCCCATGCCGCCAAACGTTGGGCCGAAGTCGGGCCAAGCTATCCAGCTGCTGGCGGCAAGTCCCGCCACCGTGCCAGCCCAGTTTTCTGGGTGGCGACTGTTCGAGGGGACATGGGAGGCCATAACGTGTGATACCTCGTGTCTCCAGGCTTGGGAGATTGGATGATGATGATCATTATTATTAGGATTATGAGGATAGTGAGGGCTATGACGACGATGATGATGATGATGATGATGATGATGATGATGATGATGATGATGATGATGATGTTGATGACGATGTCAATGTCGATGTCGATATCGATGATGCTGATGATGATGATGATTACGATGGTGATGATGCTGATGACGACGATGATGATACTGATACTGATACTGATGATGATGACGATGATGATGATGATGCTGATGTGCTGGTGATGGTGGTGATGTTGGTACTGATGATGATGATGATGATGATGATGATGACGATGATCATGATGAGGATGATTATGGTGATGATGCTGATGCTGACGATGATAAGGATGGTGCTGCTGCTGATGCTGATTCTGATGATGATGCTGATGATGGTGCTGCTAAACATACTGACAATGTTTGTTATGATAATGTAGTAGTTGATGATGGTGTGGTGAGAATTATGGTGATGTTGACGGCGATGATGCTGATTCTGCTCATGATGCTGCTGATGATGCTGATGCTGATGTTGCTGATGATGATGTTGATGATGATGATGATGATGATGACGATGATGATGATGATGATGATGATGATGATGATGGGGTGATGATCATCTTGATGATGATGACGATGATGATGATGATGATGATGATGATGATGATGATGATGATGACGATGATCATGATGATGATGATTATGGTGATGATGCTGATGCTGACGATGATACGGATGGTGCTGCTGCTGATGCTGATTCCGATGCTGATGCTGATGATGGTGCTGCTAAACATACTGATAATGTTTGTTATGATGATGTAGTAGTTGATGATGGTGTGGTGAGAATTATGGTGATGTTGACGGCGATGATGCTGATTCTGCTCATGATGATGCTGATGATGCTGATGCTGATGTTGCTGATGATGATGTTGATGATGATGCTGATGCTGATGCTGCTGCTGATGATGCTGATGCTGGTACTGATCCCATGCTCATGCTGCTGCTTTGGATGACGATGACGACGATGATGGAATGAGGATGCTGCTGCTGCTGATGATAATGATGGTGCTGATGAGGGCGATGATGCTGCTGCTGATAATGATGATGATGTTGATCATGGTTGGTTGTTGGTTGTTGGCTGTTGGTTGTTGGTTGTTGGTTGTTGGTTGTTGGTTATTGGTTGTGGTTGCTGTTGTTGTTGTTGATGTTGTTGTTGTTGATATTTGGTGTTGTTGATGTTGTGGTGGTTGTTGTTGTTGTTGTTGTTGTTGTTGTGGTTGTTGTGGTTGTTGTTGTTGTTGTTGTTGTTGTTGTTGTTGTTGTTGTTGTTGTTGTTGTTTGTGGTGTCGGCGTCGGCGTCGGCGGCGGCGGCGGCCTTGGTGCTGCTGCTGATGATGATGATGTTGTTGATGATGATGATGATGATGATGATGCTGCTGCTGATGATGATGATGATGCTGATGATGATGATGATGATGATGATGATGATGATGATGATGATGATGATGATGATGCTGATTTACCTCCTTCGGGCCATCTTGGGGCTGTTTTGGCCTCCCGTGAGGCAGTCTTGGGGGTTCTTTGGGGCCTTCTTAGGCCGTCCTGGGGCCCTCTTGCGCCTGCTTGTGGCTCACTTTGGCCGTCTTGGGGCCCTCTTGGTCGTATTGCGGGTGCCGTGGGGCCGTCTTGGCGCCGTCTTGGGCCGTCGAATGGCCTTCTGAGGCCGTCTTGGGTCCCACGGACCGTCCTCTCGGGCCGTCTTGGGGCCGTCTTGGATGCCTCTTGGGCCATCGTGGAGTCCTCGTTGGCCGTCTTGAACTGAAGGCAGCCCGAAAAGGCGAGAATGCGAAACTCATGAAACAAACCCGAGGAGAATCACTGATTTTGGCTTTCTCGGACCCTGAAGTCCTCTTATGGCCATCTTGGGCACCTTTGGAGGCATCTTGGGCTGTCTTGAATCAACATCGGGCCGCCTTGGGGCAATCTTGGGCCGTCTTCGAGGCATCTTGGGCCATCTTGGTGTCCCTGGTTGCCTGCACGGGCCGCCTTGGAAGCTCGGGGCTCATATACATGGTTTTTAACGAGGGATCGTTGCTTGGGAGGCCCTGGAGCGCCTTGGGGCAGCGGCTGGGAATGCGGGAAGTGCACGATCCTCGAGCGGGTGCGCGTGGTATGAGGGGCCCAAGGGTTACCATCGATGCGAGAAGTGCACAATCCTCGAGCGGGCGTGCATGAAATATGGGTTCACACCGATCCAGCTTAATCACCTGTTCGGCCCCACCGCGCCAGTCAAAAGGCGAGCGGAGGGGTGGTTCAAACGCAGAGCCCGAGCAGGGGCGCCAGATGGTTAGGGGTACGAGTGCGAACCACTACGTGGCGCTGCAGGGAGGAGAGAACGCATGAAGGGAGGAAAGGAGGAACGCGCGACGAGCGAAGACGAGAGGCGAGGCCGGGAGGAAGGGAGAAGAGGGACGAGCGACAAGGGAGGCGACCGAGGAAATACGGGCGAGAAAAATCGAGCGGACGCCGCCACACTGCCGTGGCCGACGGCAGGCTAACTTAGGAGGAGGGGGTTCATGCATTGGCTGCCATGTGGGAAGTGCGCCATCCTCGAGCAGGCACGCGTGGAATGGGGGTTCAGGCTTTAGCTGCCATGCGGGACGTGTACCATGCTCTAGCCAGCCCGCGTGGAATGGGGTGCAGACACCGGCTGCCATGCTGGAGTGCACCATCCTCGAGCGGGCACGAAGGAAGCGGCCTCGGCGAGTATGGGGAATGCACGCAGCAGTCTGCGAGTAGAGGGAGGGGCGGTCCCTTGTTAGATTCCTATAACCCTACCAGGCAGACCTTGGCATTCTTCACGCCTCAACGTGCTAGGGGTAATGCTGGCGGATCGGACTATGTGTTCCCCCAGCCGTCGCGGACCCCCTTTGAAGAACGCTTGAGAGAGGCAGGGAAAGGAGGATGAGGAGGATGAGGAGGAGAGGGAGGAGAAGGAGGACGAGGAGGATGAGGATGAGAAGGAGGATGAGGAGGAGAGGGATGAGAAGGGGGAAGAGGGAGGAGGGGAAGGATGAGGAAGTGGAGTTGGAGGAGGGAGGGGAGGACGACGACAAGGGCTGAGGAGAGGGATGAGGAGGAGGAGGAAGGTGGAGGAAGGGAGGACGTGGGAGGAGATGAAAGGAGAGGAGAAGGATGACGAGCAGGAGGAGGAGGAGGTGGAGGAGGAGGAGGAGGAGGAGAAGATGGAGGAGGAGGAGGAGGAGGAATTCTAGGCGAACGCCTCTGAAGGCGACCTTTAGGAAAAAATAGCTCCAACACTTCCTTGCCTTCGGTGAGCGCACCGTGGCCGAAAACATTGCCTTCAGCATTTCTGTTGCTGTTGCCTTCTCTTAGCAAGTTGCCGTCGTACCCACCCACTGCCCATTTCCATCTCATCGACCCGGTTCGGCATCGAGTCTGGCCGGACCGATGCGCGTCGGTCTCGATGCTCTGACGATCCGAGGCGGCCCGCGAGGCTCGCATGGGCGCTGCTGTGCATCCCCGTGCGGCCAGTCCGTTTCGAGCCCGATTCCGTGCCGATGCGGCTCGGGGCGCCGACGCGCGCCCCGAAGCGATCCGATCTCCCGGTGCGGTGATGGCGTGCCGCGGCGAGGGAGTGCCTCTCGGGCGTTCCTGGAGGCTCTCGTCGCCACCGCTGGGCGCTGCTCGATCCAGGGCACGTTCCGATCCGATCCGACTTCCCGACTCGTTGGCCTCCATGAGGGGGGTGATGACCAGCGGTGTCGGACGGGGCTGGGAGGAGGATGAGTCCTTTCCAGAGCGTTCCAGAGCGCTCTCGGAGCGTTCTGGAGCGCTCTGAGAAGGCCGCGGCGCCCGAGACATCCTCCGGAACCGCCCGATCTCAGAGAGTCTCGATTCATCCTCACCCGAATTTATCTTCGTCCTGGTTTCGTCTTATCGATTTGTGCTCACCCAAGCCTATCTTCGTCCTGGCTTTGTCTTACCTGTTGTGGTGGGTACCACAGCTGGGGTCGTGAGGTCTCCCCAGACTTCGTGGTCCCCCTTCTCATTTCAGCACGCCCTTCGTCCCCCCCCCCCCGGGGCCGCGGACATGCCTCGGGCCATGCTCTGCAAGCCCCCCCCCTCTTGGGCGTCGTGCTTTTTCACGGAAAGGGCTCCGGCCCAGGGCTCTCTTCTAGCTGTTGCCCCCCGGAATCGACGGGAAGAGGGCCGGCGAAAATCTTTGCGGCAAATAACGAGGCGGGTTGAGGGCAGGCGAACTCATTTTTGAGGATGTCCCGAGCGAAACGCTTGTTTTTCAGAATTTGTTGAGGATGTCTCGAGCGAAGCGCTTGTTTTGTATTCTAGACTGTTCCTCTGCCGGGGGGCCACAATTCACAGGATGTCTCAGGTGAAGTGCTTGTTTTCACGTGCCCAGATCTTGAGGATGTCTCGAGCGAGACGCTTGGTTTCACACGTCCAGATTGCCCAGGCAGATCTCTAGCATGAGGATTGTTGAGGATATCTCGAGCGAGATGCTTGGTTTCACACGTCCAGGTCGCCCAGGTGGATGTGTAGCATGAGGATGTGTTAAGGAAGTCTCGATCGAGACGCTTGTTTGCACGTGTCTAGGTTGCCCAGGCGGATGTCTAGCATGAGGATGTGTTGAGAATGTCATGAGCGAAACGCTTGTCTTCACGTGTCCAGGTCGCCCAGGCACAGCACAGCCCTCGGCACGGATCGATACACTCAGCATTGCAACCTGGCACGTTCCCTGGCACGTTCCGTGGCGCGTCCCGTGGCGAGTCCCCCTGGCACGTCGCGCGGCGCGCCCCCTGGCACGTCCCTTGGCACGTTGCCTGGCGCGTCCCTTGGGACGTTCCGCGGGGCGTCTTCCTGGCATGTCCCCCTGTCAATTAGCTCTGGGGCAGCTACTATGTGCTCACGCAGCTCGAGCTTGAGATCCAGATCAGTTCGGTCAGGACTCGGATGCAGAGGAGGACTCGATCCACAGCGCTATAGAGCACGTCCCCTAGCGCGTCGCCTGGCACGTTCCCTGGCACATTCCGTGGCGCGTCCAGTGGCGAGTCCCCCTGGCACGTCGCGCGGCGCGTCCCCTGGCACGTCCCGTGGCACGTCGATTGGCTCGTTCCGTAGCGCGCCCCCATGGCACGTCGCGCGGTGCGCCCCCATGGAACGTCCCCTGGCACGTTGCTTGGCGCGTCCCTTGGGACGTTCCGCGGGGCGTCTTCCTGGCATGTCCCCCTGTCAATTAGCTCTGGGGCAGCTACTATGTATGTACTCACGCAGCTCGAACTTGAGATTCAGATCAGTTCGGTCAGGACTCGGATGCAGAGCAGGACTCGATCCACGACGCTATAGAGCACAATCTCGGCGCGGCATGGCACATCGCAATTCAGCACGGCGCAGCACAGCACAGCCCTCGGCACGGTACATCAAGATCGATGCATTCAGCATTGCAACCTGGCACGTTCCCTGGCACGTGCCGTGGCGCGTCCCGTGGCGAGTCCCCCTGGCACGTCGCGCGGCGCGTCCGCTGGCACGTCCCTTGGCACGTCGCCTGGCGCGTCCCTTGGGACGTTCCGCGGGGCGTCTTCCTGGCATGTCCCCCTGCCAATTAGCTCTGGGGCAGCTACTATGTGCTCACGCAGCTCAAGCTTGAGATCCAGATCAGTTCGGTCAGGACTCGGATGCAGAGGAGGACTCGATCCACAGCGCTATAGAGCACAATCGCGGCATGGCACATCGCAATTCAGCACGGCGCAGCACAGCGCAGCCCTCGGCACGGTACATCAAGATCGATGCACTCAGCATTGCATTTGCCCGTGTCCTAACCAAGTAACCGTTGCCATGTGCCTTACAATTTTGTGTTCCTTTCCGGGTTCGTGGGACGATCATGTTCCATGACGTGGACCCCCGCGTGTCTCGACCCGCTCCCCCGATCGGTTTTCCATCTTTTTCATCCCGAGTTTTTCTCTGACGCTCCCGGGGCCTGGCCAGGGCCAGAAATAGGGGAACAAAAAGTGACATAAACATAAAAACTCGGAGGTCCGCGCGGATTTCTCGGATCGGCGCTGGACCCCCCTCCCTGGCGCGCGCAGCGCGCCAGGGGTGGCGCCGGAGGCGCCGCCAGCTGGCCCCAGCGCCGATCTGAGAAATCCTCGCGGACCTCCGAGTTTTTATGTTTATGTCACTTTCTGTTCCCCTGAGAAAATTGCAAAAACTCCTCCGTCTTGTCTTCCTCAGGATCCAAGCCAAGACATGTGATGTTTGATTTTTTCAGTGCAGGGTCCCTGGAAGTCCCGACCCTTTCCCTTGGACCGGGTTTTCTTCCCGAGTCGTTTTCTGACGGCCCCGGGGCCAGGGAAGGGTCCCCAGAGGCCTAAGACGGCCAAAAAGCTCCCGTCCTGACTTTTTCACGACGCGAGCCCGGGGAGGGGTTTGGCTCGGATTCCGGCCGAGGTTCGACGCTGGCCGCTTTTGCCCCGCCGCCGCCCCGAAGAGGCTGGAACGCGGCCTCCCGGCGCGACCTGTGCGCCCTGCGCGCCGGCCTGCCCGCCAGCGACGAGCCCCGGAGGCGGCTGGGGTGCGCAGAAGCGGCGATAGCGGCGGCACGGCGGTGGCGTCGGCAGTGTTGCGGCGAAGGCGACGACGGGGAGGTGGGGTTGGGATGGGGGGGAGGGGGGAGCGAGGGAGGAGCAGGCGGAGGAGGGAGGAGGTGGAGGAGGAGGAGGCGGAGGAGGGAGGAGGCAGAGGCTTATTAGGAGGAGGAGGGGGGACATGGGGGGGGAGGAGGGGGTGGAGGTAGCGGATAGGACCAGCACAAGGACGATGATGAGGAGGCGAGCAGGAAAGGGATGGTTAGGAGCAGGAGGGGGAGTAGGAGGGGAATTTGCAGGGGCCGGGAGCAGGAGAGGATGATGATACGGATGAGGATGATAATGACGAGGAGCTTGAGGATGGTGATGGTGATGGTGATGGTGATGAAGATTATGAAGATGATGAAAATGATGATGATGCTTGTGACGATGATGATGCTGCTGATGATGATGATGACGATGATGACGCTGCTGCTGATGATGATGCTGCCGATGATGATGATGATGATGATGATGATGATGATGATGATGATGATGATGATGATGATGATGATGATGATGATGATGATGATGATGATTATGACGATCGTGATGGTGATGGTGATGATGATGATGGTGATGGTGGTGGTGGAGGTGATGTATGATGATGATCGTGATGGTGATGGTTATGGTGGTGATGGATGCCGATGGAAGTGGAGGTGGTGGGTCATGATGAGTATGATGGTAATGGTTGTGGTGGCGATAGATGATGGTGGTGGTGGATGGATGATGATGATGATGATGATGATGATGATGCAGCTTTAAGTGATGATAGTAATACTGATGATGGTGGTGATGATGATCATTCTAATGATGGTGATGATGATGGCGAACACAATGTTGATGATGATGATGATGATTGTGATGATGACGATGATGATGATCGTGATGATGATGATGATGATGATGATGATGATGATGGTGATTGTGGTGGTGGTCGAGGTGATGTATGTATATGATGATGGTGATGGTTGTGGGGGTGATGGATGTTGAGATGATGATGGTGGTGGTGATGGGTGATGATGGTGGTCGTGGTGATGGATGATGATGATGATGATGATGATGATGATGATGATGATGATGATGATGATGATGATGATGATGATGATGGTGATGCTGATGACGTTGATGATGACGATGACGGTAACGACGACGATTAATCATAATTTTAAGAATCATCATAATACTCATAATACTATGGTGGTGACGATTGATCATGCTGATGTGGACGATGCAGAGGATGATGATGACATGGAGGAGCAGCATGCTGGTGATGATGATGGTGATTCTGGTGATTTCGTCTGATGCTGATGGTGGTTGTGGTAGAGTCGAGTCATGATAATCATGGTGGTGGCTATGGTGTGGTGGTGTTGCTAGATGTTGGTGAAGGCGGTGATGATGTCGATGGATGACGATGGTAATGATTGTGTTGATGATGCTCGTGATGGTGGTGGTGATGGATGATGGTGATGGTTGTGATGAATGATGACGGTGACGACGGTGACGGC
>CAUYUJ010020399.1:145000-157674 GCA_963575745.1 Prorocentrum cordatum
CGATCCTCGATCCTCCTCCTCCTCCTGGACCCAATGCTGAGCGAAGCGGGGGAACTCACAAATACCAGATCGGCATCGACGATTCTTCCGAATGATGGTGATCCAAAGTTGTTCTCTTCCTGATGAAGTTTCAAGAAGTACACAGGGGATCATCCCTCTTTGACCTGTTTTGAGTCTAGGGCCTCGGCCCCCTGCGTGGGTCGGTAACGACCGAAGAAGAAGCACGCTATAAACCAATCAGATTTTTTTTAGGGCTATAGGGCTATGGGCCTAAATAACTATAGGGCTATAGGGCTATGGAGCTATGGGGCTATCAGGCTATATGGCTATAGGGTTATAGGGCTATTGGGCTATAGGGGGTATAGGGCTATAGGGCTATAGGACTATACGGTTATAGGGCTATATGGCTATAGGGCTATAAGGCTATCAGGCTACAAGGTTATAGGGCTATACTGCTATAGGGCTACCGGGCACCTGGGCACCCGGGCACCTCTGGGCACCCCGGGCACCTGGGTGCACCTGGGCACCCAGGCACCCCGGGACATTCGGGCACCCGGGCACCCGGGGCCTCCTGGCCCCTGGGCCGGCCACCGAAATCGGCGACGCACTTCACCTAACCATATGAAACCGCTAGGGCCCCTACAGAGGCAAGCTCTGATTGGGGAATTTTTGGCGCTCAGCGCGGATTTCCCCCTGGCGCGCTCCTCGCGCCAGGGAGGGGGGTCTAGCGCAGATCCAAGAAATCCGCGCGGAGCGCCAACAGTTTATGTTTATGCCGTTTCTTCTTCTTCTTCTTCTTCATCTTCTAAACGGCCAGTCTGCTCCCGGGGACGTCTCCGCGATCCCCCGTTCCTCGATCCTTATCTATCCCCAATCCTCCCTCCTCCTCCACCTCCTCGACACGAGGCCGGCCGACCCCGCCCACACCTCGATCCTCTTCCTGATCGAGGAGGACGAGGAGGAGGATCGAGGGGTGGGCGCGGGGTCGGAGGATCGATGATCGAGGATCGAGGAGGAGCATCGAGGAGGAGCCTCCTCCTCGACCCTTCTCCTGCTCCTTCTCCTGCTCCTCCTCCTCCTCCTCCTCCTCCTCGTCCTCATCCTCCTCCTCCTCCTCCCCCTCCTCCTCCTCCTCCTCTCCTCCTCCTCCTCCTCCTCCTCCTCCTCCCCCTCCTCCTCGACTCGACGCCGGCGGATCCCGCCTACCCCCGACGCCCCGGGGCGCCCGAGGCCCGTGGTGCAGCCGCCGCCCGACCCAGCGCAGGGCAGAGCAGCGGCGGGCTCCTCGGCCGCCCCCGGCCGCGAGGACGGGCCTGCCCGGCCGGCCTCCGAGGGCCTTCCCGGCCGGCCCGGCCTCCGAGGGTTCGAAAATGATGATGATGATGATGATGATGATGATGATGATGATGATGATGATGATGATGATGATGATGATGATGATGATGATGATGATGATGATGATGATGATGATGATGATGATGATGATGATGATGATGATGATGATGATGATGATGATGACGATGATGATGATGATGATGATGATGATGATGACGATGACGATGATGACGATGACGATGACGATGATGATGACGATGATGATGCTGCTGCTGATGATGATGATGATGATGATCATGATGGTGATGCTGATGCTGATGATGATGATGATGATGATGATGACGATGATGATGATGATGATGATGATGATGGCGATGACGGTGATGTTGATGCTGTTGCTGCTGATGATGACAATGATGCTGCTGATGGTGATGATGATGAAGATGCTCCTGGTGGTGATGATGCTCCTGCTGATGATGACGATGGCGATGGTGCTTCTGCTGCTGATGATGATGATGGTGATGATGATGATGGGGCTGCTGCTGCTGATGATGATGATGATGCTGTTGATGGTTATGATGATGATGGTGGTGATGATGACGATGATGATGATGTTGATGATGACGCCGACGCTGCTGCTGCTGATGATGACGTTGACGATGCTGATGATGATTATGATGATGACGATAAGGATGATGATAATGGTGATGGTCATGATGATGATACTGATGCTGCTGATGATGATAATGGTGACTATGGCGATGATGCTGATGATGGCGATGCTGATGATGCTGATGATGATTCTGAGGATGCTGATGACAATTATGCTGATGGTGGTGATGACGATGATCATTATACTGATGATGCTGATGATGATGCTGCTGAGGCTCGTGATGCTGATGCTGATGATGGTGTAGATGATGATGCTGATGATGATCATGATGATGATTATGATGCTGCTGCTGATGATGATGATGATACTGATGATGCTGATGATGATGATGATGCTGCAGCTGATACTGTCGCTGCTGATGATGATGCTAATTCTGATACTGATTCTGGTGGTGATGATACTGTTGCTGCTGCTGCTGCTGATGCTGCTGATGATGATGATGATGATGATGATGATGATGTTGATGATGATGATGCTGATGATGGTGATGGTGAGGATGCTGACGATGATGATGTTGATGATAATGATGCTTCTGCTGATGATGATGCTGATGACGATGACGATGATGCTGCTGTCGCTGATGATGATAAGCCTGCGATGATGATTATGAGGATGACGGTGCTGCTGATGTCGCCGCTCTGGTGCGAAAGGGGCCCACGTAAGTTCACGCTTGCTCCGCTCGGGGGCACGCAACTCCCACGTATTTTCACGCTTTTTGCGCTCGGGGGCGAACGGGGCCCACGTGTTTCCACGCTTGTCCTGCTGTGGGGCGAGCGGAACCCATGTGTTCTCACGCTTGCTGCGCTCTGGAGCGACAGGGGGCCACGCGATTTCACGCCTGCTGCGCCACCCAAGGGGCGGTCTCCCCCTTCCAAGTGTGAGGGAGGGCAGCGGGGCAGAGCAAGCCCAACGAATCGGCGCCAGATGCATAATCGCTTGGCGCGTCCCTTCTTGGGGCTCCGAGGGGGTCTCCATGGACTTCCTGGAGGGGGGACCCGCGGGCTTTCGCGCTGGCTCCGCCCTGGTGCGAAAAGGGACCCATGACATCTCACGCCTGCGGCGCTCCGGGGCGACATGCGCCCCACGTGTTTTCACGCTCGTTCCGCCCTGGGGCGAAGGGGGCCCACGTGTTTGCACGCCTGCCCTGCGCCGCTCTGGGGCGAAAGGGACCCACATAAGTTCACTCTTGCTGCGCTCAGGGGCACAGCGATCCTACGTGTTTTCACGCTCGCTGCGCTCGGGGGCGGAACGGGCCCACGTGTTTTCACGCTTGTTCCGCTGTGGGGCCAGTGGAACCCACTTGTTTTCACGTTCATTGCGCTCTGGCGCGAAAGGGACCCACGTGATTTCGCGCTTGCTGCGACCTGGGTCGAAAGTGGCCCACATGGTGTCACACGTCCTGGCCACCCAAGGGGCGGTCTCTCCCTCCCAAATGTGGGGGAGGCCACAACAGCATAGCAAACTCAACGACTCGGCATTCGGCGCGTACTCACTTGGCACGTTCTGTCTTGGGGCTCTGGGGGGGGCTTCCTGGGGCTTCCTGGAGGGGTCTCACGTGTTCTCGCGATTATCGCATTATGGCGCGAGAGGGACCCACGTGTTTTCACGCTTGCTCCGCCCTGGGGCGAAAAGGGACCCATGACATTTCACGCTTGCTTCGCTCTGGGGCGACATGCACTCACGTGTTTTCACGCTTGTTCCGCTCCTTGGCGAAAAGGGGCCCACGTGTGTTCACGTTTACTGCGCTCTGGAGCGAAAGGGACCCACATGATTAAACGCTTGCTGCGCTATGGTGCAAAATAGGGCCCACGTGTTTTCACGCTTACTCCGTTCGGAGGCGAACGCGGCCCATGTGGTTTCACGCTTGTTCCGCTCTGGCGCGAAGTAGACTCAAGTGTTCTCACGCTTGTTCCGCCCAGGCGCCCGGGGCCCACGTGTTTTCACGCTTGTTCCACGTCGCCCAGACGGATCTTTAACGTGAGGATGTGTTGAATGTGTTTCGAGCGAAACGCTGATCCTTACGTGCCCAGACAGCCCAGGCGGATCATTAACTTGAGTACGGGTTGAGGATGTCTATGGCGAAACGCTCGCTCTGCAGGATCTGTTGAGGATATCTCGAGCGAGGTCCTCGCCTGCAGCGAAAGGCTCCTTCTGCAGGATGTGTTGAGGATGTCTCTCGCGAGCCGCCGGTTTTCCCACTGTTTGAGGAGGTGTCGAGCGGGGGCCTTGTCGTCGTCTCGGTGCTTTTCGTTTCGGTTCGGATTCGCCCCTTGATCGATTCGTCCCACTTCGGAACTGAATCGGATCTTGAGTTCGAGCTGGTTGAACGCCCCGCATGTTTCTCCCCCGCCTGTCGTGGTCTCGCTCGGTTCGCTCCTTTGCGGAATTGAATGTATCGGGCGATGGCTTCGGAATTGAATCGGATTTTAAGATCGAGCTGGTCGAGCGCCCCACGCGCCTCGACTGCTTATGATACAAATCAGTTCGGCCACGATTTTAACGCCACGGGCAGCTTGATCCATACAGCAAGTGGGCGCGGCACGGTTCAACGCGGCATGACACGTTGAACTCAGCAGAACACGGCGCTGTACAGCACAGCGCGTGGCACGGTACATCGCGATCGTTACTGTGAGAGCTGGAATTGTTCGTCGCCCCACTATTTGACGTCATGGAAGCCATGCTATGCTTTGCATTTCTACATCCTTTCCCAGGTTCGTGGGTCGATCATGCTCTGGTGGTGATGATGGTGGGGCTGCTGCTGATGGTGATGGAAGGAAGAGGAAGAGGAGGAGGAGGAAGAGGAGGAGGATGAGTTCGAGGACGAGGACGAGCAGGAGGAAGAGGAGGAGGAGGATCGAGGATTGACGATGGAGGAGGAGGAGGAGGAGGAGCGATAAACGAGGAGCTAGGAGGAGGAGGAGGAGGAGGAGGAGGAGGAGGAGGATGGAGGAGGAGGAACACCGTGTGCGGGAACGCTATCCCCCGCACTCGCTTCAGGCGCCGCGCTTGGCGGCGCGCACGCGCCCTGGGGGGGGGTGCTGGCTTCAGCGCGCCAGCCGCGATCGGCGGTGCGCGTTCCACGAGATGGTGATCAACCCCAGCTGCAACATCATCCACCAGCGGGTGAAAATTTGGGAAAAAAGGGTGGTTAACCGCGACTACAACATCGACTACGTACCAGTTGTTGAATTACCGGGTGGACAGGTACAACATCGTTTAATGGCTACGATACCTACCCGCCTTGGTTGACACATGTCGGCAAGTGTGTCGGGACCATACACGCAACAAGGAGCACGGGCGCGAACATAAGTGGACACAAAACGAGTGGGCTACAACGTCCGACGTGGGACACAGCACAGGTCCGAAAGCATCATTGTCGTCGCCGCGGCCACCCTCGCGAGGGCGTCCAGGTACGACGGCAAGCACGACGCGAAGCAGGACGCTACGTACGACGCGACGTACGGGGTGCGACGCCAGGCACGAGGCGACCGAGCAGCCCGAAGGGGTTACCGAGTGCATCGTCGTGGAGATACCAGTGGACCACGGCTACGCCGATTACGCCGACTACGACATAGACGCCTACAACGGGCACGGCGAATACAGCGACCACGACGGCAATGCCGCGTACGGGTTCTCCACCCTGCCACGAGGTACGAGGGCCACAGGCAGTGCTGCGAGGCCCGCAGGCAGAGCTACCAGGGGAACCCTGCGACGCGACGAGGGCCGCTGGCAGAGCTACAAAGGCAAGGATCAGGAGGGGAAAAAGCACACAGCCACAATTAATCGTCGATCCCCTAGAAAATATGGGAAAATATGGGAAGTGGGGGGGAAGACAAAAAATAGAGAAAATATAGGAAAATATTGGGAATCCTGTTATCTGTGTGTATTTATTTGTGTGTTTGCGGGCCCCTTCAAAGGAGCAGAGCTCCTATAACCACTCTTGAGTTCCGTGGGCCACCAGCAGCGTTTCGTGAATCACCAGCTGTGCTGCGGGGGCATCAGCAGTGCTTCGAGAAACACCAGCTGGGTGTCGAGGACCACCAGCTGCAGCGCCAGGGCTGCCTGCCGAGCCACCTGCGCGAGACCAGTACGATCGCTCGCAAGGCACTGGCACCCAGAACGTCGAGCACCACGACTTGGCAACCGAGGACTCCGAGTCGGACCTTGAGGACAACGCCGACGCAAACGCGGTGGCCTTTCGCAAGGAACACCGCGAGCTCGACTCCTACGTGCAGATGGACGTGCAGGTGGAAGTGCTCCTCGATTGCTTCAATCGTGCCAGAGCACGTTTCCTAGGTTTTTGCCGCGAATCAATCTGACCGTTTCGCCATAATTCAAAGCCGCGAATCCATATGACCGTTGCGTCCTGACAGTCTTAAGCCGTGCTCGAACACCACTCCTGTATCAATTCACGAATCTTTGAAACGGTTTCAAGCTTTGCAGACGAGTATGGCGCGCGGCGCTATGGCGAGAGCCACATTCTGAAAACCGCCCTTCATCCTCGACGCTATTTCAAACTTTCAAAGCGAATCTGCGCGACACATTTGAAACATCTCCGGTCTCCATCCTTTCGTCATTTTTTCTTTGAACGGGCGTGGGCCTAGGGTTCTCTTTTAGGGTGATGAACCTGTCCCCCGATGTCACGGTCGAAGGGGGCTAGCGGAAACATTTTGCGATGAGTAACGAGGTCGAACAGGGCCAATATAATTTAATTGTTAGGAAATTCCGAGCGAAACGTGAATTGTTGAAATTCCGGGTGATAGAACATCGGGAGAGTACAAACGCATGTTCGTTTCTTGCGGATGTTTTGAGCGAGGCGAGGATATCTCGAGCGAAACATTTGTTTTCCCCAAAAATTGCGCTTATGTTTTGGGCCAGTCTTCAGAGGATGTCTCAGGCGAAATGCTTGTTTTCCACGTGTCCAGTTCGAACAGGGGGGTCTGTTAAATGGTTGTACTCAGATGGAACCACGTGTTCCCATGTGTTCAGGTCGCCCGGGGGGGGGTATCTAAGATGGCGGCCCTGAGTTGAACTATTTGTTTTAACGTGTCCAGGCCATCCTAAGAGGTAATTTACATGGTGGCCCCAAGCTGGAACCACGTGTTTTCACGTGTCCAGGCCAACCTAAAAGGTTCTTAACATGGCGGTCCCGAGCTGGAGCCGTGTGTGTCCAGGCCACGCAGGTGGATATCTAACAAAGTGGTCCCGACTTGGAGCCATGTGTTTTTCCGTGGCCTTGCCGTCCGGGGGGGATCTAAGATTGTTGCTTTTGCCCTTCGCTGGAACCACGTGCCTTCATGTGTTCAGGCCACAAACAAGTTATCCAAAATGGTGGTCGCGAGCTGGAACCACGTTTTTTTACGCGCCCAGGCCACCCATTAGGGGACCTCACATGGTGGCCCCGAGCTGCAACCATGTGTTTTAACATGTCCAGGCCCCCCCCCAAAAGGTATCTAACAAGGTGGCCCCGAGCTGGAGCTACGAGTTTCCACGTGTCCAGGCCACTCAGAGGGGTATTTAACATGGTGGCACCGAGCTGGAACCACGTGTGTTCACATGTCCAGGTCACCCAGTGGGATATCTAATATGGTTTCCCCGAGCTGCCACCACGTATGCGGGCCACCCAGGAGGGGGGGTATCGAACATGTAGTAGTCTGGGGGCCCCCAGCGCGATGGTTGGGGGGCACAGGAGCCGTACAACATCAATACATCAACACCAGATTTGCAACAACCTGGCGCAGTTTCATCGGCTGGTGATTTTTCGATATTTCCCATTGGGGTGTCTACATGGTGGTCCCGAGCTGGAACCACGTGTTTTCACGTGTTCAGGCCACCCAGGTGGATATCTAACAAAGTGGTCCCGAGCTGAAACCGCGGTCGCGTTCGTCGCCGTCCACCGTCGTTGTCGTCGTCGGCGTTTCGGCCCGCCACCTTTCGATGCTTTCGCCTCGGCTTGGATTCGCCCTTATAATTTCGCCCTGTTGCAAAACAAGATCCTGTCGTCAGGTCTCGACTGCAGCCAGCTCTGGGCGAGCAATGCGCCCAGGAAGCTCGAGCTGGAGGCCCAGCTCAGTTCTGTCAGGATTCGGATGCCAGGAAAGACTTGCTCCACGTCGCAACAGAGCACAGAACTGTTCAGATTCGCCTCCTTTCGGTTTGCCCCGCTGCCAAACTGAATTGGATCTTGCTCGAGCTGGTCGAGCGCCCAGCGCGTTTCGATTCGGGCCAGATCTGAGTTATGCATTCAGGCAGCTCGAGCTTACGATTCAGATCAGTTCGATCGGGATTCCAACGTCATGGACGACCAGGTCCACAGTGCAATAGAGCACCGCAGTTCAACGCGGCATGGCGCGTCTCAGTTCATCACAGCAAAGCACAGTACAGCACAGCCCCTGGCATTGTACATCCCCGTCGCGACCTTGAGCAACGGAATTGCCTGTCGCCCCACATTTGGTGTTTTGAATACTTTCCATGCTTCGCACTTCTTTCTAGTTCCCTTTGTGGAATCGTTGGTCGAGCATGTTTGGGACGAATGTGTGCGGCGCTAGGGCGAGACACGCATTCTGAACACCACCCACCCTCCATCTTTGAAATGGCTTTGAACTTTTCGGACGATGGTGCGCGGCGGTTAGGCGAGAACCACATTTTGAAAACGCCCTGCCCTCCATCCTTGAAGGTGTTGCGAATCTCATGCTTCAGGATCAAAAGTGGTGGGGAAGTCTCAGGCGGAACGCCCACCCCTTCCTATCAACACGTCGGGGGGGGGGAGCGATAGGGACCAGTTTATAAGAGGGACAAGGAAGGAGGAGGAGGAAAGTCGGAGGAGGAGAAGGAGGTGGAATAAGGCGAAAAAGATAAGGAGGAGGAGGAGGAGGAGGAGGAGGAGGAGGAGGAGGAGGAGGAGGAGTTGGAGGAGGAGCAGGACGACGAAGATGAGGATGAGTATGAGGACGATAATGACGATGATGGCGATGATGATGATGATGCTGATGATGGTGATGACGATGACGATATTGTTGATGATGATGACGGTGATTGTGTTGGTGATGGTGATGATGAGGATGATGCTGCTGCTGATGATGACGTTGACGATTATGATGATGATGATCATGATGATGCTGATGATGACGACGAAGACCATGACGATGAAGATGATGATGATGATGATGATGATGACGGTGAAGAATATGATGATGCTGACGATGATGATGATGCTTGTGATGGTGTGGTGATGGTGATGATGATGATGATCATGCGTGGTGATGATGATGCTCATGATGGTTATGGTCGTGCTGATGTTGATGGTGATGGTGATGATGATGATGATGATGGTGATGATGATGATGATCATGAGTGGTGATGATGATGCTCATGATGGTTGTGGTTGTGCTGATGTTGATGGTGATGGTGATGATGATGACGATGCCGAAGACGATGCATACTGATCCTAATTATGGAAGGAAATCAATACTATTATTAGTATTACTTATAGTAGTAGTAGTAGTAGTAGTAGTAGTAGTAGTAGTCGTAGTAGTAGTAGTAGTAGTAGTAGTAGTAGTAGTAGTAGTAGTAGTAGTAGTAGTAGTAGTAGTAGTAGTAGTCGTAGTAGTCGTAGTAGTAGTAGTAGTAGTAGTAGTAGTAGTAGTAGTAGTAGTAGTAGTATCGTAGTAGTAGTAGTAGTAGTAGTAGTAGTAGTAGTAGTCGGTAGTAGTAGTAGTAGTAGTAGGTAGTAGTAGTAGTAGTAGTAGTAGTCGTAAGTTGTAGTAGTAGTAGTAGTAGTAGTAGTAGTAGTATATTAATAGTAGTAAGTAGTAGTCGTAGTCGTAGTCGTCGTCTTACAGTCGTAGTATAGCAGTCGTATTCTTAGTAGTAGTCGTAGAGAGTAGCCCTAAAGTAGTATAAGTTGTAGTTAGTAGTAGTAGTAAGTAGTAGTAGTAGGCGTGGTCTAAATAATTCGTAGTAGTAGTAGTAGTAGTAGTAGTAGTCGTAGAAGTAGTAGTAGTAGTAGTAGTAGTAGTAGTAGTAGTAGTAGTAGTAGTAGTAGTAGTAGTAGTCGTAGTCGTAGTAGTAGTTAATCGTCGTAGTTGTAGGAGGAGTAGTCGTAGTAGTAGTAGCAGCAGGAGCAGCATGAGTATGACTAGTAGTAGTATTCGTATTCGTATTAGTATCAGTAGTAGTAGTAGTAGTAGTAGTAGTAGTAGTAGTAGTAGTAGGAGTAGTAGTAGTAGTAGTAGTCGTCGTAGTCGTAGTCGTAGTCGTAGTTGTAGTCGTTGTCGTAGTCGTAGTCGTAGTCGTGTAGTAGTAGTAGTAGTAGTAGTAGTAGTAGTAGTATTAGTAGTAGTAGTAGTAGTAGTAGTAGTAGTAGTAGTAGTAGTAGTAGTAGTAGTCGTAGTAGTGGCAGTTGTAGTAGTAGTAGTATCTGTAGTAGTAGCAGTCGGTGTGTTAGTAGTAGTCGTAGTAATGATAAACGTAGGAATCAACATAACGTTCATAATACTTATCCCAGTGCGACCCTACCTTGGAGTTGGAGCCTCTAGGAAAGCAACAGAGTAGGAGCGGTAAACGCCGTCCTCCTCCTTCTCCTCATCGTCGTAGTTGTAGTTGTAGTAGTAGTAGTAGTAGTAGTAGTAGTAGTAGTAGTAGTAGTAGTAGTAGTAGTAGTAGTAGTAGTAGTAGTGGTAGTAGTAGTAGTAGTAGTAGTAGTAGCGCCAGAACCGCCGACGCCACGCCGTCAGTGAAGCAGCAGCAGAAGCAGGCAGCAAGTCGCCGAGACAGCAGCAAAAGCAAGCAGGCACGGAGATGAGGGCGGGGCACTGGGGAGTTCTTTACATCTACATCTATATCTACACCTACATCTACGTCGACACCTACATCTACATCTAGACCTACATCTACATCTACATCTACACCTACAGCTACATCTACATCTACACCTGCATCTACATCTACATCTACATCTACATCTACATCAACAGCGAGACTCACATCTACATCTACATCTACACCTACATCTACACCTACATCTACATCTACATCTACATCTACATCTACATCTACACCTACATCCACATCTACACCGACACCTACATCTACATCTACATCTACACTTTCGCATTGATTTTGCTTTTGCTTTGCATTGCCTTTGCTTTTGCTCTTGCCTTTGTTTTTGCCTTTGCCTTTGCTTCGGCTTTGCTTTTGTGTTTGCTTGTGCTTGGTTTTGCTTTTGCTTTGCCTGCGCACAGACACACACACGCACGCATGTTTTTGCATTCGCTCACCGGGTGTGCTTGAGAATGCTCCGGATCCGGCCTACACCGCACGACTTGGCATTGGGCAAGGTTGTGCAACACTTGCTACACCGAATGTTCTGACGAAACTGTACAGCAGCAGCAACTCCCAGATCGGTGCAACAAGCTGTTCAGCATTGTTTCGGCGGGCATCATCGGCGTTGGAATATGCGATTTCACCAGAGTGGTGTGACCACAACCTCCCCGCTGTCGTGGAGTCGCCCGGGCCACTCTTGGCGCGCAGGGACTGTGTCGAATAACCAGTAGCACACAGATCGCCGTGACTGGTTCCCCTTCCGCAACTCGCAGATCTTGTAGCAGAAACGCTGCAAGTTAACAATCGGCCGTCGCATTTGAGCAGGGATGTGCTCGCAGCCGATTTGCAAGAGGCGGTCACCGAACTCTCTGTGATGCAGAATGCAAGCGAACACCTCATTCGCTCTGCAGCTCTGGTAGTAGCACTGATCCCAAGCGTTCCTCCGCATATCAACAGCGCTCTCTGGCGCGATGCGCACCCCGTTAAAGAGCAAGGCGTTGATGACTTTGCCTCCGCCCCAGGCTGTCGACCAGGACGTTCGCAGCAAGAGTTCCGTGTGAATGCTGTGCTGCGCTATGCTATGCTATGCTATGCTATGCTATGCTATGCTATGCTCTGCTCTGCTCTGCTCTGCTACGCGATGCTATGCTATGCTATGCTGCGCAATGGTATGCTGGGCTATGCTAGGCTAGGCTAGGCTATGCTATGCTATGCTTTGCTGCGCTGTGCTATGCTGCGCTATGCTATGCTATGCTATGCTATGCCATGCTATGCTATGCTGTGCTCTTGCTTTGCCTTCGCTTTTGCCTTTACTTTTGCCTTTGCTTTTGCTCTTGCTTGGCACCCAGGGAGCGCGACTCGGGGATTCGCGCGTTTGCTTTTACCTCTGCTGTTGCTTTTGCTTGGCTCCCAGGGGACTGGGGGAACCGCCCGGGGCGGTGTGCAATGTCTGGCCCCTTTAATAAGCCAAACGAGCAAGAACCCTTCTAGGCAGAGCCTGGGCAGGGAATACTAATTATAACCACATTCGTAATACTCCCAAGCGTAATACTAATAAGCATGCTACTACTACTACTACTACTACTACTACTACTACTACTACTACTACTACTACTACTACTACTACTACTACTACTACTACTACTACTACTACTAACTACTAACTACTAACTACTAACTACTACTACTACTACTACTACTACTACTACTACTACTACTACTACTACTACTACTACTGCTAACTACTAACTACTACTACTACTACTACTACTACTACTACTACTACTACTACTACTACTACTACTACTACTACTACTACTACTACTACTACTACTACTACTAC
>CAUYUJ010020400.1:0-52500 GCA_963575745.1 Prorocentrum cordatum
GGTTTTGAGCCTTGTGCGGGGAAGGGCGAACATGGACTCAGGCGCGTGGATTAGCGACGGCTCCTGTTTCCATGCAGAATCGGCGGGACGACAAGGACCGCTGGCGCGCAAAGGGGGGAGAGGAGGATCGAGGTTTCTGAGTGTGTGTGTAGAGCCGTGTTCGGGGAAGGGCGAACATTCAGATGAGGAAATGGCACACCGCTACGTTTGCCTCGCTTCTTAATTCGGGGGCCTCCTGGGGAGGCCTTCGTCGCCACCGCTGGAGTCGCCTCGAAATTCTGGTCAGACCGCACCCCGGGAGAGGTCCAGGGAGTAGCGGTATCGGTACAGGCGGCCCGGATCAGTAGGTCGACCCTGCCAGATAAGAGGGTACCCTCGTGCCCTGTGTCTTGCGACCCATGCCTCCTGCATTCCTGTGGCAACGTGGCCCCCGGAAGGGTCCTGTGCTCTCTCGCGTGTCCTCTCCAGTCAAGTCCGACTGTACCCCTTGGCCGTCCCATCACACGGAGCCAGGCGCGCGGACGAGCGACGGCCCCCGCCTCCATGCCGAATCGGCGCGCTCCGTCGCCCAACCGGGCGGCCGTGGCCGGACCCTGCGGGGCGCAGCCTCCCGGATCCGCGGATCTGGCCCCCATGCGCCAGATCCACGGATCCGGCCGCTCCTCCCCGCCACCTCCTCCTCTTGCGCTGTGATGCTCCAGCCTGCTTTCCAGCCTCGACCACCAGGGAGACATTCGGGCACCGGGGAAGAACCGACTTTTTGAGGGTTTTCACGTGTCGGGCCCCGGGAGGCGAGATACTCGTTCGATATCGCTTTGATACTTTTCTGGGTGCTCGAAGGTATTTCTGGGATGCGGTCTTCAAGTACGATGGGAGCAACATCACTCCTGCGGCCGCACAAGTAGTGTGCCGAGCACCCCCGGCAGCTCGAGCGCGCGAGTGGGCCGCCTCCCCCTGCGCTCCGACACTGCGAGCAAAAATGCGAAATCGCTCCTCCTCCTCCTCCTCCTCCGCCTCCTCCTCCTCCTCCTCCGCCTCCTCCTCCTCCTCCTCCTCCTCCTCCTCCTCCTCCCATCTTTCTGCGCCATTTTTCGAGCCCATGGTCCCATGGGGCCCGAGCTTGGGCGAAGACGCCGGTTGTGAAGAAGATGGCGACGCCAGGATCTCCGGGCCTGCCGCGCCGCGACGGAAGAACGTAGTCCTCGTCAGCGTGTGCCCGACTTTCTCGGGCCTCGGGAGAGTCTTCCCAAGACCTCCGCGGAAGTCCCGGCAGAGACTGGCGGAGGCCCCCGTCGGCTTGCGGAGGGGACCCCCCCCGGGGCTTGACCGCGGCCCCTCCTTGGAGGAGGAGGAAAAGGAGGAGGAGGAGAAGGAGGAGGAGGAGGAGGAGGGGGAGGAGGAGGAGGGGGAGGAGGAGGAGGAGGAGGAGAGGAGGAGGAGGAGGGGATGAGGGGTGGAGGAGTGAGGAGGATGAAAAGGAGGAGGAGGAAGGAGGAGGAGGAAGAAGAAACGGAGGGAGGAAGAGTGAGGAGAGGGATAGTGGGGTAGGAGGAGGAGGAGGAAGGAGGTAGACGAGGAAGAGGACGAGTAGTAGTAGGAGAGGTATAGCTGAGGAAGAGAAGGCGGTGGAAGGGGATGCGGGAGGATCGGGGGGGGATGGAGGCAGGAGGAGGAGGAGGAGGAGGTGAGGAGAGAGGCGGAGGAGGAGGAGGAGGAGGAGGGGAGGGAGGAGGAAGGGAAGAAAAACAGGAGGAGGAGGTGGTGGAGGAATAGGCAGAGGTGCAGAAGCGGAGGATGGGTGAGCGGAGGAGGGGGAGGAGGAAGGAGGAGGAGGAGGGAGGAGGAGGAGGGAGGAGAGAGGAGGAGGAGGAGGAGGAGGGGGAGGAGGAGGGGAGGAGCAGAAGAGGTGTGGTAGCATGCCAAGGTGGTCAGGGCCAGCCTAAATAGCCAGACCGATCAGGCTTTGCCCGCAACATTTTGCGTTGCGCTCTGCTTCGTGCTCGTGGCAGGAGTAGTCGTGCATCATATGGCATACGTGGCCACAGTCTGAGCGGCACTGCGTGGCTTCCAAAAAGACGACGAGGAAAAGGACCAGGAGGATGAAAAGAAGGAGGAGGAGGAGGAGGATAATCAGATGCATCGGAGCAGTATGCGGAGGTGGAGGAGGAGGAGGAGGAGGAGGACGAGGAGGAGGGGGAGGAGGACGAGGAGGAGGACGGAGAGCAGGCCCAGGAGGTGGGGCGTGGCTGAAAGCCGTACCGATTCGGATCTACCCGCGCGTCAACATCGCTGCGCGCTGGGCCTTGCTCCCTGCTCGTGGCAGGAGCAGTCGTGCGCCGTATGATGTCGCACGGCACACGGAGTCACAGCGGCACGGTGTGGGCTTTCAAGCGCCCGTCCGCGTTCGATGCATCACGGACGGCCGCGACTTGTCTTGGTCGCACCCTCCTTTGGGGTCCTCGGCCCACGGTGCGTTCTGGAAGCCACGGGGCCGTTTTGTTGCCGGCTCCGTTTTGGAATAGGTTGTTTCCCCGGCTCCCACAGATGCCGGTGGACAGTTAAAATTGCTTGCGGCCTCTATTTCATAACCTATATCTTCGGAAATGGAAGAGAAGGGCTTGCCTTTTCCAGAGCCCACATAGCCTCAGCTTGTTGGTGGTATCATTTTCAGTCTAGCAGCACCGCCCGATTTTTGCTAAAACCGACAGGCCAAATACAAGTTGACATATGTTGTAATCCAAGTTAATTGCGCGGCTGTCCATGTTCCTTCCTTTTTTAGGGGGCGGGCCGCAATCCAATTTTCTGTCCAACGAATTCTGCTTTATGCGTCTACGATCTTCGTCCGAGCAACAGGTATGGTTTTCCATAGGTTCGTTTGGCGGTGGTCTGTTCGCGTCTGGTGTTTCCAAGGAGAACAACGACAGATCAGGAGAAAGATGATGATGATGAGGAGGAGGAGGAGGAGAAGGAGGAGGAGGAGGACCATAGCGAAACTAGCTGCAACACACCCATCCGCCACCTGGCCCAAGGCCCTTCTCATAAGTCGGTGCAGCTACTCCCGTTCTCATGACTCACGGGCATGGTCTTCAAAATACGGGTTCTTGTGGACTGCTTGGGAGACAAGTGAATGCGCATTACTTCAGGATTTTTGCGTGTTTATTCCAAAATGCTGGACCCTTCATGGGAGGCCCGCATCACATGATGGCCCCTTAATGCAACTCCTGGGAGGTGAAATTCAGCATCGGCGCTGGTATATTCGCGGTCGGGAGCCAGCATGATCCAGCACACTGCCCTCTACTTGCCCAGTCTGGCCGAATTCAACTTCATGGCCAGCTAATCGGGCTTGGTAGTCCTGAGTGGTTATACGAAGACCCCCCAGAGTTGCCTCCCAAGGTCCCCCCGACCCCTCTCCCCGCGTCACCTGTCTTCCTCTCCCTCTCCCCCAGCTCTCCCCCCCTTTGTCGGTGGCGCGCCCACTGGGGAAGGCCGAGGGGGCGGGCCCTCTGAGAATCCTCCAAGCCTTCTCCGAGGCCAGAGAGGTCTTCTCAGAAGGCCGGCTGGCTGCTGAGAAGCCCCGCGGCCTTCTGAGAAGGCCTGGCCCCTCGATGATCTTCGGGTCGTCTGGCGGCTGTTCGGGACGATCGGGGCACGCCTCTTGGCGAGGTGCAGCCCCCGGAGCTTACCCCGAGGCTGGAAGATCGCCCAGAGCGGAAGAAGCCGCCCGAAAGCCTCGAGCCAAGGCCTCGAGCCTCGAGCCCGAAACTCGCAAAGAAACCCAAAATGTTCAACCCTCCCTCCCTCGTCCCCACCTTTTCTCCCCCTCTCCAGGGCCGGGAGTTGTCCATAACCACCGCCCAGAGGATCGATCTTCAGGGGTCTCGGCAGCCGGTGGTTGTGGAGAAGTTTGCCCCCCAGGGACCAATACATATGTATGCTTGTGCATCTATACATACACCCATACATGCATGCGTACCTACACATACATACCAGTATACATACATACATACACACATACATACATACATACATACATACATACATACATACATACATACATGCAGCCATCCATGCATACACGCATACCTACCTACCGACCTACCTACCTACCTACCCACATACATACATACATGCAACCGTACGTATAAACACACTCATACATACAAACGTGCAGCAACACATACATACACACATGCATGTATGCACGTATACATACACACATATACATACATATATACATGCATACATGCATATACACACATATACATACATACACACATACATACACACATGCATGTATACATACATCTACACACGTGCGTACGTATGTACGTACGTACGCACATATATACATACATGCACACATACACACATGTGCTTACAAACATCTAGACATACATACATACACGTGGATTCGCATGTTTGTGTACTCGTGTATATGTGTGTGTATACGTGTACACATATATGCGTGTATACTTCTATATACACATAAAGATGCTCACCGCCTGCCGAGGCCCCCGACGATCGATCCCCCTGGCGGTGGACATGGATATATCTACATATACATATACATACATACATACATACATGCACGCATACCTACACATACAAACTTGTATACATACATGCATACATACATGCATGCATACACAGATGCATACACACATACATGCATACCTACATACATGCATACATGCAAACATACGTATACCACAATCATACATATACATATACTTACATACATACACACATACATACATACATACAACAGTACATACATACACCCATGCGTGTCTGCATGCATACAAACACTTATATGCATACGTCTACACATACGTACATGCACATATACACACTTATACATACGTATATACATACATACATACATGCATCCAACCATACACACATGCATGCATACATGCATACATACATACATATACAAACGTACATACGTATGTACGTACGTACATAGCTACATACATGCACACATACACACATGTACCTACATATATACAGGCATACAAGCATACAATTGTTCGTATGATTGTGTACCTATGCATATGTGTGTATATATATATAGGTGGACACATCTATTCGTGCATATTCCTATATACACACATAAAGATGCCCACCGCCCGCCGAGGCCCCCGACGATCGATCCCCCTGGTGGTGGACATTGATATGTATATCTATATATACACATATATATACACACATATATATACACATCTATACAAATATATAGATATGTGTCGGGCTCCCTGCGGGCGAGGTGTATCCGTATCCACCGCCCGCTGTGGCCTCAGGACGTCGGCTCCCCAGGCGGCGCATAGGGACATGTCCCCACCCTTTTCTCCCCCTCTTCCCCTGGAGGATTTCTCCGAAGGGCTCAGGCGACCCGTCCTCCTCTTCCTCCTCCTCCTCCTCCTCCTCGTCCTCCTCTTCCTCCTCCTCTTCCTCCTCCTCCTCCTCCTCCTCCTCCTCCTCCTCCTCCTCTTCCTCCTCCTCCTCCTCCTCCTCCCTCTCCCCCTCCTCCACCTCCTTCTCCTCCTCCTCCTCCTCCTCCTCCTCCTCCTCCTCGTCGGGTCGCCTACGGTCCCGGGGGGAACCGTGCATTTTCCCCCTCGCCAGCGTGCGCGGGTTCGTCTCCCTCCCCAGGGCATGGTGCTGCTCGCGTGCTTCGGGCTGCCCCCGCTGAACCACTTCACCGACGACCCCCTCAGGCATACCATCCGAGGGAGGAGGGGGGGGAGGGGGGTGGGAAGGATCGGGGGAGGGGGAGGAGGGGGAGGAGGAGGGGAAGGAGGAGGAGTGGAAGGAGGAGGAGGAGTGGAAGGAGGAGGAGGAGGCATAGGAGCAGATAGGAACAGGAACAGCCCCTTGGCCTCGGCGGCCTCGGAGACCCGCGCAGCCCCATCTGGGGCGTTCTGGACATGGCCTTCCCTTCGCCCCTACATATCTCGCGTCGCGAAGGAACGGTTTCGAGGTTTTCGGGTGGTTTCGTCGGTCCCCTGAGATTCTCCACCTCTCGATGTTCTCCAGCAGCTGCGCCTCGCCGAGGGCGTCCCAGGGGTGCCAGGATCATCCCGAACGGCCGCTTGGGGCCCAAGTTGTGGCCGGGAAACCACATCTTCTCGTGGTCGTCGGTCTCGAGAGCTCTTGGGGCTTATTCCGCTTCGGGATGCGATCGTCCCGGATCGGCCATCGGAGGCCCTAGTCCCGAGATGCAGCCTAGAGACCAGAAGTCTCCCCCAACCTTCTCGCGCTGCGAGAAATCGCGACGCACGGCTTTTGGCAGTCTTCGGCTTCCGGGGGCCCTCACGGGGCCCCGGACGACTCGCGGTCTGGACCTCCGGGGGCCCATTTGTGGAAGAAACAAAATCACGGTTTGGAACTCTGGGTTCGAGGGTCCGAGAGGTTGATGTTTTTTCTCGGCGGCCGGCTGACGCAGAGCGGGGGCGGCTCTTCCGGCGGAAGGCCAGCGGAAGCAAAACATGCCCCCCTGCGCCGGTGTGGCCTTTTAGGCGCGGGCTCACTGAAGTTCCCCGATCGCGGGACGCCGTGCGATAACAGCGGCTTGCGCGCCTGGGGCCACTCTTGTGTCAGGGCTCGAGCTGAACGGTGTTTTAGCGATTTCGGTGACCGTTTTCGACTTGATTCCGTTTCGCAGTGAAAAGGCAGAACGAAGACAGAACGAAGGAACACGAAAACAACAGCGAAAACGAAGAAACACGGTTTAGCTCGAACCCCGTCTTCCGTGTGGCCGAGGGGAAGCCTGCTGGTAGGGGCCCAGCACCAGGAGCTTGTTTTTTTCATTCCGGGGCGATGGCGGCCGTCACTGGGGGGAGGGGGAAGGGGGCCGGTGACGTCACGCTTCGTTCGCGCCGGCAGCGTTTGGGAATGCCCAGGAATGACCGAGGACGGGTAGGAACAGCATGTGGGTGGCGATCTGCACTACAGCGCCCGTGTGAACAACAGTGCCTGCGTGCACCACATCGCCTGTGTACATCACAGCGCCTATGTACACCGCAGCAGCCGTCTGCAACACAGCGCCAGTGTGCACCACAGTGTCTGTGTACACCACAGCAGCCGTTTGCAACACATCACCAGTGTACACCATAGTGCCGGGGTGCACCACAGCGCCTGTGTACACCACGGCGCTTGTGTGCGCAATTGTTGTATATAAAAGGATAGAAGGAATCATTATGACAAAATGGAGTGCCTGTCGATTCCGCAGGAAACAATTATTATTTGATACAGGGTTTGGAAAGGAATCCTGACAGAAATAGGAGCGCTTCAGGAATCTACGAGTCCTCCCGAAGAGGAAGAGTTGGAAGAGGAGGAGGAGGAAGAAAAGGAGGAGGAGGAGGAAAAGGGGAGAAAGAAAAAGAGGAGGAGGAGGCAAAGGAGGAGGGGAGGACGAGGTGCCGTGCCTTTGGGATCGGGACGCGCATAAAGACAGGGGCGGCTCTCTCCTGATGGAGTTCGCTTGAGGCGTGGGGCACCGTGGCATGGCACCGTGGCGCTTCATGGCACGAACACTTATTTTTTGTTTGCCCATTCCCATTTTGCGGTGCACGCTGAGCTGCGCACGTGCGCTGTAGCGCCGTCCCGCACGACTGGGAGAAGGGTGGGGGAGGAGGAGGAGGAAAAAGAGGAGGAGGAGGATTAATAAAGATAGTAATGATGATGATGATGATAATAATAATGATAATACCAATAGTCAGAATTATAATAATAAGCAAATAAGCATAGGAAGAAGAAGAGGAGGAGGAGGAGGACGAGGATGAGGAGGAGGGAGGAAGGAAAAACATCGCATTCTTTTCTCAGCGCTACCCTTGCGTGGTGTTTAGCTGTCCGCAGCAGATCCTCACCTACATGTTCCTCCTACCTGTCCTGTGTATGCAGGCGCTGTGGTGTGCTCCAACGCTGCGTTGTCCGCGGATGCTGTGGTGTACAGAGGCGCTGTGGTGTACACAAACGCTGCAGTGCACGCAGGCACAGTGGTGTACACGAGCGCTGTGTTGCAGACGGCTGCTGCGGTGTACACACTCGCTGTGATGTACACAGGCGCTCTGTGGCGTACGCAGGCGCTGCGTTGCACACAGCTGCTGCGATCTACGCAGGCGTTGTGGTGTGCACGCGCGCTGTAGTGTACGCGAGCACCGTGGTGTACACAAGCGCTGTGGTGCAGATCGCCACCAACATGCTGCCCCTACCTGTCCCGGGTCATCCACAGCATCCGCAGGCATTCCTGGACGCCGCCGGCGCGGAACGTGATGTCACCTGGGCGGGGGGGGTTGCGGTGCTGCTGACGGCCGCTATCCCAGAAAACAACCAAGGAAATAGTATCAATACGAATAACAGTCGTATACAAAGTGCTAGTCATAGTAATAGGAACAGTCATAGTAATAGCAATAGTGATGGCAATAGCAATAGTGAGTGTAATAATATTAGAAGCAGTAATAGTACGAGTAGGGATGATACGAACAATATGATGAGTCCCATGACTAATAATACTGCTGACATCACGAATCAATAATAGTATCATGCTTATTACTAGTACTAACCGTATTCGTAGTATTAGGAATAATATTACGAATGCTAAGAACCGTATTCATAATAATGATAAAACCAGTAATGATAGCTAGCAGGCTCCAGGGGAGAGGGCAAGAGCGGAGGGGGGGCGGAGCGGTGCTTCCCTGCGGCGGGGGCATCAGCAAAACCTCCTGGGAGGAGCGGGGCGAGGAGGAGGACGAGGAGGAGGAGGAGGAAAAGGGAGGAACGAGGGGATCAGGGGCAGCGATGACGGGGGGGATTAGGCATAGGGGGGGCCGCATCGATCCCCAAGCACCCACTGATCGCCTCTAGGGGCCAGATAGCCCCAGCCTGCCCAGGAACGTGCGGATTCACGATCGGGGGCCTATCGCCGATCTATCGGCGGTGATCGTCGATTCCAGGTCGACGTGTCCCCCCCTATGTCAGTCCCCCCGATCGTTGCCCCTCAGAGGGTGGAACGAAGAGGAAGTAGGTCCGATCTGTTGCTGCGCCGCTGGCTTCCTTCCGTCCGTCCATCATGAGCAGAGGGAAGAGGAGGAGGAGGAGGAGGAGGAGGAGGAGGACGACGAGGGGGAAGGAGAGAGGAGGAGGAGGAGGAGGTGGAGGAGGAGGAGGAGGAGGAGCAGGAGGAAGAGGACGAGGACGAGTAGGAGGAGGAGGAGGATGAAGAGGAAGAGGATGAGGAGGAGGAGCAGGAGGAGAGGGAGAAGGGGGAATGGGGGGGACGAGGAAGAAGGAGGTCCGACGTCCGACGACCAGCATTTTTCCCGATGGCAGGGGGCGGTTTCTGGCAACTTATGCCCAACACAAAAAGGGATACAGGTATTCATTTATTGAGTAACAGATTATAGATGAATGTGTGTATATATATATATGCACACTTATCTATGTACTTATATGTTTATACATGTGTGTATATATATATATATATATATATATATATATCGTATGTAAGTTTCTCGTGTGATTTATCTCGTTCGCCCGCGATCTCTGTCTCTCCCCGAAACGCCTCTCCGTAGCCGCTCGGCTTAAGGGTTTGGGGGGGGTCCCAGAAGGACCCCCCCTCCCAGGGCTCTGAGCCCACCTGGGCCTCCGCGAAGCGAGTGGCCGTCGCCCGCCGCGGGCCGTGGCCTCCTGGGAGGTCCGAGGCCCGGCGCCGCCCGACCGGCCGGAGGATCGGGCTCTCCGGCCAGTCGGCCACGGGCCGCCGCGGCCTTTGCTATTCTGCTGGGCTTCCTGCAGCGCTCGGCCTCGTTCCCTCGTTCCCGTCGCCCGCCGCGGTGTTCGGTGGCGGAGCCGCGGGAGCGTGGCCGCGGGGGCGTGGCCGCGGAGCAGGCGGGCTTCCGGGACTCGGCGGGGGCGGCGCCTACAGGCGGCTTCCTGGGCCTGCCGCCTGGCGTCGGAGCGCTGATGCCGCCCGCCCCCGCCGCAGCCCGGCGCGGCCGCGGGCGCCGCAGTGCTGGGCGCGGTGCCCAAGCCAGCGGGAGGCGGCGGTGGCGCCGAGCCGGCTATGGGCGGCAGGGGAGCTCCCATGGGCGGCAGGCATTTGGGGAAGCCCCCTGGCTTGTTTTGACAACTTCCCTGAGCTGTTGTCTGAGCCGCAATGACCGCCGGGAGCAATGCAGACGAGAACAGAAAGAATTGTGCTCAGTTTACTTTCGCTCAATATACACTGCAAACACAAGCGCGAGCAAACCTGGGGATGAGCAGCCACCATCAATCTCGGCAGCACGCAGGATAATGCTAGAAGAGACCTCACTCGTGGTAACACACCAAGGCCCTCGCGCACATGGCCGGGATACACGAGCAAAAGAGAAACAAGAAGCGAGCAACGCAGGTGAAACAAGAGAGAGGACAACAGGGAAGAGGACGAGGAGGGCAAAGCAACGAGTACTTACAAGCGAACTCGGACACACGCACGGACATTGTTTGCTTTTCGTCACCACCCACACATGCTTAGCGGTGCGCACAGCATCATCAAGACACTAGAGGTACGGATGAGTCCTTTTGACATGGACGGCCGCCCTTTCGATCACTTGCCATGGATAGTGCAAAGGAGTGATGTCGAGCAAAGGGCTGGCAACATGTCTCGCCACATCAGTCTCAAGGCATCTGTCGACACCACTGACGATGTGCCCTTATATAGATCCCTCAGAGTACGATCGGTTGCTGAACCAACTCTGGAACCGAGGACGCTGCAGGACAGTAGAACATGCGAGCGTGCGATCACCATTGGGAGAATGAGGGAGGAGACGCAGCGGTTCTATCAGACAGAAAATTGACATCAAAACCAACGACGACAGACGGATCCTCACACTTGAGACGGAACGTGCAAGTGATACGAGAGTGCACAACACCAGAATAATACGAAGCGAACTCATCAATCGCCTTCGCTCCGGCCTCTTCAGCCCTAGGTATGACATCCTCGCTCACCCGGCGCCGTTTGGTCGGCGGGTCTGTCGCGAGTTCAGCACGGCCGGTGGCGCACCAAAAACAAACGATACCGAAGATGTCGTCGACCGAACGAAACAAAATTTGGCTAACCAGTTGGGCCCCTGGGATGTTGACCGGCACTGGAAGGCGTCTTTTGTCATATTCGATGTAGCAACACAGCGTTGCAATAACCTGGTGCCAGCGGGCTGCCTTGGGTCATGCCCGTCATCGGAATCGCAACTTGGTTGGCGAAAAGAACAAATCCATTAGCGATATCACTATGCATGACGGGACGCAAATCCGTGATTTTGAGAATGTAAGAATCGACAAGGACGACACGAGAATTATGAGGCCTCGGTGTTTCGTTTTGCGCAGCGGCAAGATTCCTCATATGGCCCCGGAAAACCAGTGAAAAAATGCAGCGGCGACTCTGTGAAGTGACTGGCGCAACGAGCGACACGTGGCACCTTGACAAGCGGTCGTCTGCCGGACATTTTTTCCTGCCACAGCTTAATAAGCCATTCGGTCGTGCGTGAGATCAGATTATGATATACATTGTTAAAGAAGTTGTGTCGATGGTTTTTGCTTGGACCAAGGGGCTACAGATTAGCATGTACAGTCAACACGCCTCCAAGATGCAGGCGAGCGCATCGCCTTGCATCTTCTCTGTACTGCGGCTCGAGCCTCCTTTCTGAAGGCTCAAGCTCAAGCCAAAGCGGGCGTCCCCGCCGTGGCTCCCGCGCGCCTGCGCCTGACGCGCGCCCTCGGCTCAAAGGAGCGGCCTTCGTGCCGCGCCCTCACCCGTCTTGGGTGGCCCTCAAAGGGTCTTGCATTCGGCTCGGACCTACCCCGTGCTGCTGAGAAGCGCGCCTAGGTGCGAGCCTAGACTCGCGTCCGAGCGGAACGCTCGGATAGGCATCCTGCCTGGAACCAGCCGCGCGGCCCATGCCGCTGCAGCCAGCCCCTCACTGCTGGCCATGTGCTGGCCGCCGTCCCTCGTCAGACGGACGATGAGGTCCGCCTTCAAGCCGCTCACTGGCAGCTTCCGCCACCTGAGCTCCTCCTTGAGCTCTGCCACGGTGGCCTCAGCCAGCATCTTCCCGAGGTACTCCGAACCGAGGTCTCGCCCTTTGGCGACCCGCTCAGGCGCGGCTATCGCCGCCGCCCGAGAAACGACATTCCCTTCAGGCGCGTCCTTCGACGACGCCTCGGGCCTCGCCGTGTCGTCGGCCTGCGGGGCAGCCCTCGCCGCTCCCGCTGGTGGGGCAGCACTCGCCGCCCTCGATGAGAAGAGCTGCACCGCCCCTCTCGTGCACACAACTGCACCCTTGACCATGAGCACCAGCACGACGATGAACATGATCATGGCGAGAACGATCGAGCCGATGTTCGACTCGACCTCGTCGTCGACGGCTGCGGAGCACTGCTTGTCTCCATGCTCTGCCGCCTCTGCGAAAGTGACGCCCACACCCGCGGCGAGCCCCTTGGTCAGAAGTCGCAGGTTGGACATCTCCAGCAACTTGAGCACCCGCTTGCCGTCCAGATGCTTGGTCCCCAAGTCGCTCCTGTTGCTCTCCGTGTCGACTCGCCCGAGCTGCAACTCGCCGAGCCTGACTCGTTCCTGCACCCACAGGTCCCGTACCTGTAGATGCCGTACTTTGCCACTGCCGATCCGTGTCGCGATCGCCCTGCCTGCATTCGAGTCGCTGTGAACCTTCGACGCGACCTCGATGCCACACTGCTGATAGAACTGCCGCATCATGATCGCACTCGCCGCGCCTCGGCCGATGGCGTAGAACTCGGCCTCTCCGCTGCTGAGCGCGACGACGGGCTGCGATGCCACCTGGGTCTCCAGGAGGTGGCTGCCGAAGAAGCCATACACGGAGCTGGTCGATTTCCTCGTGATCTCATCCTCTGCCCAGTCCGAGTCCGTCTCGTAGAGAACCTCCTTCGGCATCTCCTGCTTCTCGTAGAACCACCCGAGCTCGCGCCGACCGTGGAGATACCGCACACACCGCCTCAGCCTAAGCATGCTGATGACTGTGGGCTTCCCCATGTCCGTGAGGATCACCTTCACTGCGAACTGGATGTCTGGCCTGTCTACCGCCACGTAGTTGACGAGCCCCGCGACCTGCTGGTAGAGCTTCGCCTCGTCGTGTGGAAGTGGGTCCAGCGCCTCCCGGACGCTCTTGCCCGTGGCCTTGCTCCCAGGCGTGTCCGCTGGCTTGCACTCCGTAAGGCCCAGCAGCTCCACGCATCTCGTCACGTGCTTCGTGTCGCCGATCCAGACGAATCCCTTGCCTGTCCACCTGATCTTGCGCTTGAGGTACGGGAGCTCGCGGACGCCATCCGGCCCGACACGACCGATGCACTTGACGTCCATGCTCGCCATCAGCTGCTGGTCCAGGACATCCAGGGACTCCTCCTCGCCCTCGGTCAGGATGTCGTCACCGTGGATCGCCGAGGTCATGTCCAAGAGAGGCTCGTGGTACACGCCCGCCGCCACTGCGATGCGCGTCCAGTTGTTCTTCTTGAACACCCCGGCCACGTACTCCTGCCAAGCCTGTGCCGCCTTGCGCGTGCCGTACATGGCCTTCCGGAGCTGCCACACGTACCCGTCTCTCCTGAGTCCTGGAGGCGGGATGACGACGATCCACTCGTCGAGGTCGGCGTGGAAGAACGCCACGTGCACGTCATGCACCGAGAGATGCCTCCGACCCTTCTTCGTAGCCGCCAAGGAGACGATCGCCCTGACGATGGCGATCGGCGGCGTGCCCGCGTTGCAGTCCTCTCGGCCGTACGTGTTGATCTCCATGGCGACGCCTCGGGAACGGACGAAGGGGGCGCCGTCCTTGGTGCGCAGGTCCTCGACCCACTTGAAACGCACCACCTTGCCCCGACTCTCGGCCACGCGGACCTCCTCGAAGACGCCGTGTCGCCGCATCTCCTCGATCTCGGCCTCGCGTCCGCGCCTGACCAGGTCCCTGGGGAGCTCCTTCCCGCTCCTCGCGTCGTACACGTGCTTCTCCGCGTCTGGCAGGACCGTGATCGCCGCTGGCTCGACGGGGCTGACCTCGAACATCCCGATCTCCAGCGGCTCGCAGCTCTCGATCTCCGTGACCGTCTCGAGCTCCTCGTGAGACTGCTGGTCCAGGCCCTCGTACGTGCAGGGATTGATCTCCACGAAGGCCCCGACCGCGAGCGACCCGACTGTGATCGCCGCTGTCTGGCGCGGCCTCTTCGCCGAAGCCTCGCCCTGGTGATCGCGAGGTGCCATGCTGGCATCCTCGGACGATCCTGGCCTGCCGTCTCCAGCTCCAGCCGCTGGCCTCGGCGCGGCTCCCGCCGCCGCCGGCGTCGGCGCAGCCCCCGCCGCTGCCGACGAGGGCGCGGCCTCCACCGCTGCCCTGGCCATCTCCTCCTTGCGCAGCTCGTTCTCGATCCTCTTCCGGCACTCCTCGCTGTGCGATCCCATGCCTGTGACGCACCTCGGGCACATGGGGGTCCAGCCGTACTTGTCGATCAGCGCTCTCGTGATGTACGTCGACCTCAGCCCTGCGCCTCCTGGCCCCGTGGGCGGCGCCGGCCCGACCATCGCTGGTGGCACCAGCGCCTCCGGGCCCGCGGCTGGCAAGACCACTGGCGGTGGCGGAGGTGGCGGCAGCAGCCGCTGCTGGTTCGGCTCCACCTGGGGCGCTCCCGTCGGCACAATGCCGATCTGTGGAGCTCGGTGCATGTCCCACGGCACCCCAGCGAACTTGTCCAGCTCCTCCAGCACGAACCGCTCACCCTCCGGCCGCCGTCTTACCGTGCGTGCCCTTGTCGTGCGCGTCGGACCCGCCACCAGGTGCTCGTCCGAGACCTCTGTCTTGCCCAGCCACACCGCCGCGTGCCACCGAGGCTGCAGCTTGGAGGTCGGCGTGGGGTCCCTCGCCCAAACGCACTCCGCGAAGTTGACGAGCTCGCCCCGATATGGCCTCCCCTTGAGTACCTCGTAGGTCGTCTTGCCGTTGCCGTGCACCGTGAAGCGGTTGAGCTGCCAGCCAGCGTGCCGAATGAGCCAAGGTAGAAGCCCATGCTCGGCTGGGAGCTCCCGCTTGTAGTTGTCGCCCACCGAGAACAGTAGCGCCCTGATCTGCTTGCCGAGCTCCTCGTTGGCGCGCTCCACTCCACCAACTCCCTGATGGTTAGCCCGCTGAGCCGACTCGATCATCGTGGGCGCCTTCCTCTGAGCCTTGATCTCCCTCGCCAGGGCCGTGATCGACGCCTCCTGGTCGTGCTTCAGCACGATGCGATCCAGCCCCCAGTTCTCGATGGTGGCGACCGCTGTCTTGATCATGTAGGCGTCGGTACCCTTCGGCCCCATGATGCCATGAATAGCCTGGGAGTTCATGTGCACCATGTTGAGGATGCTCAGCTGGCCCAGGAAGTAGTAGTCGATCTGGACCTCGTCGCCCGTGCGCTCGTGCCCAGCCTTGTAGTGCGGGTCGTCCGTGAACTTGGATCTGACGCACACCCAGCACCAGGACCTCGCAGGGATGTGCACCAGCTCGTGCGTCCTCTGCTCGGCCAAGCTTGGCTTCACTGGATCCTTCTTGACTCTGACTGGCACGGACTCCTCGAGCTCTGCCTGCGCTGCTGGCTCGCTCGCCTCGGCCTGGGCGCGAGTCGCGGCGGCCCCTCCGCCGCTGCCGCCCTGGAGCGCGGCCCTCGCCGCTGCCCTGGACGCAGCTGATGCGCCGCCAGGCTCGCCTCCTGGCTCCTCGCCCCGCACCGGCATGACGAGCGAGTTCTTGACGCCTTCGCCGTACCTGTCCATCTTGAGGTAGAACAGGTCGTTGCGTCTGACCAGCGGCACGGCGTCTGGGTCCGAGAACTCGATCGGCTTCGGGATCATGTAGCTCCCGCTCGGCGTGAATACCCACGACGTACCCTTGTCGACCGCCTGCGACACGCCCAGCACTGGCCTCTTGACGTCGGCGACCTTGTAGTCCACCCCGATCTTGTGCCCGCCCTTCGCGTACGTGACGAAGCGCTCGCCGTGGCACGGGATGTCGTCGCCGCTCGCTCCGACCAGTCTGATGCGCTCGCTCAGGTCTCTGAGTGTCTCGTGGGCCCCGTGACTCGGCGGACACACCGATCGTGCAGCACCTGAGTCCACCATGACCCAGTGCTCATTGATACCGACGATCTCCTTGCTCTCGAACGTCTCGTGCTCGTTTGCTGCCCCTGGCTGATTCAGCTGCTCGATCGGGCTGGTCCCGACCAAGAATGGCTGCCTCGGCTGCGCGTGCTCGTTTGACGCCTCTGGCGGGCTCAGCCGCTCGATCGGGCTGGCTCCGACCAAGGATGGCCGCCTCGGCTGCTCGTGCTCGCTTGACGGCCCGCTCGAACGACGGTGGATCGCTGTCGTTGCTGGGGCTGAGGGTGTCGCTGCTGCTCCACTCGATGATGATTCTTGCCCTTCTCCCAGCTCTCCCAGCTCGATCGCGAGGCACCACAATGGCTCTGCCCCGCTTTCGGTCGCGATCGCCATCACTGGCGCCGCGCTCCCCGCAGCGCTCGCCGCTGGTGGAGCTCCTGTCGGCTTCGGCTCCTGCTCGACGGCGTTGGTGCCCTTCTTCTTCTTCTGCTCTGCGAGGAACTTCCTGCACTCGCTCTTGACGTGACCTGTCTTGTGGCAGTGGAAGCATCGTTTCTCGGCCCTGTCCTTGGCCGCCTGGCTCTTCTGGTCCGTGGAGTTGTCGCCGCCCTTGCCCTTCCTGCCCTTGCCGTCCTTGCCCTTCTTTCCTTTGCCCTTCGACGCTGCCTCGCGCCTCGCCTTCTCCACCGCGCTCGTGTCCATCGGAACTGGTGGCGGCACTGCTGAGATGGCGCTCCTCGTCGAGATCACCATGTGCACTTCGTTGCGCATGAGCTCCCACGTGACTAGCCTCGACGCATTGTGGACCAGATGCGCTCGAAGAGCCTCGTCCTGAATCCCCCGCTGGAGGATCGCCATCTTGATCCTGTCCCCAATCCTTTCGTGGCTCTGGCTCTCGTACTTCGTGACTTTGAAGTCGAAGTCCGCCAGCATCCCCACGATGTTGTCCTCTGGGAACTGGAACGCGATCAGCTCTTGCAGCAGTCCTGCATGGCGACCTGGTCTGTCGGGCTCGTACATGTCTTGCAACGTCCTCCACGCCCGATAACCTTCTCCGACGCCGACTGGCTTGATGAGCTGCAGTGCGGCTCCTTCCAGCAGCAGGACGAGGATGAAGTACAGCTGGCGACTGCGCTGACTCGCTCCCTCCTCCAGGAGTCTCGCGTTCCTCACTTCCTCCAGCGGGAACGTCATGGCTGCTGTCAGCTCGTTGGCCATCTGCTCGTCGAGGGCCCCGAGGTACGCGAGCATCTTGAAGCTCCACCCTGGCCACTCGTCCTCGCTGCCTCCGAACGCCTTCGGCTTCGCCAGAAGCCGAGTGTCCACCAGATCCTGAGGCGCGGCCCTCGCCGCTGCCACGGGCCTGTTCACGGCGGCGCCTGCGCTCGCTGCTGCTGACTCCGCCGCCAGGGCGCGCTCCTCTGCAGCCTGCACCCGTTGTTCTGCAGCCTGCAACGCTCCCTCGAGCGCCTGGAAGCGTCTCTCGATCTCCTCCATACTTCAGATCGAGCTTCTCGTCGAACTTCCTACTCCTCAGGATGTCTGCTTTGTTCGACCTCGAGCCACGCTTAGTCTTCTTCTTCTTCGGCGGCGTGCTGGGCTATGAAGGGCCGGCTGGCGCGGCCCTCGCCGCTGCCAGCCGCCAGGGCGCGGCCTCCGCCGCCGCCCTATCGCGGGCGCGCGCGCCCGCCGCGGGTGGCTGGAAGGGAAGCGGCAGCGGGAACGAACCCACGCCGCTCCGCTACCATGTCGATGGTTTTTGCTTGGACCAAGGGGCTACAGATTAGCATGTACAGTCAACAAGTTGTCAATGTCCTTGTTGAGAGGAACGAAGACTGGAACAAAACCACGGCTGCATTGATCAGTGGCGTCAACATTGAAACCGTGGAAGATCTCAGCAACGCGACGAGCAGACAAAACGGATATGCGATCAGGGCATATCCATGACAACATGTAGTTCACAAACCGACAAGCAAGAGAAAATGGAGGCTTCAAGCAATGATGATAGTAAGACCCCACAGGTCGCATCTTCCTGAGCATGTCAGATTCGCAGGTCAAACATCGATTGACCCGTGCACATGTTTGGCAACGGGGGGGGTACATACCAGTGTAACGCAAATGTTCCTGCTGCTCTTCAGGTTGCCGGTTCGCAGTGGGCCACCATAACTGTTGAGAACACACCATGTTGTTAGATTACACAATAGCGCACTCGAGCTCCTGCCAACCTCTTGGGCATCAAACAGCCAAGGATGACTTGCATTTATCAGCGGGGATAACGACGGCAATGCTGTCGAGCATTCGTTTCCAAGCAACCATGTCAGACTGTAAGATACCCAAACTACGAAACGAACCAACCTGCGCGCAACGAGCGTGGACGCAAGAATCAACGAGGGACGAATCAAACGAAACATTGTTGTTGCGCTTAAGAAGCTCCCTATACACGTTGCCCGACTCTTGATTAATGCAACGCTGCAACGAAGAAATGGTCCAAACGCAGGCAGGGTGATTCAGAATGCACGTCAGTCGGCACGCTTGCTGTCGCGGCAGTTCCCCCGCGCTGGAAACGCGCGTGCCCACCGCTGTCGCGGGGCACTTTTCAAAACAGCGGCCAATTCATCGCGCGCGCAAGGGGGTGTTTCGCTCGCAAGACGTTTGCCCCAGGACTTGGAATTGCACAACAGATCCTTGGGAGAAGGAGCCCGGCGAACCTTCGCAACAAGAGCACAAGGCGATCCCCGAGGTAATTGTGGGCCCACCTGAGCCCTGATAGTGTCGATCACGCACTCACGCATACACAAACATGGCGCGTGCGGGATGACAGCGCGCACTGCGTGTGATGCATGGCAATCGCGGACAGAAGCTGAAACGTGATGCGGTTGCCATGCTGCAGTTCTTTGCCGCGAAACATCCTCGACGTTCTCTCGAACACAAACTGAAGCATGTGTGGCTTGTGAACAATTAGCCGATTCAGATGTTTGAGCGCAACATCACCTTTCGCCCTCGCGCCACCCATGCGGAAAAGGAGCGCCGACAACGAATGACGCAGCAACTTGTTTGTGCTTTCCTCACTAGTCGACGCAATCTCATCAGCGCAAATGACGCGCATATGAGCATGAGGTGTGTGTGTGTGTGGGCCACGTCTTCTGGCAAACAATGGTCGGCTCTTTCGCCCTTCTGAATGAATCGCCGCGCGCTGGTCAAAAGCACGCCCATGCGTAGCGCGGACAAAAGCCTTCGCAAAAGGCATGTTCATCAGGGCGAACGTGGGCAGCGCGCTGGTTTTCCAGATGTAACATTTCAAGATCACAGGAAGACGACATGCACAACAGAGGGACTTGCACGAACGTGCCGGCACCGAGGGATCGCATCTTGGAGTGAGCAGGCTACTGACAAGACGCTGCCCCGGAGAACATGTTTTGGTAATGCTCAGCATTCCGAGCGCCCATGCCCCTGATGGTCTTACCGACGTAGCAGAAAGGATGAGTCATGGGAAACCACATGTACACGGCGCACTCCGACGGATGAACAACCGATCGATCACGCGTGGCAGCTTGTTGCGAACGAGTCAAAAAGCGCAGACAAGTTGATGCGTTCTTTAAACGAAGAGACAGACAACCACTTCATGGAAACAACAGGGCGGAGGCGATTTATGACAGCAATAGCAGCATGCCGCCATGCTTTATCCTGCGAGGTCAACCGACCAGTCTACCCGGGGGAGCAGCATCTCATCTCATAAAGGGCGCGCGCGATTTTAGTCATGCTTCGATGCAACAGCTGGTGCGTTTTACACTTGTTGAATCAAGAACACACCAAGAGACTGGATGCAACGCGCGATGGCCTGTTTGTCAACGACAGGGTTGTGAGCGAAAGCAAACATCAAACAGAAAGCCGGGATTTTCGTTTTGTCCGCGCCCTCAATCCAAGAAGGCACGCGGGCGCACTCGCAGCAGCAACAGGAGGTCGGAGGACAGGAAGAGTGGGGGGGGGCAGAGATACAAGCGCACCCTTCCATATTGAGACCGAGGCGCTGGAAATGCGGTTTTATGGAACTCTGGCAAGATGCGTTGACCTGCCAGTGAGCAGCTGCCATGTCGAAGAGCCACCTTCCTGATGGATGCAGCATTCTCTCCGCTGTCACGCACGCAACCGGATTGGGATAATAAGAGCGAGAGGAAGGAGGGCGAGCGAGGTTAGCAGGAAGACTGTCCGAATTGCAAGTCCGACTAGCTAGTCCGGGATCTCTCCAGATTCCTCAGGAGTCGCGCAAGATCTGGCCCCGCGCGGCAGACGCACGCGGCCATCCCACTCGCAGCTGCATCGTTCCTGGGGCGGCGGCGAGGGCGCGGATTGGGGGGCGCCGTGGTGAATTTTTCTGGACCGCCGGGAAAATGCATCAACGAAATCCCCCGTTAATCTTGAAACGTCTGAGTATCATCCTCATCCGAATGGATCTGGAAATCCGGTTCAATCTGCTCTGAATCATGATTGCGAGAATCCCTCAATCCAAAGTAGCATTTGGGCAAGATTCTCTCCTCTGGCTCACCCGTGGCATCTCCCATCTCTTCGCCCATGCTCGCGCCGAACAATCGCTGGGCCAAGCCGCCTCGAGGGCGCCGCGCCGACGCGGCGCCTGGATGCGGGTGGCGCCGAAAACGACGGGCTTCATCTTCTGAGCGTCTGCGAGGGAGGAAACCACCAACCGATTCTGAAACGGGCATATTCAATAGTTCATGGACTGCACGAGCACAGATAAGACACTCCCCCCACTTGTCGTCTGCCGCGCTCATAGGCGCGAGCTTGGCGATGTCTTCCGCGCGTTGTAAAGATTTCGACACATCTTCATTTGCTTCGACAAGAATAGGAAGTACCTTCTCCTTTTTCATATTGTCTTTTAACCGAGGGAAATTCGCTGCAATCGAAACCGCTTCAAGACGAGACGGATCGCCCATATGCAAAGGAAGACAACGCCCGTGTTCATCAATGACTACTAGGCTCTCGTAGACTCGCATTGGAGCCGGGCGAAGGGGGGGAGGCATCGCGGCCGATTGCATGGGGTGACCCATTGGATGCCCACGACCGAAACTCGGAAACTGCTGTCCACCAAAATGCTGCCGACCAAATTGCCGATCGCCAAACTGTGCCGGAGGGCGATGAGCAAATGGATTCACATTCGCATTCACGGTGAGAAATGTGGGGGATGAGCAGAAGAAGCAAGGGACGTACAGTTAGCGGACGAGGCACATGCAAGTCTGTGGTGGATTCAGGGCTGGGGGCGGGACCTACCAGATCACCGTCCTGACAGCTCGTTTTGACAGCTTCCCCGAGCTGTCGTCTGAGCCGCAATGGCCGCCGGGAGCAGCGCAGACGAGAACAGAACGAATTGTGCTCAGTTTACTTTCGCTCAACATATACAATTCAAACACATGCGCGAGCAAACCTGAGGGCGAGCAGCCGCCATCGATCTCGGCCGCACGCAGGATAATGATAGAAGAGACCTCCGGGCTAGCTGCGGGCGCTGGGGGGCTGGCCGCGGCGCGCGCTGCTGCGGGCCCTGCCTTCGGAGGCCCGATAGCGCCTTGGGGAGGTGCCGCGCCGCCCCCGTTCGGAACCGCTTTCGCTCAGCCTGCTGCAGGCGTCGTGGGCGCGGCAGCCGCGGGCCCTGGCGCCTGGGCCTGCATCCCAATGTCCCCGCGCGCGCTGCTGGCGGGTTTGCTGGACCTCGGGGCGGGCGCCTGGAGGTCGCGACGCACGACGCGGCCTGCCGGCCCAGCGGGGCGAGCGCGCTTGTTGCCAGTGGCCTGCGCCCGGCAGACGAGTCGGGACAGTTCGCAGGGCGCGCGGTCGAGACTTGCAGCGACGTCAGTTGCTTGCCGATCATGCGGTGGATCTTCGCCCTCGGAGGGTCGGTTCTGCACCTCTGCCTGCGTCCAGAGGGCGCTTGCCGCGCGGCAGTCGGCTGGCCTGGCCGCGGCGCCGTGCACTCGGACACGGTGGGGGTGATGGGGCCTGCTGCAGCAGCGGCGGGCGCGGCTGTCGGTGCCGGCGCAGGTGTCGCCGCTGGCGCGCCGCCGGGAGCTTTCGTGGCCCAGCCTGCCGCGATGGCGCCTGGCAAACATGCAGGGGCCGCGCGAGGGAAGGCCGCGGGTGCTGCGGCGGCCCAGGACGTCGACGGCAAGTCCGAGGAGGACTTCCGCAAGTTGGCCATCAAGCTGAAGGAGAAGCTACGCGGGAGGAAACGCTGGGCGAGTCGCTCGCCGAGCGGGCGGACGCCGCACTGGAGAGCCGTCGCAGCAAAAGACGCCGCGGCCCGAATAATCGTGACAAGGGGAGCGGCTCCGAGGGGCCGTCTTTCGAGGGCGCCCCGACCGCTGGGTCCGGCCGCCGGGTGCAAAGGTTGACTCCGGAGGGGCTAAACACACAGACGCAAATAATCGACGGTTCCTTAGAAAATATGGGAAGTGCGCGGGGGTGGGCGGGGCGGGGCGGGGGGGCGGGGCGGGGGGGGGGGGGGGGGGGGGGCAAAAAACCAATGAAATATGGGAAAATATGGGGAATCCTTTCATTTGTGTATCTATTCGCTCGTGTGTCCCAGGGCCCCTTCAGTTGACGCGCTCCGATCCAGAGGCGCCGCTGGCCGCAGGTCTGCAGCGGATCCGCGCGCGCCCTGGCGCGGCGGGGCGGCGCCGTCGGCGGCGAGGAGCTGGGCGCGCTGAGCGCCAGCGTGTTGCAGTGCATCGCGGTCGCGCGGCGCGCGGTGCACCTCGGCGCGAGATGGGGTTGCGGAACGTTCGGGGGATGCGCGTGGTCGGAGACTGCTTGGACGCTCTCACGAGAGGGTTATGGACGACGATCAGTGGAGAGGAAGCAGGTTGTCAAATAGTTCATTTCCAGATGTCCAAAACATACTTCGAACATTTTATATATATATATATAAACATGATTTCGGCATTTTAAGGACATTTTTCAAACACTTTGAGCACATCTGTAGTTCAATCATAGGACTGTTAGGGTGTCCGTTGTCGTGGCATCCACAACGCGAGAGGGGAACGTCCTCAGCTGGGCGACGCGCTGCTGCAGAGGCTGCAGGCGATGGAGCACGCGACGCAGGACGGGCACTGGAAGGTGGCCGAGCATCTGGAGCTGGTCGGTTCGACCGACATCTGCCTGGCCAGCAGCGCGGAGGCCGCGGCGGCGGCGGCCGCCGGAGGGCGCCAGGTTGCAGGAGCGCCTCCGCCGCGCGGGTGACAAGAGGGCCCCCCAGGGGACTCGGCGGGGGAGAAGGTTGGCGCACCAGGGCGCCTTCTCTCGCAATGCAGCGCCGCCTCAGCGCGCAGGATGGATCGCTTGTGGAAGGGAGGAGGTCCAGGGAGAGGCCGGCCCCTCAAGAGAGAGAGGGTGCTGCTGCGGCCGCGGGGCCCGTCGCATGGCTGGCGCCCCGAGCCGGCGCGGGTGTCCTCGGGCCTCGGGGTGGGCTGGCAGCCCGCGCTGCGGCCCCGGGCTGGCGACGCAATGCCAGCGCGCCCGCGGCGCCGAGTGGTCTTCGCGGGCGAGAAGCCAGAAAGGCAGCGGGGCGGCGGCAAAGGGCAGTGGCGCGCAAAGCGCCCCCGCCCGCCATGGCGGCAGGAGGGCGAGGCAGGCAGGAAAGGGCCGAAGGGCCAGAACCGCGGCAAGGGCGCGAGCCGCGCGAGCCGCGACGAGAACCAGAAGCGATGTGCATGACCGACGGCAGTTGGGAGTCCGAGGTCGCCTCCCCCTCGAACCTTGAAGACGAGTGCGAAGGCGCGTTTGATGGCGCTGTCTCGGACGAGGCGTCCCCGCGAATTCATGGTTGTCCTCATCTTAGTGTTCCGCGTGATGCTGGAGCGCTTGGTCGGCTGCGCGGGCCCCCTGTTCGCGCGGTTGGGCGCGCTCTGGTTCGCCCGAGCACCTCTCGGCCAGCTCCGACGGGGGCCTCATGCTCTGAGCAGGAATCTGAAGTTTCTCAGGCCTCGCCACTGCCCGCAGGGAGCGGTCGTCGCGACTTGACGCCGCTGCCCTGCGGCGTTGTCCGCGTGGATGTGGGACCGGCGCCTTCTGAGAAGCAGCCTCCTTCTGAAAAGCCTCCCTGCGCCGCAAATTTGCAAGGTTGCTCGTCTGCCCTGCAGTCCTCCACTTCGCGGCGGGAGGAACTGTGCCTTCCCCCCTCCTTTTTTCCCTGCCCGTCTCTTGCCGCCCTGCCCCCCGCCATGCAGGGATGGGGCGCGCCCGCGCCGGGAGCACAGCACCGCGCATGAAGAGGAGGAGAAAGAGGAGGAGGAGGAGGAGGAGGAGGAGGAGGAGGAGGAGGAGGACAAGGGCTGTCGTCGTCGCAGCCGCCTCCTATGCCGCTGTCGTCGTCGCCGCCTCCGCCGCCAGCGTGGCCGCCTCCGTTGCCGCTGCCATCGCCGCCGTTGTCGTCGCGGCCGCCGTGGTCATCGCAGTCGTCGTCGCCGCCGTTGTCGTCGCGGCCGCCGTGGTCATCGCAGTCGTCGTCGTCGCGGCCGCCGTGGTCATCGCAGTCGTCGTCGTCGTCGTCGTGGTCGTCGTCGTCGTCGTCGTCGCAGTCGCTGCCGCCCCTGTCGCTCCTGGGACCGCCGGGCCCCGGCCGGATGCCGCAGGGCCGTGCTGGCCGCCACCCGCTTCTGCGACACGTTGCGGGAGGAGAACCTCGTGGGCCGAGCCGGCATCGCCACGGGACGGCGGCCGCCCCAAACGTGCCACGCCGCCGCTTCCTCCGCCTCCTCCTCCTCCTCCTCCGCCTCCTCCGCCTCCTCGTCCTCCTCCTCCTCCTCCTCCTCCTCCTCCTCCTCCTCGTCCTCCTCCTCCTCGTCCTCCTCCTCCTCCTCCTCCTCTCCATCCTCTCCATCTCCTCCTTGAGCTCCAGGAGCACGAGCTGTGGGCCCTGGGGCCTGGCCACCAAGTGTGCAGGCCTTGTTTGAGGCAGGCCAAGGCAGTTTCCACGGTCTGGTGGACGACGCCTGGGGCTGGCCGTAAGTGTGACCCCTCTGCGTTCCCAGACCCCCTCGAGTAATGAAAAAATCACGACGGGAGGTTTTCCCAGTTTTCGGCCTCCGGGGGCCCTCACCGGGCCTCGGGAGCGTCAAAAAACGACTCAGGATGCAAAGCCGGTCATGGGGAAAGGGTCCAGACCTGTGGGGGTCGACGTCATGAAAAAATCATGACGTCGGGGGTCTGGGTTCCAGGACGACAGGTCCGACCTTGCTCTTGGCCCAGGGGGGCGGGTTTGCGGCAGCCGCCCCGACTTCGAGACCAGAGGCCCTCCGGGTGGCGCTTGCGGCGGAGTCGGCTTCAGGTGTTGGGGTGGTTCGGGGCCGTCCGAGGGTCCCGGGGCCGCGGTCGTCCAGGATGGAGCGGCCTCTGCGTCGGGCTCGGGGGATTCGTTCGCCTCCCGGGGGCATCGCATAGGGTCACTGCGGCCTCACACATTCTATTAGAACTGCGGGGCTCATTGCTCGCAGCGGCTGAGGCCTCTCCTGAAGGGTCGGTTTCGAGAGCGGCTCGGAAAAAGGGCCCAAGGAGACCCTGGCTCTGTTGCTCGCGGGCAAGCATCCCAGGAGAGCCCCTGTAGACTCGTCCGGTTTTGATGAGGTCAGGCTGGTGAGCGAGTTCGCGGCACCGTGACCCAGTCTTTGACTTCGAGTGCTGTCGGGCAACTTGGTGGCACTTCCATGGCGGTTCTCCATGTTATCCCGCCCCCCCTCTCCTCCTCCACCTCCTCCTCCTCCTCCTCCTCGTCCTCCTCCTCCTCCTCCTCCTCGTCCTCCTCCTCCTCCTCCTCCTCGTCCTCCTCCTCGCCCTCCTCCCCCTCCTCCTCCTTCCCCCGCCTCCTCCTCCTCCTCCTCCTCCTCCTCCCCCTCCTCCTCCTTCTCCTCCGTGTCCTCCTTCCCATCCGCCTCCTCCCCTCCTCCCCTCTCCGCCTCCTCCCCTCCTCCCCCTCCTCCTCCCCTCTTCTCGCCCTCCCCCTCCTCCTCGGCTGCCGCCTCCTCCTTCTCCTCCTCTTCCTCCTCCTCCTCCTCCTCCTCCTCCTCCTCCTCCTCCTCCTCCTCCTCCTCTCCTGCTCCTCCTCCTGCTCCTCTCCTGCTCCTCGCGGGCTGGCCACAGCTGGACTAGCTGCTGGTCTTATTTCAGGCGCCACCGCAGCGGTGGCCTGTCTCAGGGGGGGAAGCGTCGACCCCCGGTCGCCCATTTGTCGCCGACAGGGGCCTGATGATAACCCACCCCGCCCACGAACGCTCGGTTTCGCTACGGGGGCCTATCACCGATCCAGCGTCGATGCATCTGCGATCCGATCTAGCTATTCTGCCTCACTGAGCGGGTCCCCCCCCATCATTCCCCCTCCTGTTCGCAGCGCGCATGCCACGACGGGAAAGCCGGTGCCTCTGGAGGTGCCTCTGGATCTCCACCGGTGTTTGTGTGTGTGTGTGTGTGTGTGTGTGTGTTCGTGTGTGTGTGTGTGTGTGTGTGTGTGTTCGTGTGTGTGTGTGTGTGTGTGTGTGTGTGTGTGTGTGTGTGCGGCTACAGCCCACCGGCCCCGCCACTGCGCCGGGAGGGCCTGGCCACCTCCTTCCTGTGGCCGCCACGCGCGCGGCCGCGGACTCCTGCACGGGCGAGCCCTGCGTCGCCCCACTGACAGCAGTGCGTGCGGCACTGCCAGGGCACCAGCGCCCCGGCCAGCGGCATATGGCGAGCAGCCCGCACCGCCGTTCGGAGCGGGGCGGCGCGGGGGGGGGCGGCCTTCGGAGGATGCGCGGCGGGGGGGCTGCTTCCCTGAGCTCCGGGCGCCTCGCGTGGTCTTCACGCCGAGCGCGTTCGCCGGGGCTCGGGCCCCGGGACCCGCACAGGGTCGCTCCGGCTCATAGGATGCCACCGAGAGGTTGGGCCTGGGGCTCCGCTCGTGATGCCTCGCGGCGCTGCATTTTGCCAGCAGCTTCACATCCCAGGGTTACACACTGTTCCTTTCTAGCTCTTCGAGAGTTCTTTGGCTTTTGGGAGGCCAAGATCCTTTCATGTCTAATCGTTCTATCCTGGGCCTCTTCCTGGCCACTAGGGGGCCAGGAACAAGTAGAAACGAGCACAATTAGAAATGAGCATGCTTAGAAATGAACGACGTGTACGGCTGGCGTCGGAAAGGGCGTCCGCTATCCCCCACCTTGGGGGTAGCGCGAACGGGGGAAGCCCTGCCAGGGGCACAGCGCGCACAGCGGGCACAGCGCGCACGCTGTCTTCCCGACGCCAGCCGGCTTCGTCCCGGGCGACGACGGGCGCACGAGCTGCGACGACGAGCGACAAGCGACGAGCTGCGTTGACGAGCGACGGGCGGCGAGGGACGACGACGACCAGCGACCACTAGCGACGACCAACGAGCTACGACGAGGAGCGACGAGCGACGACGAGCGACGAGCGACGACGACCAGCGACCAGCGACGACCAAAGAGCTACGACGAGGAGCGACGAGCAGCGACGCGCTACGATGACGAGCGACGGGCGGCGAGCGACGACGACGACGACGACCAGCGACGACCAACGAGCTACGACGAGGAGCGACGAGCGACGACGACTGACGAGGGACCACCGACGACCAACGAGCGACGGGCGGCGAGCGACGACGGCGACGACGACGACCACCGACCACCGACGACGACCACTGACGACCAACGAGCGACGACGTGCCCTTCCTGGAGGCCCCCCATGCGGCTTCCAGAGGGAAGCCTCTCGCTTCCGCCCGAAAAGGGCCGCATCCCCCCCGCGCGACGGCGCCCCCCTCCTGCGCGCGCCGCCACCCTCGGCGGCTCTTCTCCACGAGAGGCAGAGGCGCCTGGCACGCGACTTCTCCGCACCCCTCTTGACCCAACGACCATTGATATCCTCGACGACCATTGATATCACGCGACGCCTCCTCCTGTGATGGTCACTGATCTCGTATATGTTGCTGTCGCTTCCGCTCATCACCCCGTGCGGGGTGGCGGAGTCCTCGATGCGTCCAAAATCGGGGTACACGCCGTAACGGTCTGGACGGCCTACGCTTGCATCAAGCGGACAAGCCTTCTCCAGGAAGAGCAGGATGATCGAGGATCGAGCGCCGAGAAGGAGAATCGAGGATCGAGGAGGACACGTTCGAGGAGGATCGAGGATCGATGGGGAGGATCCAGGATCGAGGAGGAGGATCGAGGATCGAGGATCGAGGGGGGCCGATGAGAAGGATAACGACTGAAGAAGTAGTGCCGCGGCAGCAGCAGCAGGAGGATGAAGAAGAGGGGGGGGGGGAGCGAGAGGAGGAGGAAGAGGAGGAGGAGGAGGAGGAGGAGAAGGAGGTTGAAGAGGAGGAGAAGGAGGAGGAGGAGGAGGAAGGGCATCATAGCAAACCCAGTATGCATAATCAAAGCTTCAAGACACCCTCCCGCCCCACGGTGCATCCCCAGCAGTTTTCCTGGCATTGCGGGGCGCATCCCCATTGAAAGACGGCCGCCCCCTATGCAGGAGTGCCCTTCAGACGAGAAACACCGTTTGAAAAAAGAACTGTTGGAAGGAGCGCGAACAAAGGGGATGAGACAGTTCGACGAAACATCTGGCGATAGCCCCGTTATGAAGAGGAGCCGCCCTCCACGTGTCTAATTGTTTGCACCCAGTCACACTCGGGGTCGTGCTTGCGTTGGGAGAAGTATCGAGCGAGCGCAGTTTTGAAAAGCAGCCGTCCTCCATCCGCGTAGCTGTTGCCCCCATGCCTCGGGCCACACGTCTAAGGAGGTCTCCAGCGAGAGCCCCATTTTGGACTGTTCGAGACGTTTGACATGAATCTGCTCGGCATCACAGCGAGAGCCAGACATTGAAAATCACCCGCCCTGCAATCGTGCACCTGTATGAAATTCGGAGTTCTTGGATCATAAATGGTGAGGAGGTCTCAGGCGAAACGCCCGGCCCGCCCAGCCAACAGGTCTAGTGGTGCGACAAACGAATTATTTGCATGGCAGAGGGATCAATAATGACGAATTATATGTATGTCGGGAGGGAAAGGAGCAGGGGAATGAGCAGTAGGCGGGACAGGAGGGTCAAGAGGAACCAATTGGGATATTAGGACAACGGGGGAAGGAATAGGCGCAGTCAGTGGGGGATTGATGATGATGATGATGATGATGATGATGATGATGGTGATGGTGATGGTGATGGTGATGATGATGATGATGATGATGATGATGACGATGCTGGTGATGATGGTGAATATAATGGTGATGATGATGATGATGATGATGATGATGATGATGATGATGATGATGATGATGGTGGTAATGTTGATAACAATGTTGATTATGATGTTGATGATGATGGCGTTGATGATTGTGTTTATGGTGATGATGAAGGCGATGAAGATCATGATGCTGAAGATGATGATGCTGGTGCTGCAGATGATGACGATGATAGTGATGATGCCCGTGATTATGATGGTGGTGATGATGATGGCAGTGGTAACGACGACGGTGATGATAATGCTGATGCTGATTATGATGACGACGACGAGGATGAGGATGACGATGATGAGGATGCTGCTGATGCTGATGCTGATGCTGGTGCTGCTGCTGCTGCTGCTGCTGATGATGATGATGATGATGATGGTGGTGGTGGTGATGATGATGCTGAAACGGTTTGTTGCGCCACTGCGTATATGCCCTAGTCTGTCGACTCCGCCTGACCAGGCTTCGCCGCTGCAAGATGTTGCTGCTGCTGTCGATGGTGCTCCACGTTTCGGCACTGCCGCAGCATGCCAGGGAGCGATGGCGCGCGTCCTCTTCAGGGCCCCGCACTGCGCACCGCCGCTCCGGAGCCATGCGTGCGCCAGCGGGCGGGGCCGACTTGAGCGCCTAGAAGATGATGGGCCCACCTCAAAGGAGGGACGCTCAGACCCCCTCGCGCGTCGACGACCTGGAAGACCTCCGCGAGCAGCCTCTCGAAGAAGAAAGCCTCCAGGGGGCCATGCTTGAAGAAGGCCTCCACGAGCACCCCCGCGAAGAATACTTCTACGAGCAACCGCATGAAGAAGGCAACCACGGGCGCCTGCGCGAAGACGACCACAACGACCGCCCACGCGAAGAAGGCCTCCACGAGCACCTGCATGAAGAAGACCTCCACGAGCACCATCGTGAAGATTACCTCCGCGAGCACCCCCTCAAAGAAAGCCTCCACGAGCACCCGCACGAGGAAGACACCGCCAGCACCCGCGCGAAGGAACCCTCCACGACCTCCAGCGCTATGAAGAATACCTGCGTGAACACCCACGAAGAATGCCCCCGCTGGCGCCCGCTTGGAGAGGCCCACAAGCACCCGCCCGACGAAGACCTCCGCGAGCGCACCCGTCAAGAAGGCCTCAAACGATAGCCCGCACTGCGAAGACCCTCGCGAGCACCCACATGAGGAAGACTTCCGCCAGCACCCGCGCGAAGAAGGCCTCCACGAACACCGGCGCGATGAAGACCTCCACGTGCACCCGCGCGAAGAATACCTTCACGAACACTCCCACGAATACAGCCCCACTGGCGCCCACGAGAAGAGGCCCACGAGCGCCCTCCCGACGAGGACCTCCGCGAGCATCCTTTTGACGATGGTCTCAACGAGTGCCCGCAAGAAGAAGCTCCTCACGAGCACACGCGCAAGGAGGACTTCCGCCAGCACCCACGCGAAGAACGCGTCGTAACGGCGGCGGCGCGGCGTGAACAGCGTCGCAACGTCGCACCGGGCGTCACGGCGTCACGGGGCGTCGCGGTGGCGTCGACTCCACGAGTGCCAGCGCGATGAAGACCTCCACGGACACCCGCGCGAAGAATACATCCGCGAACAGTCCCACGAAGAAGGCCCCCGCCTGCGCCCGCGTGGAGAAACCCGCGAGCACCCTCCGATGAAGACCTTCGCGATCATCCCCGTGAAGAAGGCCTCAAAGATTGCCCGCGCGAAAAAGAATAGTACCCCCATGAGCACCCACGCGAGGAAGGCCTCAGCGAACGCCGGCGCGCTGAAGACCTCCACGAAAACCCTCACGAAGAAGGCCTCCCCGAGTGCGAGCGCAGCGACGCCGGGGATAAGCCCGAATGCGCCGTAGAGCCTTAAGTAGCAGTAGCACCAGAAGCTGGCGATGGCAACGCGCATGCAAAAATGACCGACCACAACGTGCTTGCTTCTCCACCCAATAGCCACCAACCGGAGCAGAGAACAGAACGGGGCAACACGGAGACTGGAACCACGAACACGCTTCGTGGAACACGTTTGGACGCAACCCACAGCCTTCCGACGGGGAGCAGAATACCAGGCGGTTTAACTCCCCGGCGAATAGCCTGCATTCTGGATGGCGTAAACACTTGGTGGTCCGTCTGTCCGCGCCCACCAACGGTGTGCCCGTGGAAGACGTAGAAGAAGGGGAACACGAATGGCCACAGGGCCCAGCCTCCGCCGTTCCCGTTGTCCCAAAGGGACGGGGATAACGAGGAGTAGCGATGACATGGTTTGTTGCGTCACTGCGTATATGCCCTAGTCTGTCGACTCCGCCTGACGAGGCTTCGCCGCTGAAGATGTAGCTGCTGCTGTCGATGGTGCTCCACGTTTCGGCACTGCCGCAGCATGCCAGGGAGCGATGGCGCGCGTCCTCTTCAGGGCCCCGCACTGCGCACCGCCGCTCCGGAGCCATGCGTGCGCCAGCGGGCGGGGCCGATGATGATGATGGTGCTGATGAAAACGATGATGATCAGTGATCAGGATGGTGATGATGATGAGGAGGATGATGATGATGAGGAGGATGAAGATGGTCAGGATGATGATGGTGGTGGTGGTGCTGATGATGATGAGGAGGAAGAGGAGGAGGAGGAAGGTGAGGATAATGAGGAGGAAGAGCAGGAACACAGAGATGAGGAGAAGGAACTGGGGGAGGACGAGGAATTTACACGTTTGAAGGAAAGGAGGGGGGCGAGGAGCAGGACCAGGAGGAAAAGGAGCAGAAGCAGGAGGAATAGCGAGGGAGGGAGGGAGGGAGGGGACGGAGGGAGGGAGGGAGGGAGGGTGGGAGCAGGAGGAGGAGGAAGAGGAGGAGGAGGAGGAGGCGGCGGTGGTGGTGGTGCCTCGTTGGAGCGGGAGCAGGAGGACGTGGGTGGAGAGAGAGAGAGGAGTAGGAGTAGGACGACGAGGACGAGAAGGAAGGAGAGGAGGAGGGGCGGCGCGAACGCTGGTAAGGAATGTGCTGGTGTGGGTGGGTCGGCAACGAGACCCCGGCGGAGTACACGGTGCCGGGCCAGCGCAGCGAGCCCCCCGCGCGCGCGCGTCTGCGATGCATATCGTGGAGGAAGGGAGGGAGGAGGAGGAGGAGGGAGGGAGGGAGGAGGAGGAGAGGAGAGAGGAGGAGGAGGAGAGGAGGAGGAGGAGAGGAGGAGGAGGAGGAGGAGGAGGAGGAGGAGGAGGAGGAGGGAGGAAGGAGGAGGAGGAGGAGGAGGAGGAGAGGAGAGGCGGAGTAGAGGAGAGGAGAGGAGAGGAGAGGAGAGGAGAGGAGAGGAGAGGAGAGGAGAGGAGAGGAGAGGAGAGGAGAGGAGAGAGAGAGAGAGAGGAGAGAGAGGAGAGGAGAGGGAGAGAAGGAGAGGAGAGGAGAGAGGAGGAGGAGAGGAGAGGAGGAGAAGAGGAGAGGAGATGAGAGGAGGGAGGGGAGGGAGGGAGGGGAGGGATGGGAGGGAGGGGAGGGGAGGGGAGGGGAGGGGAGGGAGGGGAGGGGAGGGGAGGGAGGGGAGGGGAGGGAGGAGGGGAGGAAGGAGGAGGAGGAGGAGGAGGAGGGAGGAGGAGGAGGAGGAGGAGGAGGAGGAGGAGGAGGCGGAGGAGGAGGCGGAGGAGGAGGAGGAGGAGGAGGAGGAGGAGGAGGAGGAGGAGGAGGGGAGGATGATGAGTGGTAGGAGGAGAAGGAGGATGAGAAGAGGATAAGGAGAAGGAGGCGAAGCTAAATGGGACGCCATGGTCGCCGATGTTGTCATCGCCAGTGCTGCCCATCATCGGGGAGCAGCGCGCGCGTGGCACAGACCGCGCTTGCGCTCGCAGGAGGCGAAATGGGGGCACCAGAGCTGGATAAGGTCGATCAGTAGACACGTAGTTCGAGTAGTAGGCATAGTAGTTGGAGCTGGAAAAGGTCTGGAAATCCACCGGCTTCCCAGAGCACGTCGTCAGGACAGCCTCGGGATTCTCGCAGGATTTCTGGGCTTTGCTTCGTAAGTGCTCATGGTTTAGGCGGACATCGCCACAAGCTTCCCAGGATTGCTGAGGGAATCGTCCTGGGTGCCTGTGGGTTCCAGAGTACTATTGAGGAAGACCTTCGGAGCATGGATCCTAAAAAGCGGCCCGGGGCCAGTTTCGCCAGGTAGGTGCTGAAGCGTCTGTGGCTAAACAGGTGATAGTCTACGCATGTTTAATCTCCCCTCCCCCTCCCCCTCCCCCTCCTCCTCCCCCTCCTCCCCCTCCTCTCCTCCTCCTCCTCCCTCCTTCCTCCCCCTCCTCCTCCTCCTCCTCCTCCTCCTCCTCCCTCATCCTCCGCCTCCTCCTCCTCCTCCTCCTCCTCCTCCTCCTCCTCCTCTCTCTCCTCCTCCTCCTCCTCCTCCTCCTCCTCCCTCCTCCTCCTCCCCCCCTCCCCCTCCTTCTCCTGCGCGCCAGGCGGAAGGAGGCGCAGCCCGCCTCCTTGCGTCGCTCCCGCGCGGGCGAGGCCGACCTCGCCCGCCCCGTCGTCCGCCTGGCTTTCCGCCGGACGCTCCCACCAGCGGCCGCTCGCGCCCGCGATTCGTCGGATGCGGCTCTTGCTCCCAGGGGCAGGAGGAGGAGGAGGAGGAGGATGGGGGAGGAGGAGGAGGAGGAGGAGGAGGAGGGGCAGCAGGATGAGCAGGAGGAGGAGGAGGAGGAGGAGTAGGAGGAGGAGGAGCGGGAGGAGGAGGAGGAGGAAGAGGAGGAGGAGGAGGAGGAGGAGGAGGAGGAGGATGGGGAAGGACAGTGGGAAGGGGCAGGGGAAGTCAGAAGAGGGGGATGAGGAGGAGGATGATGAGGATGAGGCGGGGGCGGATCAAAGCAAGCTCAAGATGCATCAACGTTGCTGCAAGACACCCTCCCGTCCCAAGTCCCCTCCTCACACAAGTCCTTACAAACCTCACTGCAAGAACCCGCCCTTTGAAAGATCAGACCTATGGCCCGGCCTTTCAGGCGAGAACCCCGTCGTTACGAGTTTTGAAGACGAATGTGCGTGGCGCTATGGCGAGAGCACCTTTCTGAGAAGGAGCCACCCTCCGTCCTTGGAAGAGTTGCAATGTGAGAACGAGTGCGACCAGCGACCAGCGAGCGCCGAGGCGAGATCTCCATTTTGAAAACGACTTCCTTGCGATTGTTGCAAACGTCGAAGACGAGTGCGCGCGGCGATAAGGCAGGAGCCACATTTTGAAAGGCAACCCTCAGGAGGGAAAAAACACAGACACTATTAATCGTCGATTCCCCAGAATATGGGAAAATATTGGAAGTGGGAGGAAAGACAATAACCCAGAACATATGGGAAAATTTTGGGAATCCTGTTATTTGTGGGTATTTATTTGTGTGTCCCAGGGCCCCTTCAAACCCGCCCTTCACCCTCGCACCCGTTGGGAACATCAAGCCGGATCAGCAGTGGGGAAGAAGTCTGAGGCGAAACGCCTGGTCCGCTCTACCGGCATGCCTGGTGGTCAGACGGGGGGAGCCACTTACAGGGCGAAAGGAGTGAAAGGAGGAGGAGAAGGAGAGGAAGGAGAGGGAGGAGGGAGGAGGAGGAGGAGGAGAAGGAGAAGGAGGAGCATTAGGGTTAGGATTAAGTTCGGGGTTAGGACTCGGGAGGATTAGGATTTGGATTAGGATTCGGAGGAGGAGGAGGAGGAGCAGCAGCAGAAGGAGTAGGAGGAGGAGGGGGAGGGGGAGGGGGCGGGGGAGGTAAAGGAAGAGAGGGAATCGAGGGGGTGGTGGGGGGGGCATAGTGGTGGAGCGGCAGGGGGGACATAAGCGAGCGGGGCGCGCACCGTGCGAGGAGCGCGCGGCGCGCGGGGGCACGGAGCCGAAGCCTCGCGGTACCGACCGGCAGGTGCTCGGCGACGTGGTGAACCTGTCGGCGAGGCTCATGGGCCACGCCGGGCAGAACTGCGTCCTGGTGGACCAGGCTGCCGGTGCACTGCGGCACGGGGCTGGCCCAGACATGATCGCATCGAGCAAAGATTATTCACTGCGTGGAGCTCCCCATATGTGCATCTATTCGCATGGACCTGTCCGCCGTGAATGTTTAGGCGCAAGAGCTTTCGAATACAAACGGGCTTCAGTTGTGACGGTCTGGTCATGAATCTAACTGAGAATGAATTGGAGTGTGAAAGAGCCTCAGTAGTACGAGCGCGTCTCTGCGCATGAGCCTGGGTCCTCCTGGGGCCTCCTGGGACCTCCTAGGGAGGATTCGTGCCCCAGGAGAGGCCCAATCTATAGCAACAGACGCACATGAAACATTGCGGATTGGAGCCATAGGAGAAGGGGGCAATCTATAGGAACACACGTAAATCACCAAGGACTCGTGCCCCAGGAGAGGCCCTATAGGAACATAAGTGCACAGGAGAAGGACAATCTACAGAAACATACGTATGACATCAAGGATTCGTGCTCCAGGTGAGGCCCAATCTATAGGAGCATACGTAAAACACATCGGATTGGAGCCACTCCTGTTGTCTTATGAGGCCTCCTGCTCCTGAGGCCTCTCGGTGCCTCCTGTTGCCTTCAGAGACCTCCTGGCGCTTCCTCTGGCCTCCTGGGGCCTCCTGGGGCTTCCTGAGGCCTCCCAGAGCTTCCTGGGGCCTCCTAGAGCCTCTTGGGACATCCTGTGGCCTCTTGAGTCTTTCTGTGGCCTCCTGATGCCTCCTGGGACCTCATGTGGTCTCCTGGGGCCTCCTGGAGCCTGTTGGAGCCTCCTGTGGCATCCTGAGGAGAATCTGTGCCCACGAGTCTGGCCACCGATCGAGACATCCTCAAAATCTGGCCCAACTGGGGGGTGAAAATGAGCGCCTCGCTCGAGACATCCTCCAAATCTGCTCCGAAAGCGAAGGATGTTGGGACAGAAAACAAGCAAACCGCTTGAGACATCCCCGCAAAACGGCCACGAACGGGACCGTGAGATAACCCCTGGCGGCTCCCCTTAGGGGGGGGAATGAGCGCCTCGCTCGAGACATCCTCCAAATCTGCTCCGAACGCGAAGGATGTTGGGACAGAAAACAGGCAAGCCGGTTGAGACATCCCCACAACACGGCCGCGAATGGGAACGTGAGATAACCCTTGGCACATCCTCCAAATCTGCTCCGAAAGCGAAGGATGTTGAGACAGAAAGCAGTCAAACCGCTTGAGACATCCCCACAAAACGGCCGCGAACGGGACGGTGAGATAACCCCTGGCGGCTCCCCTTAGGGGGGGGGAATGAGCGCCTCGCTCGAGACATCCTCCGAAAGCGAAGGATGTTGGGACAGAAAACAGGCAAACCGCTTGAGGCATCCCCACAAAACGGCCGCGAACGGGGCGCGCGTGAGTCTCAGCATGGGTAAATCTGAGTAGGAGTAGGTCTGAGTATGAGTAGGTCTGAGTATGAGAGTATGAGTAATTTTGTGTGTGAGAGAGAGAGAGAGAGAGAGAGAGAGAGAGAGAGAGTAAGTCTGGGTATGAGTAAGTCTGAGTGTGAGTCTGTATGTGTATGAGTAAGTCTGGGTATGAGGAGGAGAGGGGAGAAGAAGGAGAAGAAGGAGGAGAAGTCGGCGGCGTCCAAGAAATAACAAGAACCCCATCTTAGGATATGGGAAAAAAAAACAGGGCGGTGATTTTTCATCGTGTTCGGCCTCTGGAGGCCCTCGCCGGGCCCCAGGACCGCCAACGAAAGACTCAAGATGAAAAGTTCGTACCGTGGAAAGGGTCGCGATTTCAGGGGACGCCGTCTTGAAAACATCGGGACGTCGCATGTCTGGGTGAGGGAGGTAGGGTCGGAGGGAGGGAGGGAGGGAGGGAGGGAGGAGGGAGAGGAGGAGGAAGAGGAGGAGGAGAGGGAGGAGGAGGAAAGGGAGATGGAGGTGGAGGAGGTTGCCCTCGCCTGCTCCATCGTCGTGCCGCTGGACGTGCTCAGGGGTGTGTATGGGTGTACAGTCTTCTCTGGCAGTCGAAATTGGAGGAGGAATGGAGGTGCGGGAGGAGGAGGAGGAGGAGGAGGAGCTGGAGCTGGAGCTGGAGGAGGAGGAGGAGGAGGAGGAGGAGAAGGAGGAGGACAGGCGGGGGAGAGTGTGGAGCGAAGGACACAGGACGATGGGAGGGGCGAGGGGAAGAAAGAGATGCCCAAAGAGGGAAAGAAGGGGGTGGGGGATTCGGATCACGAAGGTGCTTAAGGATGTGTTGGTGGCTCCGGAAGAAACATGAAAGGGAAGACGGAAGAGGATGATGAGGAGGAGGTGGACGAGGAGGAGGAGGAGAAGGAGGAGGCGGAGTAAGGAGGAGGAGGAGTAAGGATGAGGAGAAGGTGGAGGAGGAGGAGGAAGGTGTAAGGAGGAGGAGGAGGAGGAAGAGGAGAAGGAGGAGGAGGAGGAAGAGATGGAGAGGAAGGGAGAGCAGGAGGAGCAAGAGACGGAGAACGACGGGCGGGTGAGGGAAGGGAGGGAGGAAGAAGAGACGGAGGACGAGAGTGATGATGATGAGTAGGTCGAGGAGGTGGTGTTGCGTCGTTCGTTTGGTCGATCGTCCGTGTGTGTGTGGGTTTGTTATATTCTTTGGGGGTGCCCAGCTGGTGCCGCGCTCGATGCGATACGCATGTCGATGCGCGCGCAAGTGGGAGGGTGCAACCGCGGCACATGATCCGGACCTAAAGGAGGGTTGTGCGCACAACGCGCTGGGCGTGGGTGGACCGATAAGGAGGAGTCGAGGAGGATGAGGTGTTTCACTACTGCACGCAGTGCGATGAATGTGTGGCTCAAGCGTGATCTTGGCTGCTGTGAAGGTGCAGCGCTGGTAGTAAGCTACGTCCGCCCTGCGCTCGTTGCCTCTCGGGGCGGTCTTCGAGCGCTGGCGAATGGAGCGCGCTCTAGTTGTTGCAACTTCTCCTGGCGCCTCCCAGAGGAGGAGGAGGAAGAGGAGGAGAAGGAGGAGGAGGAGGGGGAAGAGGAGGAGGAGGAGGAGGAGGAGGAACCACGTGCAGGAGGACGAGGGAGGAGGAGGGGAGGAGGAGGAGGAACCACGTGCAGGGAGGAGAGGAAGGAGGAGGAGGAGGAGAGAGGAGGAGGAGGGAGGATAACCACGTGCAGGAGGAGGAGAGGGAGGAGGAGGAGGAGGAGGAGGAGGAGAGGAGGAGGTTTGCTCACTGTCCGATCCCATGCGGTTCGATCCCCAGACGCCGTCTCTGATCCCGATCCAGCACAGCCGGGCACGCACCGATTCCTTCCTCGGCTCGCAGGGGTCCAGCCAGCTCTGCGATCCCAAACGATTCGGTCCCGGTGATCCCGACCCGCTTCCCCTCCTCCTCCTCCTCCTCCCCTCCTCCTCCTCCTCCACCTCCTCCTCCTCCTCCTCCCTCCTCCTCCTCCCCTCTCCTCCTCTTCCTCCCCTCCTCCTCCTCCTCCTCCTCCTCCTCCTCCACCTCCTCCTCCTCCTCCTCCTCTCCTCCTCCTCCTCCTTACTCCTCCTCCCTCCTCCTCCTTCCTCCTCCTCCCTCCCCCTCCTCCTCCTCATCTTCCTCCTCCTCCTCCCTCCTCCTTCTCCTCCCTCCCTCCTCCTCTCCTCCCTCCTCCTCCTCCTCCTCCTCCTCCTCCTCCTCCTCCTCCTCCTCCTCCTCCTCCTCCTCTCCTCCTCCTCATCCTCCTCATCATCATCATCATCGATGATTCGCGCGCGTCCCGATCCGCTGCCATCCCGGTCCAGAGTTCACAGTTCGGTCCAGCTCGGGTCTGCCTCCTCTGTCGCCCGTTGCAGGCGGCGAGAGCGATACGGTTACGCTGGCTGGGCTCTCGCTGCCCCGTGGGGGAGGGGAAAATCACCACCCACCAAACCACCGCAACCAAGCCCGAAGGCCCCAAGATGCCCTCCATTCCCCGAGGAGGGGGGGCGTTGGAGAACAGTGTAACAGAAACGAATCCGTAACCATTTTGGCCCAAGTAGTAGTGCTGACTTTCGAGCCCATGCGGCTGGCTCGTCTCGAATTCGCCCATCAGCCTGGCGCGGCTGGCCATTGCCAAGGGCTGACTTTCGAGCCCATGCGGCTGGCTCGTCTCGAATTCGCCCATCAGCCTGGCGCGGCTGGCCATTGCCAAGGGCATGTGCCTGCGACTCCGTTACGGCGCTTGCGCTGCGGCCGTGGCAGTGCTCGTATGTTGGGGCTTCCTCTCGCTGCTGGAGTGGGGGCAGCCGCTCAGCACGCTGGCGTGCTGGCGCGTGGCAGAGAAGCAAGTGGAAGCAGGGCTTGCGGTGTCTTCTCACGGCAAGTTTATTACTGTGGATGTCGAGCAACAGTTACAGACGGCGTGGATTGCTCTGCTTGGTGCCATAGGCGCCTTTTATTTGAGTCCGTCGATTCGCCTGGAAAGCAGTTGGGCGCTCGCGGCCTTTACCCAGGGCGCGCGCGATCCAGAAGGCAAGTTCTGCCGCCAGCTGTTGGACTACCGATGGCTGCACCCTTCTCAGGGCGGCGACTCCTTTCCACGGGTGCGCGCTGACCATGGCGACGTTGGCGCGTGGGTGGAGAGCTGTCGGAGGGAGTTTCCCCGGCTGGGTGCGGAGGAGCGGCAGCTCCTGCAGCCGTGGCGGAGCGCGGGCGCCATCCCCGCAGAAGTGCTCACGCGACCTCCGCACGACTACTGGGCCATCGTGCTCGGGGCGCGCGCGGAGGCACTCCCCGCCTACGCCGCAGCCAGGCTCCCCCGCGAGGAGCTGCTGGCGCACCTGAACGCCAGCGTCCGGTCCTCCCCCATGCCGAGCCTGCCGGCCGGAGCCGCGCCGAAGATGCTGGAGTACTTCGAGGCCCTGGACCTCCGGCAGACGGGGCGCGTGGCCTCCACCTGGGGGGCGGTGCGCGCGGCGGTGCTGGCGGGGGAGATCGCGCGCTTCGACGCCGGGCCGCTCTTCCCCGCCGAGCTCTTCCACGTCTCGGTGCGGCAGCTCGCGGCGCGGGAGGGCGCCGCGGCGCGCCGCGCCGTCGTCCGGTCGGACGGATGCCGGCCGGTGAGCTTCGCCGCCTTCGCGGAGCGCAACGCGCAGCTCGTCCGGCGCGGCGCGCGCACGGCGATCAGCGCGGCGCGCGGCGCCGCGGTGTTCGGAGAGGGCTCGGTGAATGCGCTCATGAGCAACCATTCCAGGGAGGATCGGCAGTACTGCAGCGTGGGGTACATCAACAGCAGGCGCCTGGGCAAGCTGCACGCTGGGCTGCCGGACCTGGTCCGGGGCCTGGGCCTGGAGCGCGAGGTGCTGCGGCAGCAGAGCTTCCTGTGGATGGGGCCGGTGCGCGGGGGCTTCCACTACGACGAGGAGCCGAACGTCTACGTCCAGGTCTCTGGCGAGAGCGATCTCTTGCTCATCCACCCGGACTACGTGAAGGCGTACTCGGCTGGGCTCCGGATCCGGCAGCCGCCAAGCCTGGCTGAGCTCGCAAAGGATCCATTCTTGAGAAGAATCCCCATGCATCTCTTCCACATGAAGCCCGGGGAGGCCGTGACCTTCCCCGGCGGCACGTATCACATGATCCTGGCTCAAACTTTCGACCGTTTGGCTGTGAACTTTTTTTTCATGCCGACTTGGCGGAAGCTGGAGGTTCTCGACAGCGACTGGTATTCTTCGGAGCGGAGGGAACCCGGCGGCAACGAACGGCTAGCGCTGCGGCAGTTGTGGGCCAGGACGCTAGTGCGACTGTACGAGGAAACAGGCAAGGGCGTCATCTTCATGGGGGAGAAGCTCGAGTACCTTTGAAAGGGAGCGATCCCGGCTGACAGCTACTTACCTCCTGTCCGCATCATCCCTCGAGGCATGCGGCAAGGTGCCATGGGCGCGGAGCCCTGGGCTGGTTCACTCAAGTTACAGTCAGCTGGTGGCCATACATCCGAGGCGGGAATTTATACATGACCACCGCCTGGAGGGTCAGTTTTCGGAGCCTCGGCAGGCGGTGGATATGGACATATTCGGGCCCCCGGGGGCCGAAATATATCCATATCCACCGCCCGCTGGGGCACCAGGACGTCGGCTCCCAGGCGGTGGATATGGATCAATACATCCCCGCCTCGCAATACAGCTGTCAGCCTCGCGGCGAACTCGCTCGTCTTCCTTTCTCTTCTGCCCCTTCATCCTTCCCCTCCTCGTCCTGCTCCCTTCAGCCGCTGGTGCTCCCCCGAGAGGCGCGCATTGGCATCGCTCGGACGTGTGCACCTTGTCTCGGCGGGGATGATGAAGGAGCATCCTGGATCACCCTGCGGAAAGACCGCGCGAATGGCCAGAGTGAACGGACGTCCGACGAAGACCGCGCGAGCGACCACGCGAAGCCGAGCAAAAGCACAGGGCACGGACGTCCGAGCGATGGCCAGGGCGAGCCGCCCCTCCACCAGCGCGAGGCCTCGCGGCGCGCCGCGGCGCGCCCAGGCCGGGGCGCGGGCACCGCGGCCCCCCCCCTGGCGCGCCTTTCGGGGCTGCCCTCGGGGGAGGGCCACCCGATCGCCTGCGTAAGGTCGGGCCTGTCCCTCCACAGGAGGGGCACTCGGAAATCATCCAGACATGAGCCGGGGACGACTTTGGGGGGGACTGTTTTTGGCCATCTCTGGGGCATTTTGGGGGGGCATAGTGCATTTTTCGCCCGAGATCCCCCTCGTGGGGGGACAGGCCCGGCCCAGCGCCTGCGTCGGGGCATCCACGCGGGCGTCGCGCGAGCGGCTGCCTCCGCCAGCCTGTGGCCCACCGTCGCCCCGTGCTGGCAGCTCGGGGTGGACAGACCTCCTGCCCTGACGCCCTCGAGGAGCATCCTGGACCGTCGAGCGACAAGAGCACGCGCGAAACCGAAGAATGCATGGGAAATGGGCGTCCGAGCGACGGCAAGAGCCCACCTCCGCCCCGTGATGGCAGCGCCCGTGATGACAGCTCGGAGGTGGACAGACCTCCTACCCTGACGCGTCGATTCAGGAGTTGGCCGTCTTCGGTTCGCGAGAGGGCGTCGCGGCCGTCACTTCTGCGGGTCCAGGTCCGTCGGTTTCGGTCCCGGGCCGTCTTCACTAAGGGGGGGGGGGTCACTAAAGGGAGGCTTGCCCACCGCCGAACAGCGTGCCTGAGCGCAGTGAGTCGGCGGCGCGCTCAGGGGCGGGCCTCCTCGGAGCGGCTCGGCAGGCCTGCGGCCCTCCGAGGTGCCTCCTGGGCCTCCTCCGGCGACGGGGGCCGCTGCTCTGCCCGCACCCGCCAGCCCCGCGCGTGCGCCAGGACCGCACGCGCCGCGCACCCCCTTTTGCTTTTTTAACTCCAGTGTTTTTGAATGCCTCGAAGTATGGAGCTCCTTCCTGTGATCTCTTCAGCTCTGTGAGAGCAGTACTGCTGCGCAGCCGCGGTCGAGCAGCCGCAGCCGCGGAGCTGCAGCTCCACGGAGAAGGCTGCGACGGCGCTCGCCAGCGGGCGGGTTCGTCTACATAGTGAAGATCTTTTGCACCTAGAGTAGGTTGTTTCGCGCTCGCTGGTAGACTTTTAAGTGCGCCAGCTGTTATAATACTATCAGAACACTTGGCGGAACTGACTTTCTGTTGAAACCCCCAAAAAGATTTGATCGAGTTTTCAAGCTCATGCTCCAGGTACTCTTTTGTATGTAAGAAACTCTACGAGGTCCCTGGCGGTAACCTGGTTGACGGTTTACCGCTGGCGCCCAGCTGGCTCGAAACGTCCCGATGGAAGGTTTGGTGAAGAGGGCTCGGTTGAAACATGTGTTCTCGAAATTCAACATCGAGATCTAGTATTCCTTGCACCCATCTATGATCTCATTCCCGCTCGCCATCTTGATCTCATGTTGATCTGGATATTACTAAACACAAATAGCAATTAGACGGGATTTGTTTTTGTTGCTATGTGTTGGTCCTCCTGATTTTTTTTTGGAAGCCCGAACGGTGCCTCCTCAGTGACGTGTCGGCTCACGCTCTCTCTCTCTCTCTCTTGGTCGTTGCCCCCACCGGTCGGAAAAGGAGCACTGCAACAAGAACACATATGGACCCCGTGTCCCCCCTCACCTGAAGTTTGGGTCCGAGGGTTGAGCTGGGGTGGTCTGGCAAGTAGTCGGAAACGGGCGGGGGCCGTCTTGCCCTCCTCAGCGTGGGCGGGGGGAGAGGCTTCTCCGAAGCACCCTTGCTTCTTAGGAGGCGCGGGCCTGCTCTACAGATGCATGGCCAGCGCCTTCTACGAAGCAGCCTCTCTCTGAGAAGCCCTCCCCCATCCTCCTTCTCCTCCTCCTCCTCCGTAGCTATCTTGGCTCAAGCAATGTTGGCTCGAGCAATATTGGGCTTAAGCAGCCGGCGTGCTGGATTCATCTTCTGAGATGTTGACATCGGTCGAGGGTCTCGAGAAGGCACTATGTCCCTCGAAATGTCGATCAAGAAGTGCGGTCGGACAAAACAATGGAGCGCAGCACTGCGGCTGCTCCGCGAAGCAATTCAATCAGGTGTGCAACTTGTCCCAGGTCACTACGTTGCCACTGTCAGCGCATGCAGAAAAGGCAAGGAATGGCAACACGCACTGTCGGTGCTCAGTGAGATGTGGGAGGCGAAGGTGGAGCCCAACGTCATCAGCTACAGCGCTGGCATCAGCGCGTGCGAGAAGGGCAAGCAATGGCAACGGGCGCTGGCGCTGCTGCGCGAGATGCCGGAGGCGAAGGTGGAGCCCAACGTCATCTATACTACAATGGACCAAAAAAGCGTAGCAGGCGCCCCGGCGGCCCCTGCGAGCCCCAGCTGGCCCCGGCGCGCTCCGAGACGCTCCAAGATGGCCCAAGAGCGCTCCGAGAAGCTCCGGGAGGGCCCCAAGACGGCCCAAGAGGGCCTCCGAGAAGGTCCAAGAGCGCTCCAAGGCGCCCAAGATAGCCTCCCGACGGCCCAAGAGGCCTCCCAAGGCGCTCCAAGAGGGCTCCAAGACGAGCCCCAAGAGAGCCCGAACAAGGACAAATCGTCCCAATCCCTACGGAAAACGCACATGTTTGCAATTCCCGAGCTTATAGTGTTCAGAGAGTCCAAGCCGGCCATCAAGGCTCCCATTATCGCCTGAAGACGCTTCTGGAAGCCCCCACTAGAGCCCCCAGACAGCCCAAGACGGCCCCAGGACGGCTCCTGAGGCGCTTATGGCTGCCCAAACGGCAGCCCAGACAGCCCCAAGAGCGGCCCAAGACGGCCCAAGACGGCCCCAAAACGGTTTCAAGACGGTCCCAGAGGCGCCCAAGACGGCCCCAGAGGCCCTCAAGCCGGCCCCCGACGGCCCCAAAACACGCCAACAGGCATCCAAGACGGCCAAAAAAGGCCCCAAGAGGCCACCAGGAAGCCAAAAAGGGAGCCCGAGAGGTCCCCAGGCCTCCCGAAGACGCCCGAAGACGACGGCCGAAGAGCCTCCCAACACAGCCCCCGAAGAGACTTGGACACACCAAGGCTGCCCAGGAGGCGCCCGAGATTGCCCAAACGGGCCCCTGGAGGGCTTCAAGAGAACCCCGAGACGCCGAAGGGATGGCGAGCCTGCAGCGCTCCCTGGTGCATGCCATGCGCCTGTCGAGGGTGCCGGGCGCCGGGGCCGAGCTGCTGGAGCGCTTCGACGGCTCGGGCGCGCAAGCGCGTCGCCGCTGCCGCCGCCATCAGCGCCGCGGCCGCCGCCACCGCCGTTCCCTGCCGCCACCGCGTCGTCGTCGCCGCCACCGCCGCCACCGCCGCCACCCCCGCCGCCGCCGGCGTCGCCGTCATTGTCATCATCGTCAGTGTTGTCATCATTCAACTCCGAGGTTCCAGGAATTTATCTGTTCTGCTCGCCCTCTGCAGGCTCATCAGCCTCATCATCATTACCATTACCACCAGAATCATCGTCAGCATCTTAGTCATCTTCACGTTCATCATCATCTCTAACCGCGCGAGGGGCCTCCTGGCGCCCAGTCTCATTACGGAGTTGGACGCCTCACTGCCAGAGTGGAAAGGGAGCCGCAACAACTGGGATGTCCACGTCGACGCCTTGCGAGAGTGGCTCACCGCGCACCAAGGGCGATACCCAAGCAGGACAGGTCCACTTCGAGGACGCTCTCCAGAGGAACGGCGCCAGAGCCCGCAGAAACATCTCCCCCTGATCGACCCCATGCCCTTCCCCCGCATCGCGCATGCCCCGATCCCGCCTATTCCCCGACACCGCGAAACCTGGCTCTGAGGTTCTGCGGCGGATCCGGCTGGCGTTCTGTCCTCGAGCATCGTCTCACGAGAAAGATCTCGATAACTTTATGGACCACATGCCCCGGCGCATTCGAGCTGGATCTGGCAGGGGCCCCGCAATTGCTGCAGCTCGGAAGGCCGCCGTGAGCAGCTTGCCAGGGTGGTCTCGGGTGCCTCTTGGGTTTACGTCCGCCCTCGAAAACTTGAAACAGCGCCACTCAACGCACGGGCGCATGCCGAACCGATCAGGTACAGGAGAGGAGAAGAAACTAGCGACTTGGGTCAACTTCCAAAGACGGCGCCACCGAGAAAAAAACCTTCCGTCGGAGTGCTCCACCGAGCTTGCACGGTGGCCCTCCTGGAGCTGGCATGCCCGCGATGCTTCATGGTATGCGACTCTTGCTGACCTAACTCAGTGGCTCCAACGGCGCGACAAGCGGTACCCGCAGAAAACGAACCACGTATGCCGACGCGCTTGCCCTGGCTGCTGGCCCCGCTGCGCAGACGACTCAGGGCCCTCTCCCGCGACCCTGCCGCCTACGCCAACCTGGGATGTCACCGACAAGAGAAAGACGGACCCCCTGCATTGCCCGCAGCTTTCCCCCAACGAGTAGCAGGCCCGCAGCCCGGACTGGCGCGTCGGACAGCGAGGCTTGAGCTTCGCCTCGCCAGCTTCGTCGACTTCGAGAGACGCAGGCTTGGCCACGGGGGCACCTCTGACAAGCGACAGAAACGCCGTGACGCTCTCCAACAACTGCCTGGCTGGGACTGGCGCGGGCGAGACGTCTCTTGGGATGACAACTACAAGCGCCTCCAGGAGTGGCTGCAGGAACGCGGCGGCGCGTGCCCGTCCAGCATCCCAATGGCGCCTCCAACGTCCGCCGAATCCGAACTCGCCGCGTGGCTGGCCAGAGCATGCGCAGCCCGCGCTCGCCACGAGCCCGGGGCATGCCCTCCAGACTGCGATCGACTTTCTGCCCTGCCAGGGTGGTCGTGGACGCACCGCCATGCGCAGACGTGCACCTTCACCGTGAAACCAGCCGCCACCGAGCAATGCGGGAGGGCCGCTCTGCTCCAACCGCACTCCGGCGTTTGCTACTGCCGCCTGCGCCGGGACATGATCACCCGCGGCGCGCCCGCCTCGCGCGTTGGGCAGGCGCCGACCCCCAGGCCGTCACAGACGGCTGCGTCGGGCGCTCCAGGGGGTGAGGTCGGCCCCCTGTCGACAGACCCGAGAGTCGGCCCACCGCCCAAGCGACGGCGCCTCCGAGGGATGCAGTCAGTTCCCCCCGCGGCGCTGGCGCGCCCGGTCGCCGCGGCCTGCCCATGGGGGCATAGCTGCAGGCTCGCAGGCGTCGCGCGGCTCGGCAGCGGCTGGTTCTGCCCACGACGCGCCCGCCGCGTCCGTGGATGTCAATTTGCCGTGCTTTCAAGACGTTCGAAGATGCCCAAAGTGCCCTCCGAACCGTCCAAGAGGCCCCCAATACATTCCAAGCGGGCTCCAAGACGAGCCCCAAGGGAGCCCGAACAAGGAAACATCGCTCCAATCCTCTGGGAACATTATATTTCCGCAGTTCCCGTGCGTTTCGTCTTCCAAGCGTCCGAGACGGCCATTCAGGACCCCAAGATCGCCTCAAGACGCTTCGGGAGGCCCCCATGAGGGCTCCGAGACAACCCGAGACGACCCGAGGACGGCCCCCGAGGCGCCCATGGCGACCCAAAAAGGCACCCAATACAGCCGCAAGAGAGTCACGGACGGCCCTGGGCGGTCCCAAGACGTTCTCAAAACTGCTCCAGAGGCACCCAGGGCAGCCGCATACGGCCCCAAAACGGCCCAAGGGCCACCCTGGACAGCCCCAGAGGGCCGCAAGAGCCCCCCAGGAAGCCGAAGCAAATCCCCTACAGGCTTCCCTATCGTTCCCAAGGTGGAACAAGCGCCCCCCGCCAGGCTTCGGAGACGCGGCGCGGAAAAAGCCACGGGGACATTCGGGGTGACTTTTTCTTGCGCCCCAAAGGGGACTTCGGAAAGGCGGTTGGGCAGAAGTCACTGGGCGTCCCCGAGCGGTTTCCAGGGCGCCCCCAGAAGAGGTTTCAAAGCCGCTCTCAAGACGCGGGCAGCGGGCGGGAGGCGAGATGCCTATCGCACACCCGAAGGAGTCGTTTTCAACGCTTCGAGGGCCCTGGACGCTTGCGCTCTCGGGGGCGCCGTCGTAGGACCGACGATTTACGACGCAAGGTTGAAGGGGTGAACGATCCAGGGGGGGAGGGGGGAAGAGGAGGAGGAGGAGGAGGAGGAGGAGGAGGAGGAGGATGAGGAGGAGGAGGAGGAGGAGGAGGAGGAGGAGGAGGAGGAGGAGGAGGAGGGGGGATGAGGAGGAGGAGGGGGGGGGGAGGAGGACTGGGTGCGCAGTGGTGCTGTCATTGTCACGCCCCGTTGCCGCACTTGGCTCATGTTCGTTCTCCCGTGGCTCAAGGCGTCTGGTCTCCTCGGCATCGCGGCCCCCCAGGCTGGTTCACGCTCTCGGGAGGCGGCGCTGGGCGCGGCGGTCAACTGGCGGGCGCAGCTGGCGGCGCAGGCGGCTGCGTGTCCAAGGGCAAGGGCAAGGGCGACGTGCAGCCTGCTCTCGCGGGGGCGCCGCAGGGCTCAGGAGGCGACGGCACAGCCGCTCCACTTCCTGCAGGTCCTGCCCCCAACATCGCGGTTTCGGAGGCGCAGGAGCTGGCTCGTCTTTGTGAGAAGGCGACGCCAGAGGTGCGAGCTGGTACAGCAGAGTCGCGAAAGGCCTGGCCGCTGCTGAAAACAAGTCCAAGCAGGTGCCATCACCTCATCAGGCGGCGCAACAGCAGCACGGGCAGGTGCGCAAGCTGGAGAAACAGCTCGAGACGGACTTGGCTCGGCTGTTGCGCCTCCAGAACGAGCTCGCGGAGCAGGTCGTCAAGGCGCAGAGTGAGAAGCTGGATCTCGAGAAGGCTGACAAGGAGTACAAGGAAGCAGTGCAGAAACTGGCCGCGGAGTCGAAGGTCAGCACTCAGCCCGAGCTGGCGCCCTCGATTCGGCTTGAGGACCTCATTTCTGGCAAGGTTGATGTGGCGGCGCTCATCAACTGTGACATCCTGGAGGACCTGGATGCGGAGCTGGAGCTCTCGGCTGAGGAGAAAGCTGAAGCGGCCTCTCGCTCGTCGGCCCTCTCGCAGGGCATCGCAGACATGGCGAAGCAGCTCTTCGCGCAGGCGGTCGAGGAGTCCAAGTCGGCGCAGGCTGCGCGCGCGGCCCAGAAGGCCAACTTGCGGGCAAGAAGCGCAAGCGCAATGATGGAGAGGCTGCTGCAGGTGGACCTGACCAGGGCGGCGACGCTGGCGGTCCTTCCGCTTCACCAGGGTCCGCTTCGGCTTCGTCGGCAACGCCTGGGGCTTCTGGAGAGGCTGCTGCAGCTGGCGAGGATGTTCGCGCGCGAGCTGCTGCTGCGCTTCAAGCCTCGTTGGCTTCATCACGCGATTCCCCTATCGCGCCCAAGTCACAAATCTGTAAATCTTGGGGATATCGGATTATTTGGGCGCCAGGTTTACCAGGAGAAGGAGGAGGCAGGAGTTGCGGAGTTTTTTGGTGGTCTCCAAACCAGGTGGTGAGACGCCCGGCGGTGACCCCGATTCCCCCCAAAACAATTTTGGGTCACCACCGGGTTTGGGGGCGCGCGGTCGCCGCGGGGTTTTGCGTTTCTCGGGCCAGCCAGCGCTCGCCCCCAGGTGTTACTTCGCAGATGAAGGAGCGGATCTTCGAAGTGAAGGATGCGGCTTTGCCCGAAGCCTTCAGCGCGCGCCACCCGATGTCGCTGCGCAACCTGTCTCGGAGTGGCGCCCCTTTTTCCAGGGGCGTGTGAGCTTAGCTTCTCGATTTCTCGCCTGCTCGCCCCCTAGCTTTGTCCCGCGCGGCATCGATGAATTACGGCCTGGATCGCTCGGATTGGATATCGACCGCGAGCACGATCTCGCTGAACGCCTGGCCTTGCGCTCGGAGATCGATGCTCTTCTGGGGGATGTAGATCAGTCTCGCGCCCAGGCTTAAGGCAGAAGCGACTGCTAAGGCCAGAGCTACGTGGAAGGAGTGAGTCGCGGAGGGGATTCAACGGAGGTTCTCGGGGCGCCCAGGTGGCCATTCGTGATCCTCAGCCGTGGTCTCCCACCACCTCTCTTTCGGCTCGGGGAGCTGCGCTGGCTGGCCCATCTCTCCCGGCTCAAGGAAGAGTCGGACAAGTCCGTCTCTATCTGGGGGGAGGGAGAAGGGGTTGGGATGGACGACTCGTCTTTGCCTCCTCTCCCGCTGCTTGAACCTGACCAGATCAGGGCGCTGTCAAAGAAGTATCGTCGTTCCAGCGCGGTGAGTGTGGATGGCTTCCACTGTGGGCACTTCATCTTCTGTTTGGCGAAGCCTTGATGTGTCTTGCTTATTGGTTCAATGCCATGGAAACCGCTGGGTCTCTGCCTATGCAAATCTCCTGGGTCCTGATGGCGCTCCTCAGTAACCCCCAAGGTGGGTTTCGGCCGACCGGTGTTTTTCCGAGCTGGCACCGTCTCTGGGGACGGGCCAGACAGACGGCACCTGGCGCAGACATGGGAAGTTGACCACCCTAGGGAGCACTCTGCGGCAGGGGCCAACTGCGGCGCGTCAGATGTTGTTTGGCGCCAAGCTTATCGGGCTGAAGTTGGCACCTGAAAGGGTGAAGTGAGCGCCTCTATTTTGTTGGGACCTTAGGAAGTACTATGAGCACACTGATTTAGGATACCTGTATGGCACATGTAAGCAGCACGGTTTCCCACTTGGCATTGCGCGTCTTGCGATCAGGCCCTACTCGGCGGCCAGGTACGTTTCGTTTGGAGGACTCGTGCAGGGCCCCTTTTTCGCCGTGCGTGGGCTCGTGGCTGGCTGCTCGTTCGCTACGAGCCTCATCAGAGCCTTCGCCATGGATTGTTTTGATCAGATTCCTCGCCCTCTAGGCTTGGACTTCGATGCGTATGTGGACGACCTGAGCTTCAGCTGCACTGGCGCGGCCAGATATGTTCTTCGAGCCCTGGTGGAGGGCTCTCGTGCCTTGCATGAAGGGAGCATGACAGTTCTCAGATGGAAGTTGGCGATGGATAAGACTGGCATGGCTTCTTCTTCCAAAGATGTTGCTTCCCAGCTCGTCCAGAAACTTAGCCCTCTGGCGGGCTCGGAAGGGTATGTTGGGGGAGCTGCCAGCTTGGGGGGTGGATTGCGCTGCTGGCAGATCTTTGCGCGCGCCTGGCACAGGCCGCGCGGCTGAGTCGACGTCTAGGATTGCTGCCGCTCTTCGTAAGACCAAGCGCCTGTGCAACATCAAAGAGACTCTTGACAGGAAGACGCTCAACATGTTCGCTGCGGGCCCGATTGCTGGCGGGGCCTATGGCTCGGACATTTTCGGCGTCTTCGACCGAGAACTTTCGACGTTGCGCAGAGCCTCCATGTCTGTATGAGACCGAGGGCCCCAGGCAGATCTCTTGCTGCGCTCAGCCTGCTTGAGAAGGACCCGTGCTGGAGAGTCAGTGTCGCTCCGATTTTGCGGCGCGCGAAGGAAACCTGGCCGTGCCACACTAGAGCCTTTCGCTGGTGCCCGTCGCGGGCCGAGCTCCGCGAGGGATGGGCCCAGATCTTTCAGCATGACGAGCGCTCCTGCGCTAAAGTTAGAGGGCCTTTGTCGGCCCTGCGCATGTGTTTGCATAGGCTTGGTTGGGCCATGCCCGACTTCACGTCGTTCAAGGATTGTTTTTGGCAGGGGTATTTCGATGACCCCCACGTCCCCGTCGCTTCCCAAGGTCCTCTGCAGGGATGCGGTGTTCAGAAACCTTGAGCGGGAGCCCGGTGAACGCTGTGGGGTTGGGCATCGGCTGTGCCGGGATGTTGTCTAGCAGCAGGTAGGCTCATCGAAGATCTCGGGCAAGTCCAACGCCTGCATGCGCGCGCAAGCCACCAACGCTGTTTGGACTGGCGCGGCTGCAGTGCGAGCTGGCTACGCTGTTTCAGATCGCTGCCCGTTATGTGGATGTGCGCTTGACACATTACATCACCGCCTATATGAGTGTTCTGCCGTTTCGAAAGAGCGCAAAGAGGCATTGCCAGATTGGCTGGTTCGTGTCGCTTGCGATGTGGATCGCCCTGAATACTACAGAGTTCTCTTTCGGCATGGTGCGTTCCGACATCCTGGTGACACGATGCCTCCCCCTCTGAGTGTTGGTGGTGTCTCTCTGGCGTGGGAAGCTCATGACCTGCCTCCCCCTCCTCCCTCCTGTGGCTCTGAAAGAGTGGTTCCTGGGGACTCTTTGTGGGGCTATCTTTTTATGGATGGCTCTTGCCATCGGCACGTGGTCAAGGAGTTGTCTCGGGCTGGCTGGGCTGTTGCCACGATGGGGAAGGATGGCGAGCTCCTGGGCACTCTGAAAGGCCCCCTGTGGGCTCCGTACCCCCAGACCCCGCAAGCGGCTGAATTTGCGGCGTTTGCTTGGTCTGGGGCCTTTGCGCCTGCGCCTTCTATGGGTTTTCTGAGTGTCAGAATGTAGTAGATCATGTTGCCCTCGGGAAGGATGCGCGCCGTGGGAAGAGACATTACAGTGGTCTTGTCCTGCAGGGCACCTTCGAGCATGGTCCCCACCTCCATGCCCTGAAAATGGTGTCAGCCCACCGTCGTTTGGACGAGGATGGGATTTCCGCCGAAGAGAGGTTTAGGAGGTTAGGGAATTTTCACGCCGACCTGGCGGCGAAGGAGGGAGCGGCTCTTCACCTTTCGTGCTCCCCTGCGGGGTTGCAGGCCTTGGATCAGACGATCAAGGTCGCGCGGCGCGGCCCTCCTTCCGCTTTGGCCGAGGCTCGAGTTCCGAGGTATGCCCAGATCCCTTCCTCCTCCTCCTGAGGCT
>CAUYUJ010020400.1:57500-110000 GCA_963575745.1 Prorocentrum cordatum
GCGCGTGCGGGAAGGGCGAGCAGTGGCAGCGGGCTTTGGCGATGCTCGGCGAGATGCGTGGGCTGAAGCTGGATCCCAACGTCATCAGCTTCCACGCTGGGATCAGCGCGTGCGAGAGGGGCCAGCAGTGGCAGCGTGCTCTGGCGATTTTCAACGAGATGCGCGAGGCGAAGCTGGAGCCCGACGTCATCAACTACAACGCTGGGATCAGTGCGTGCGGCAACGGCGAGCAGTGGCCGCGGGCCCTGGCGTTGCTCAGCGAAATGTGGGAGGCGAAGCTGGAGCCCGACGTCATCAGCTACATCGCTGGGATCAGCGCTTGTGAGAGGGGCGAGGAGTGGCAGCGGGCTCTGGCGCTGCACAGCGAGATGCTTGAGCTGAAGCTGGAGCCCGACGTCGCCAGCTTCAACGCTGGGATCAGCGCGTGCGGGAAGGGCGAGCAGTGGCAGTGGGCTCTGGCGATGTTGAGCGGGATGCGGGAGGCGAAGCTGGAGCCCGACGTCATCAGCTTTAGCGCGGGGATCAGCGCGTGCGCGAAGGGCGAGCAGTGGCAGCGGACCCTGGCGCTGCTCAGCGAGATGCGGGAGGCGAAGCTGGAGCTCAACGTCATCTCTCCTACAATGCTGGAACCAATGCGTGCGAGAAAGGCGCACTGTGGCAGCTCGGCAAACAGGCCAGCGGGGCAAGACCCTCCCACATTGGCCCCGAGCGCCTCAAGAAGGCCTCAGAAACGGCTTCAGAGACCCCCAGACGGCCCGAACACGGTTGCAGAGGCCCTCAGAGGCGTTGCAGGGTGCTAGCAAGCCAAGGGAGGACCACAGAGGCGCCAAGAGAGGCCCCAGATAAATTGCTTCAGGTGGGTTTCGCGCGCTTCGAAATTGTCCAAGAGAGCTAGAGGGCTCCAGACTGCCCCAGAAATATTCAAAGACGACACAAGCGTGCCCCAGAGTGACGCAGGAAGCCCCCAAGACAAGATGGCACAAGTCGGCCCTAGGAATGCCCCAAAGGGCACCCGGAGGCCCCGACGATGACCCAGGGCAGGCCTCAGTTTGCCCAAGACGGCCCTGAGGGGACACCAAGACGGCCCAAGATTGCCCTGAGCAAGGTGTGGGAGGCGACACTGAAGCCCGACCGCATTCATGTTCTGACGCAGTGCGTGGGGGCTGGGACCTCTGGGCCGGAGCCCGCCGAGAGGCTCCCAGCGATGGGTCCAAGAGGGCCGGCGAGTTGGCACCAGGAGGGGTTCAGAGAGCCGAAGTAGCGTCCAGGACAGCCCCAGACTGCCTCGAGACGGCCCCGAGACGACCCAACAGGGTCCCCGGCGGAGACCCCCCAAGCCAGTGCCGGCCAGCCCCAAGTGGCCAAAGAGCTTCGAAGCGCTTCAGGGCAGCCCCAGGTGGCTCCAAGGTGCCCCCAATTCGGCCCAGAAGAGGCCCAAGACGGCCTCCCCGCCGTTCAGCCCCAAGGCGGCCACACGCATCGAAAACCTTATATTTGAAATGTCTCGGGCCTCCTCGTCTTGACAGCCCGAGACGGCCCTAATAATGATTGTGACATGTGCTACCCCTGAGTTTCATCTACAAGAAAACCTTATCCACTACGCAGCTGGTCTCGGCGCGTGCGATAAGAGCGAGCGTGCCATGCACGTGCTACTGTTGCTTAGCGGCTTGGTAGCTGAGCGGTGCCTTGGTAGCTGAGCGACATCTCTTCATCTACGTTGCCGGGCAAATCTATATGCGAAGTATTTTCTTTGACGATTCAGCGTTGCCGTCATGGTTGGCCTTGGTTGGGTCCGACCTGATTTTGCAATTTGCCATCATGTCGAAGGTCCGATCGACTGCCCGTCTGGACTGGCCCAGTCGAACTCCGCCTTCAGTCGGGGCGTGTCGAGAGCGTCCTAGCGCGCTCCCTCCACAGTGCTTTGTCGCGAAGAGGTTTGTCGTCTCGGATGCTTTGTTGTGCCATGATTCGCTATGTTTGCCGTGGCATGCAGCGATCAGCGCTGCTCTCTTAGATAATGAGCTGTACCACGCGCCTGCGCTGCAATCCTCACTTCTGCATGCGAGTGCGATCTCGTGGACGTAGTCCACGGGCCAGCCCCAGCTTATACTACAGCGCCGGGTGACGCACGTGCCAGAAGGGCGGGGGACCCAATGACCCAACATCGGCCACGGCCCCGGGGGGCTCCAGGACGTCTTCGGAGGGCCCCAAGACGGCCCAGGATGGCCCGACACTCCCCCGGGCGGTCCAAGAGGTCGCCAATGTGGCTTTCAGACGGCCCCACAGTGCCAGAAGACGGCCCAAGAGGGCTCCAAGAGGCCTCCAAGCAGGGCTTCGAGAGGCCAGAATCATTGGTTCCCTTTAGGCTTTGGAAAGGGTTTCAGCGTTCTCGCCTTTTCGGAGTCTCGACGCTCCGAACCGGCCACAGGGCCCCCAAGATCGCGCCAAGACCGCCCAAGAGGCCCCCGAGAAAGCTCCAAGACAGCCCAAGAGGGCGGCCCAAGAGGGCCCCGAGACGGCCCAAGAGGACCCCAAGACGGCCCATGACGGCCTCAAGAGACGGGGAAATCGGAAGACGGACCAAGACGAGCTCGGACTGACAGTTCGCGCCCTCTACTCCAGGGTGATCCCCGAAACCGCCAGCTGGCCCCCACGAGGCCCCGAGACGCCCCAAAAGGCCCCCCAAGATGCCCAAATCAGGTCCCAAGAGACCCTCGAGAGGCCGCAAGACACTGCCAAAACCACCTTCACGAGACTTCCGAGGGAAGGTTTCTCAGAGAGCTCTGGGACCGCGGCGGCCACCCAGGAAAATAATGCGCCCTTGCGCCTCTTATTGTTTCCCCTCCTTTGCAAAGGCTCCAGTCTAAATGGGTGGCTCTTCCAGGAGTTATTTCTGAGCGTGCTCCAGACAGGCTGTCCATTGGGGGCATGTCCCGCAGTGCCTTCGATCTCCTCCCCAGCCCACGCAGCCCGCGCGCATCCTCCGACCTCCTCGGGCGGCCACAGCCACAGTGGAGCATCGTGAGAAAAGATGGCCCACTGCTGCTTCTTAATCTCTAGCCGTAGCCTTAATTCAGCCCCCCAAGGTGGCTCAAGATCACCCTGGGGCGGGCCAAAACGCCCACCTTACCCGAAGGCAGCAGCACGAAACACGAAGTAGGCAACAATTGCGTCAGCGCGCAGCAACAGCAACCAGCACCAGCAGCAGCAGCAGCAGCAGCAGCAGCAGCAGCAGCAGCAGCAGCAACAGGCAGTCCCGAGCAGCACGCACCAAGCAGACGCGGCCATCAGCAGCACCCGTCAACCACAAGCGACAACGACACGCAGCAGCGGCAAGCATTACTTGTAACATGCAGCAGCGGCAGTAAGGAACAACGCGCAGCGGCCTGCGCCCAACGCGAGGGTCGAGCCCCGCGAAGTAATGACACCCCCAGAGGCCCCCGCAGACGGCTTCAGGGTAGCACCGGGCGCCCCCAAGCTGCCCCAAGAGGTCCCCAAGAGGACCCCCAAAACGCAACAATTTGCTCAATCCTTCGGGAAAACGTAGACTTTTTGCATACTCGCTGTCTGGGTCGGCACAGCTTCCAGATGGCCGAAGCGGCCCCCCAAAACCGCCCCAACACGGGCCAAGATGCCCCCAAGAGGATTCCAAGACGGGCCAAGAGAGCCCCAAGACGGCCCCGGAGAGCCCCCAGCCAGGCCCAAGAGGGACCCCACAGCGCCCCCAGAGGCCCCCAAGAGAGCCCCGAGAGGGCCACAGGAGGCCCCCAAGAGAGCCCAAGAAGGCTCCAATGGGGGCCCCTAGACGGGCCGAGCCCTGCCAGAGGGCCCAAGAGGGCCCCAGGATGGCCCAAGACAGCTCTCAGACGGCCCAAAAGAGCCCCAGAAGGACCCCTCAAGAGCCTCCCAAGAGAGCCCCAAGTGGGCCACGGGATACGCCGCCAAGCGCTCTACACGAAGAGCGCTCTACACGAAGAGCGCTCTACACGGAGACGCCGCAGGGCACGCTCCTCCGCGAGGACGTCGCGACGTTTACTCGCGAGGAGGACGTCGCGACGTCCACGCCAGGCGGCGTCCTGCCGACCGACTCGATAACGCAACCGACATTGCGGTATCTCCCACACTGCCTCATGACGACGCCGCCTGGGAACAACCGACGAGCGACGCTGCCGCTCCCCACCGCTCGACTTAAGCCACGCGGTCCACCGCGGGAACAGACGCCCCGCGCGGCACGACCCACCACGCTGTCACCACAAGTCCCGCCACCCTGGAAGGACCCTTGTGATGCCTGCGGGCGTGCCGGTTGCTGGCCAGTCGCGCTTGAATGTCGATATTGCTTGTTGGCGCCACAGCTAGACGGCGTCTGCCCTCGGCTGGGTGCGCGGACCTCCGTGCCCACTGGACGCAAGCTTGCAAGAATTTCGCGCCGCGTCCACATCTTCAACCTCGCCACCGCCGACCGACATTTCCAGCATCGACTTCGGGGGCCGCGGGGACTGCCTCTTCTTCAGCGTCGCTGGTATCCTCGCGCGAATGGCACTTGCAGGTGGGAACCCAGCACAACGCGTCTTGGACAGCATCCCGTCGACGACGTTCATGACAGGAGCGGACGCCGTCTTGCTTCGACTGTGAAATCTGTCAGCGGACATCTATTTCCAATGATCACCTGAGCAGCTCCTAGACTACGTCGCCTCTGCGTCCATGCAGAAGCGCAACGGCTTCCACTACTACCAGTGGGACCCAGCCGCGTTGCTGGCCGAGTGCTCCTTCCACTATTTCGAGTGCTGTGACAGCGTCTTCGCCTACGAGGACCGACCGGACGGCGCCGCCGTCGTCAGGGCGGCCTTTCCAGAAACGCGCGCCGGAGCAGGGGAGCGGGAAGAACGCATTCTGCCGCTGCCAGATGGCATTCGGAGCCTCGCGCGACTGCGTGGCACACTACACGGATTCATGAGGCAACGGGGCAACATGCACTGGGGCACCCAGACCGACGTCCGCAGTCCCAGTGATAGCCTCAACGTCGGCATCCTGTTATTGCGTGACCGCGTGAACCAGACTGCGCGCACCTGCCTTTACAACGTCGGGAACCAGAGGGGACAGTACCCGCACTGGCTGGCGCTGTGGTGGGACGAGCCTCGTCACTTCCGTGGAGCCGAGCTACGTTGGAACCAACAGTACGCGGACCGAATCACGCATAGCACCGGAGTACACTGAGTGCAACTGGCTGGCGAATTGAGTGCGCAATGCCCGTTTCACGGCCTTCGCGTCTCACTTTGAAACGCCCGCGCTAGCGCGCGGAGACCAAGCGCGCCTGCTTGCGGACGCCCACACGTCAAGAGCTGGGTCGCGATGGCTCATGGCACCGTTCACTTTTGGGAGACTTCATCATCCTCCCCCTCATCCTCCTCATCATCATCAGAATCATATCCACCATTATCAGCATCATCACCGTCGTCGTCATCATCATCATCATCACCATCTTTATCGTCATCATCCTCCACCTCATAATCATTACCATCATTCTGAGTTCTCATCATCAGCATCAGCATCATCATCACCAGGATCATCGTCATTATAATCATGGGCATGAGCATCATCACTGTCGTCGTGATCAGCGTCATCCTCCTCCTCCTCCTCCTCATCATCATCATCATCAAAGGCCGCTCTCCTCTCGAGCCCTTGAGAGATTCGCGGCCTCGGCTCGTCTCGGCGCGCCCCGCCAGGCCCGCGGGGGGGCCGATTCCGACCGCACCATCGCGGCCGTGCCCGCGCTCGCGGCGCGGCGGCTGTGGGCGGAGGGCAGGGGCTCTCCCTTGCACGCGCCTCCTCCTGTCCCTCCCCCCCACATGCGAGCATGCGCACGGGCGTGTTCGTGTTGTACGTGGTGCTGTGCATGAGCCACCACATTAAGATCGTAGGTTGGAACCCGTTCTCGCTCCAAGGGGTAGGCCGCCTGGACGACGTGAGTCGGGAGTTTGAGTCCTTCCACCTTGTTCTTATGCCGGGGACAAAACTGAGGACCAAACAACGAGCCCCTCATTGTTTCGATCGAGGTTCTCACCATTGGTCCATACAGTTTGGATGGGATAGAGGAAGTATGAGCAACGCGTCAGCTGGGTGTAGCATCGGCTTTCGCGTGTCACTATTTCGACCTCAGGATGCAGTCCGAATCACAGTGCCGCCTGCAGAATTCCGAGGTAGAGGAGGATGCGTGGACCTTGTACAAGGCAGTCTACGTATGCGACTGATTGTCGCCTACTTCCCCCCTCGCCCCTCCCCTGGAACCCAAGCACAACTACGGCACTGGAAACTCACCTTTGTCAAGCTATGGGAGTGGGTTCGGCACGAGGCGTCTTCTGCACCCGCACGGATTGTACCAGTTATCTTCACAGATCTCAATCAACAGCTTGGACGTGTGAATCGACAATCGGTTATCGACGACAGCATTGGACAGTTTCAACCTGGTCCCGAGACCGAACTAGGCCAACGTGTACACCGTGACTTACTAAATATGGAATTTATGGCTCCTAATACGTATTACGACCTCGGCTTTAGCTTCTACGGTCTACGCGAATCCCGTTCACGTATCGATTATTTTATGACTCCTCAATCTCTCCTTCCACTCGTGCGACGCATGTATATGTGCTGGTGCTCACATCGTAGGCTGCACTATCTGCCCCACATGCTTGATCACATCCCGATGGGTATGGAGGTAGCGGTTGCAGCGCCGCCGTCCCCGCGAGAGCGAGGGTGCAGCGTATGGGACTGGGGGCTCCTGGCCGCTGGGCTAGAAGTAGGATGCTCTCGTCGTGAGTTTCTGCACGACCTTCACGCCTCTCTTACCCAGGCGCCCCCCCTTCTCGCCACGATCCTCGAAGATGAGAACCCCAGCAGGCACAGCGAAGTGCTGGCCTTTCTTATTCGAAAGAGCGCAGAGAAGTACTATTCTAAAGATGCTTCCGCACCCCAGTGGATTCGAGATGATCGTAAGCACAGGATGTCATTACTACGACAACGAGCATCATTACGTGAACAAGGGCTTGCATCCGACTCAACAGAGCTTAGGAATATCACCCAGAAGATCAAGAGATTCGAGAGGTGGAAAAATGCGTGGTGGAGACACAGTGTGGAGTCCGAGATACAGGTGGCGTGGTTAAGGAGGGAGATGGCACGAGTGGGAGAGCTGGCCCGAGTGTTCGCGGGTACACGTACTGGCACACGCAAACGTTCATACCTCTCCCTCCCCTCCGCTCGTCCTTGTGCTGATGCTTATCTTGGTGCTCTTGCTAAGCCGGGCGTAGAAGGAGGGTTGCCTGCTCGCGAAGTTCCTGATAGCATGTGGATTCGGGATCACGATGCCGTATTAAAGTTGTTAGCGACCCCCGTGGAGCAGGTGCAGCCGATTGGGATAAGTTGTGGGCCTCCCTCGGAAATAGATTATACGCAGGCCCTGGACGATCTGAGGTTCATACACTCGAGAGTCTTTCGACAACGACACCGACGCTACTGTCCCCCGTGGTCCTGGCCCTCCGAGGTGACCATGATGCCGTTGAATCCGAGGCACCTCAGTAAACCTGGGCTTCCGACGGTCGGTCTTGGGCACGAAGATTCTGACTGCCCTTTTGGCCCCGGATGGGACTACAGCAGGTCCCGAGTACGGCGCCCCGATAGGAGAATACTAGGTGATTTCTGCAACGACGTCAGCTCGGAGGCCCCCCTCGCGCTAACCAACTTGTTGGCGCATGTCCGTCGTGCCCAACACCTACCACTACAGGCATATACTAGCCACGGAATCATGATACCTAAGAAGAACAAGGAGCCCACGGGGGACCCCATAAAGGACATTAACGCGTGCTTGAGGATGATCCACTGCTTCTGCCCGTGGTGGAGACTGTATTTACGAGTCGGAGTTCTTGATTATGGTTTTGGGGGTATCTGTCCTAATTGGGCCTATGGAGGAGTTCGTAAGCGTTGCAGGGAAGGCCTTATGGCTATTGCAAAAATTCAGGAATGGAAACTCAGAACATGCAAGTTATCCTTTGTGCTTAAATCATATGACATGCGCAATGCGTTCGGCGCTGGTGAGACAGCCAAGTTATTGGAGACGCAGGACTGGCGGCGTGGCCCACGGCACTTTAGGAACATGTTAGCCATGCACCGACAGAAGGCTGTTATTCGCATCGACGCTTCGGACAGGCCAGCGCGTCTTCGACCTGCGTCGGGAGGGCGAATGGGCGACTCCAACGAGCCCGAGTGTTTCATGGGCACCTTCTATGGATCGGTCTTTCGGTGGACGTCCCGCATGAACATGATCACAGGTCCGATGTTTCACGCCACGTGCCCGATTACACACAAACGCCAGGACCTCTCTCCCGGGAGCTTTGTTGACGACCTCCTTAAGTTGTACATAATCCCCGACGGCACCGCCCGCCAGGCCCCCACGATAGACTGCATCGACACTAGTGTTCTTAACGAGGAGCTAGAAGAGGACGGGTACGCCCAGAACGTTAGCAAGCAGGACACGATGATTAAGCTTTCGTCAGCACAAGCCACCAAGCTAGCGGAGCAGCGCATTAGTGGTCAAGCCGTTACTCAACTCATCCACCTTGGAGGATATGTTTCGGAGGGGGGGTCCAACACGAGGGAGATTACGGAGAGGGTGAGGTCTGCTTCCTGTCTCGCTTCCTCACCTCCCCTGCAGCCATCAGATGTAAGCGCGCGATGTTCCCGGCGAATGTGGCTGGACGAGCGTGGTCGGGACTAGAGTCGCACTGCCTGCTAGCCAGCGAGACCACGAGGTTAGACAGCAGCCTGGGGAGGAAGCTTCGAGCCATGGCGTTGGGCAGGGCACGCGCCGTATCTGACGACGGCGTACATCGGTCTTGGACTATTAAGCGTGTCTTTGAATACGGGTCTATGGCCCCTACTTCGATCGAACTCCTCGTCCGCCGACTAACATGGTGGCAAGACATTGTAAAGGAACCGTCACACCGTTCACATCTCCTTGCCGCTGTATTGGGACAGTGCGCGTTTGAACGGACGGTTGGAGCAGGTCGCGCGTCGTCTCCTATACGCGAGGACGGAACTTTTAACACCGAGTCTAGTGTACACCCCTGGGCAAGGCAATTACACGAAGACCTACAATGCCTTCTTGAGCATCCTGTTGGAGAGAGTCTACGAGAGCAATGGGACCCCCCACGAGTGGCCGACCTATTTCATGAACCAAGCGTGACGGGCGCCTTCCTGGCGTGTGACCCTCGCGCGCTACGGGCTGGGTTCTTATCGAAATCGTGGGCCCCACCTCAGTCTTCAACGATCGCCGCACAACTACCGAGCGACGCGATTATTGCCGACGGCTCTGGCGAGGAGGAACTGATGCTACAATGCAACCTGGAAGGGTGCACAATGAAATTCCAGACCCTCCACAAGTTGATCATCCACCAGGTCCAGTCCAGGGCGCCAGGGCACGGGTGGCCACCTATCTTAACCACAGTTACACGAGATAACACGTGCCTGATGTGTGGTACTGTACCCGCCAACGTCGACCACACGGTCCGCCACCACCGTCGATCATGGCATCAAGCTCGGTGTTTACCTAACCTTACTCGTCATGAACATGTTTACGTGCCTACTGAATCTAGACTCCGTCCGGATTCCCAGGTCTCTGATAACCACCAGTGCCAGGACGCCTTCGACAGTCTTGAATTATTTCGTGCCCATCTTGCATCCCACCTTCCGCCGTCGCCATTTGGTTCGTGGTCCCAGTCAGCGGCTACGCCTGCAGCCGCCGCGGGCGCGGCTACCCCCGCGAGGCCCTCGCCACCTGCGGCGAGCGCGTCGTGGACTTCGTGGGCACCTTCAGACACTGCTGATTCACGTGGGCAGACTCGGCAGGCTTGCTTCCGATTGCTGACTCCGCCTCCGCCGAGCCCTGCGAGTCTCAGTTTTAACCCTCGACCGCGACCGCGACCCAGGGCTGTGGAGTCTCAGTTTCAACCCTCTCGGGCCACCACTCCAGGGGCAACCGCAACAAGGGCGAGTGCTGTACCTGCTCTTCCTGCTGCACCTCCAGTACCACCTGCTGAACCTGCTCCTCCTGAGCGACCCGTTCAGGATGGCCAGCGGAGCCACCGCCAGCGGGGAGGCGGTGGCGAGGGCGTCCTGGCGCCCCCCCACGGTCCTCAGCGGGGTCTGGGAGCGGTGGCAGGCAACCCAAAGGCGAAGGCTCGGGTAGGCCAGCCCAGCGGGCGAAGGGCCCAGGGGGGACTATCCTGACCCCCAGGGCGGAGGGCGAGGACGACCGCATGGACGAGGACAAGGAGGACGAGGGCGAGGAGGTTCGGCGCCGCCGCCGCGGCGGGCGCCGCAGGCGAGGCAAGCACACGGACAAAGTGTGGAGCTCCAAGGACAAGAACCTCGCGGACCTTCTCTTGACAATGGCCAAATTGATGTTGCAAACGTCCCATCGCTCCAGGATGACGACGGCGGCCGCGATCGACACGATCATCTTCCCGACCACGCACAAGGTGATCATCGGCGTGGGCGACGGGGTCGAGGCCTTCCGCAACAAGGTGGAGAGCCTGCGCGGGGCGGCCGACTCGAAGAAGGCGCTGCAGGAGCTGGGGGCCCCCACTGCGGGCCTGGTGATCGACTTCCTGGAGGCGCTCATGGCGCGCGACATCGGGGGGGGGGGGGGGGTGGGGGGTGAATACGGCCATCGGCGACTACCTCCAGAAGGTCAACGCGGGCGGCGAGGGCGAGGGCGCGATCTCCAAGGAGGACATCGAGACGGACGTCTCGCTGATCAGGCTCGAGAAGTGCTACAAGTCGACGGAGACCAAGCTCATCATCGCCATGTGGACCTGGAGCCTCCGCAAGGTGGTGCTCGCGTCCATCCGCAACGAGGGCGCGGGCGTGGTCCACACGGGCATCGCGCCACCAGGGTGGCTGGAGGAGGAGTTGTCGTGCTGGGTCGAGACACTGAGCAAGTGAGCGCCGTGCGAGGAAGGCAGCCCAATTTTAGTCAGCCTGTGCATTTTGCGCGGTCTCGCTCCCCTCCTCTGTTCGGCGACACTTCCGTGCAGGCCCGCCCGACTGAGCGTGCCAGCAGCAGCAGCTCACCAGAGCCCCCTCGACCCAGCCGCCCCGCGTCGTGTATCCAGCCCGACGATGATGCCGACATGGACGCAGCTGGAGCACTCGGATTGGAATGAACTCAGGTATTATAGAATCGCAGTCTCCGCTTAGGCCGCCTGGCGCCGCTTGAGCGTGATGGAGCATGCCGCACGTTGCGAGCTTTAGGGGAGCCCCCCTAGCCACAGGCTTACCAGCAGATGGTACTAGCGACAGCAGATCCTCTTTTTTTCTGTCCACCCGAGTGCTGACCAGTTCCAGAGCCTAGATGTGGTCGTATATAATATCATCATCATCATCACCAGCATCATGTTCATCATCATTAGCAGCAGCAGCAGCATCATGAACCGCACCATCAGCATCATCATCATCATCATCATCATCAGCAGCAGCATCATCATCATCATCAATCATCAGCATCATCATCATCACCATCGTCGCCACATGATGTGGAACGTCGGCCCAAACCGGCCGATGACGGCCCAAGATCGCGTCAGACGCCTCCCAAATGGCCCCACACAAAATTTCGGACCCCGGCTTCAAACGGCCCCAGACGCCCCAAGATCGTGTCTAACGCTTCCCAGATGGCCCCATGCTGGCCCAAGAGGCCCCCGAGAGGGCTGCAAGAGCGAAACACGGCATGGCCAAAAGAGGCCGCGGAGAGGGCTCCTGACCGACAGAATGGGCGAAGGATTTTGGGCCAAATGCAGTAGGGAGCGCCAAACAAACGTCAGGAGGGCCGAGGAGCCCCATGGTGCGCTTGGAGCCGTTTTGGGGACCGTCTTCGGGCAGTCTTGGGCCATCTTTGGCTGCTGCTGGTGCTGTCTTCGGTGCTTTCTGGGCTGTCATCTTGGGGCCTCTGGGGTCGTGTTTGGAGCCTCTCAGCGCTTCTTTTCGGCCTCCATGGCTCGATGCCTCGGCGGACCGAAACTATTTCTTCGCAAGGAACAAAAAGGGCCCGACACACCCCTACCGCTGCAACAGCAGAGGCGGACATCAAGAACTCGGCATCGTCGCCAGCGGCGATCGTCCGAGATTGCAGAGCGGAGCTCACCCGATGGAGCGCCAGAGTCCGCCTGACTACGACTGCAGCCCGACGGCGGCGGTCGGCGGGCGAGCTCGAGCCCGTTTCTTTATTGCTTGGGGCATGACGGGCGTCATGGCCCCCGCCCCCCCCACCCCCCTTATGACGTAACGCTCCCCCCTTCCAGTGCGCTCCGGGCACTGCCCCCCAGTGCGCTCCGAGCTCTGCCGCTGTGCGCATTGGGATCCGCGTAGGTGTCCGCGTAGGAATCCGCATAGGAGTCTGGTCCGCAGTCGTCGTCGTCGTCGTCGTCGTCGTCGTCGTCGTCGTCGTCGTCGCTCGTGGCTCGTCGCTCGTCGCTCATAGTCGTCGTGCGCGCGGACGCGGCTGAAACCTGTTTTTTATTCCAGGCCGATGACGGCAATCATCTAAGGGGGGGATGGAGGGGGTCGATGACGTCACGTTTCGCGCCGGCGGCGTTTGGGAATGCCTAGGAATGACGGAGGACGGGTAGCGCCAGCAGGTAGGTGGCGATTTGCACCACAACGCCTGTGTACACAGCGCCTGCGTGCACCACAGCGCCTGTGTACACCACCGCCTATGTACACCACAGCAGCCGCGTGCAACACAGCGTCAGTTTGTGCCACCGTGCCTGCGGGCACAACAGCTCTTGTGCACACCACAGCGCTTGCGTTCACCACATCAGCCGTGTGCAACACAGCACCAGTATACACCACAATGCCTGCGTACATTGCCGTGCCTGTGTACACCACGGCGCTCGTGTGCACCACAGCAACCGTGTGCAACACAGCACCATTGTTGTATATAGAATGTGAGAACGAATCGTTATGACAAACTGGATCGCGCTTGTACAAAATAATCCTTTTTGACAACGGAGCGCCGTTGGAATCTACGTGTCCTCCCGAGTCCGCCCGCGTCACCCTAACTCCTCCCTTTGCGTCCAGGAGGTTCCAGCTAAACTGGCCGTCCGAGAACCAGATGGCCGATTCAATAGACCATTCTGCGGTGCGCGCTGAGATTCGCACGCGCGCTGTAGCGCCAACCCGCACGACAGGGGGTAAGAAGGAGGAGGAGGAGGAGAAGGAGGTGGAAGTGGAGGAGGAGGAGGAGGAGGAGGAGGAGGAGGGAGGAGGGAAGAGCGTCGCATTCGATTCTCAGCAATTTCCTGGCGTGGCGTCTAGCTGGCCGCAGCAGATCCTCACGTTCATGCTCCTTTTACCTGTCCTATGCACGCAGGCATTGTGGTGTACAACGCTGCGTTGCACGCGGATGCTGTGGTGTAGACACGCGCTGTGGCGTGCACAGGCGCTGCGGTGCACGCAAGCATTGTGGTGTACACAGGCGCTGTGTTGCACATGGTAGCTGCGGTGTGCAATTGTACGCCGGCGCTGTAGTGTACGCAAGCACTGTGGTGTACACAGGCGCTGCGTTGCACACGGTTGTTGCGGTGTACGCAGGCGCTGTGGTATACACGCGCGCTGTGGTGCACGCGAGCGCTGTGGTGTACACAGGCGCAATGGGGCCTGTCGCCACCTACATGCTACTCGCGTCGTCGACGTCGTCGTCGTCGTCGTCGTGATCGTCGCCGTCGTCATGGTCGTGGTCGTCCTCGTCGTCGTCGCTCGTCGCTCGTCGCGTCGCGCGCGCGGGCGCGGCTGCGGTGCTGGAGCCACACGACGGGGGGGGCGTTACGTCATATCCCCCCCTCGCCCCCCCCCCCTCCATGACGCCCGTCATCGCCGACAATACAGAAACGCGCTCCTCGTGGCGGCCATGAAGACGTACTCATCCATCCTCATTTATGCTTGCCAGGGAGAGATCTCGGTCAAAAGCAGGGCCCTGCTCGAAGAGCTCGCCGTCACGTCACTCAAGGAGAAACCAGACGGGCGGTCGCCCTGGAGACAGCAAGAAGCGACTCCAGATAGATCTAGAACGCAATGCCGCAATGACCCACAGAGAACGATAGGTGCCAGCTAACCACCTTGGAACGCAACTCGGTCCATTCTACGGCCGACGGGCAACAAAAAGCGTCCCCAGAAAATTCTCCAAAAATGCGGGGACGCTCCATTTACGATCCACAGACCATGGAGGCCCCAAAGCGTCCCCAGAAAGACCAAAACAACAGTCCGAACGCAAAAGAACGGCACCCAGGACGACAGCCGCAGCAAGTCGACTTCATCGAAGGCCAGCAACACAGGAGAAAGCGTCCCCAGAAAAACCTGGGAAAATGCGGAAACGCCAGGAACCACCTCTTCACGCTTCGCGTACCCCACCAGCCCTGCCGGAAACAATGGCCGGAAGCGTCTCCATCATTGTGAATGTGCGGCAGCATGTAGCCCACGAGCGAACTACATCCGTCTGGCCACCCGTGGGTCCGCATTCCTCGCTCGCTCGCTGCGCACAGTGCCAGGCACTTACACGTAGGGGCAGAGGAAGAGGTGGATGGGGGAGCAGGAACAGAAGCAGCAGGATAAGCAGGCGGAAGAAGAGCCAAAGGACGAGGACGACGTGGGAGGAGGCTGAAACGCAGGTTGGATGCCTCTCAGGCCCTCTTCGTGCTCGCTTGGGGCCCTCCTGGGCTCTGGGGCGCTCTTGGGGCCCTCCCGGATGCCATCGGGGCCATCTTGGCCCCGTCTTCGGCCCCTGCGGGGCTCTCCTGGGCCTCTTTCGAAGCTCTCTTCGGCCGCTCTGAAGACCTTCGCGGAAGGAGAGCCCTCTTGAAGCCATCGACGAAAAAGAATGGGAGTCATACTTGATAGGGGAGTTCGGTGCGCGCCGAGCAAAGTCTGCAAACATCTGGGGACGCATTGCGACCAACTCCGCGGGAGATCGGGGGAATTCCCGCCGCCGGTAGGCGCGCCAGTCACCAGGTGTTCTCCATGCCTTGTAAGGACATTCCGAGGCAGCAGCATTGCGCGCGCCGGCAGGGGAAACCAGCGCCGCACGAGGAACACTACATCCCAGAGACACCGCGGGCATCCATCGTCGCTTACCGTCCCCCGCAATCCATTCGGCACGAACGAAATTGATACGGAAAGAATGGGTACAATGCCCAACAGCGGTTCCTGTTCATTTTGAACAGGACCCGCTGTCGGTGTCGCCGCGGCCTGTGTACATTTGAGACAGAAGGCCGCCTGCCCAACAGCGGCCGCTGTTGGTTTGGGACAAAAATTGTTTTTGGGCATTGTGCCCATTTATTCCGTGCCCATTTCGGGCGTCCAAATCTGTGCCTCCTCAGTTCCCGCTGTCTAGCCATCGTTCATGTCCCTGCCGCCGCCGCCGCCGCTGTGGCGGTCGTCGTCGTCCTCCAAACCTCTCCACTCACCTGTTTTTCTTTTTCGCTGCACGCTTAACGCGTTGCGCAGGGCGTGCTTGTGGTTTCCCCAGCCCTTGCGGGCAAATTCTTGACGCTTCGCGTATCCCCCACCAATGGCATGGCTGGCAGGGCTGGTCAACATGGGGCCAGGGTGACACCCCCTAGACAAACACCGAATGGAAAGGGGGAGGCAAGCGATTCCCCCAGCGCGACGACCACCACGACTCCGAGAAGCGAGGCCGCTGGTGGGCATGAGGCGACACCGCAGCCTACGTGTGAAGGTCAGCCGCCATGTAACAACAAGCTACGGCGGGAAGAGTTGCCTGCAAGACTGCAGGCCCCACGACGCCTCGCCGCTGCGGGCGCTGGCCTCGGGTGCAACCCACCGCCACCCACATTCTACGCTGGCCCGCCGGGGCCCGTTTCACCTCGCTCCTCCTCCTCCTCCTCCTCCTCCTCCTCCTCCTCCTCCTCCTCCTCCTCCTCCTCCTCCTCCTCCTCCTCCCCCCCCCTCCTCCTCCTCCTCCACTGGGGCGGGGGCTGCCCTTCCCCCCCGGCGCAGCATAGCTAGACAGCCTCAGCCGGTTAGATGCGCGTGGGCGGCGCACGGACTCCGCCGCCCACCCGCCACCACTCTCGGGCGCCTCGGCGGGGCACCCCCCTCGGCGCCCGACTCATCTCAGCCCCCCCCCTTGCGCACCTGATTCGCGACTGTAGAGGCTCGGCCACCCTGGAAGCAGCTGCTCTGAGAGGGCAGACGGCCCCCGCCGCACCCCTGGCTGCTCCTCAGGAGAGGAACCGGCGCAGCCGCCCCCCCCTCCCGACAGGAACAGGCGCGGGTAGGGTCCAGCGCTGGTCCCAGGTTGTCACGCCGTCGGCGCCTGGCGGGAACCAGTCTGACCCTGACGGTTGGGCGGCCGCGTGGCAGGAGCGGGGCAGCTCCTCGGCGCTGCGGTCGTGCCCTTTGGCGAGGGCGATGCATGTTAGCCTTCGTGAGACTTCCCCCTCCCTGCGGCAGCTGCGGCCCTCCTAGTTTGTTTATCTTCATTGAGCAGCCGTTAGCTGCACCCCTGGTAACCTCGGCACGCCTGCAAGTACAGCGATGCCTGTGATGCAGGCAAGCCGCTGACACCGGGGCCAGCAGGTCGACAGTAGGCAGCGCTTCCCTGGGGGAAGCTCTGCCCACACTTCGCCCATGCTGGGTGGGCGCTCAAAAACGGATACCGGATTCTGAGCAGCCGTTAGCTGCATCCCTGAATCACGGGCCACACGCTCCAGTGGACGTGGACCTGTCTTCCACTAAACTCTGAGCAGCCGTTAGCTGCAACCCTGGAACACGGGCCCTGCCTCCGGCCCCTCTCCCTTTCCCCTTCCGGGCGCCGGGTGTCCCTGGCGGGCCCCTCCATGTGGCCGGCTGGTGATGTCGGTCCCCGCCGCCCCCACCACAGGAGGGTCCCACACGGGCAGGGTGGCCCGTCAGGACCCCGTGACCCTGCATCGCAATGTGGGTGATCGCCCCCTGGCGCTGTCGCCCCCTGGTGCCTACTCTCCCGGCCGCGCTGGCGACGTCCATCCCCGCCAGTCAGGCCTCCTTTCCGCGCAATACGCGGTTCTCTGCGACGCTCACGTCGTGACCGTGTGGCCATGGGTCGGGCCCACAGGTGCCCTGCCTTCGGGCCGGTCCTTTGCCCCTGCTCGGGACTGGCGTGTTCCCCTGGATGCGTGCGCGGCGTTTCGGAGTGGTACAGCCTTCCGTCGGACGCGGTGCTCCCATCCTCGTTCCGTCCCAGCCGAGCCCAGGCAGGTCTACGCCGTCGACGCGGCCCTGGCTCTTGGCGCCCCCCCTGGCGACAGGACCAGCGTATACCTCGCCTTTCCCCACTGCAGTGCATGGGGGCAACTCGCAACTCCACCTGAGTGGTCCACGCCGCAGCGCGTTTGCCGCCACCTTGTTTAAGGGGATCGCACGTGCAGGTCACCCACCTGCTTCCGCACCTCCACCGGCGTGGTCTGACGCCGCAGCGCGTAAACCGAGTTCCCTGGCATTTTGCTCTGGGCTGCGCGATGCTCGAGCTCCCCTGGGTGCCTGATCAGCCAGCCAGCCCCCGCCCTGCTGCCCCAGCTGCCGCCTTGTGAGCTGGCCCGGCCGGTTCGAGTAGCGCCCAGCAGCTAATTAGGTTCGCCCGTCGGCCCGGACAACTTCCCTCGCCGCCTCCGCGCTCGCTTGCGGCCGCGACCAAAAAAGTATATCCCCCACTAGCTCGGTCCTTACTCACGCCCCTCGCGCTGACCGGCCCGCTTAGGTGCTGCTTAGGCCGCCGGCTCGTCGGCGTTAGGCAATTAGGCTCGCGCGTGGCCCGCTCGAACCCTACTTTCCGTCGGCGCGCTCGCCTGCGGCCGCGACTAGACAAAAGTATCCCCACCAGCCCATCCAGCAACGATGCCCCGGCGAGTTGAGGTCTTGTTGTGAGAGGTTCTCGGAGATCTCTTTGAGCCATCTTGGGGCTCTCTTGGGGTCCTCTTGGGGTTATCTTAAAGTCCTCTTGGGGCCCTCTTGGGGCCCTCTTGGGGCTCTTTTTGGGGCCATCTTGGAGCCCTCGTGGGGCTCTTTGAGGGGGTCTGAGAGGTGTCTTGGGGCCGACTTGGGCCCCGTGGCTCAAAAGAGGGGAGGTCGCCGATCCAGGCCCCCCCTCCGGAGGCTCAAAAAGGGCGTCTTGGGGCCCTCCTGGGCCGCTCTTGGAGACATCTCGGGCCGTCACATGGGCTCTAGCGCCTCGACCCCCCCCGCCCCCCCCTCCTAGGCCCAGGGGGCGGCCTCCCCCGAGCAAGGGTAGGGGGGGTGCGGAAAGCGAGAAAGCAAAACTCGTTAAACCACCTACGCCCATATGGCTGGTGGGATTAGCCCCCGCACCCCCCAGAGCTTATCGGAGCGACCAAACGCCCCCGAAAGCGTCCAGAGGTTTCCGGAAGCTCCTGCCCAGAGGTTCCCAGAGACTCTCCCAGAGGCCTCCGAACGGAACCATGGAGTATATGCACAAGTGTGCCCCTGTGTTCAGGCCCTTCTCGGGCGTTCTCCTGGAACTCTCCTTGCGCCCCTCTGGGAGCCAAAAAGAGCCGCGTGGGGCGGCCGGGGGCCCCCGCGACGTCGACGACGACGACGACGACGACGGCGACGACGACGACGACGACGACGGCCCGTCCTGGAGGCCTCCTCGCGCGCTCTTGGGCGGCTCCAGGCAGTCTTCGAGCGGCCTTGCGGCCCTCTGTGGTCAGGTCCGATATTCTGACGCCCGAACGCGGCGTTCGTCACGACAGCACCCCTCGCGGTGGCGCTTCCACGCGCGGAACCACAGCGCCGCCCACTCCTGCATTGCGTTGCCTTCAGGAGCCGGTGCTTCTCGACCTGCCTGCCCATCCTTCCCTCTCCCCCCCTGCCTCCATTATCATCCGCGCCTTTTCTCTTGCCATGGTTGAGGGCGCCGTTGCCCCCCCTCTAGCTCTTCTGCACTGACACCTTCGCTGGTCAGCGGGCGCAGGCGCGTTCTCCCCGGCTTCCAAGCGCCAGCGCAAGGGGGCGCTCCAGGAGCCCAGTCCCGCCGGCCGATCCCCGGCGAACTTGCAGGCTCGGTTTGCTGAGCTTGAAATATAGCCCTCAGAGCCCGCTCGAAAGCTCGCTCGCTGAACATGGCCTGGGAAGTCGATTTGTAGCTTGAAACATAAACGCACCTGCCGATGCTGCGCCGCAGCCCTAAGGCCACCCCCCACCACCGCATAGGGTTCATCGCAAGATGATCGGGACGTCCTGAGCTGATCGGCCGCCCCCCATCGCAATCGGCGGGGGGGCCGTCCTCCCGCAAACGATTTCCGACCCAGGCCCTCGCCGCATTCGCGGCGCCGCGGGCGGGGCCGGCGGCCAGCAAGCCGAAGAGCGCCCCGATCAAGATCTACGTGCACCGCTACACGGACGACACGTCCGACCTCATTGATTCGTTCGACCCGAACCCGCTCTGCGGCTCCAGGATCTGCCACGAGGCGTTCCCCACCTTGGACACGGGCATCATCCAGGCTGCGGAGGACTTCCTCCAGATCTGCCACTGGAAGGATGCCCACCACCCCCAATCGCGGAAGGAGTTGAAGGCGGACAGCGACATTTACTTGGCCCTGGCCCGCGAGCTTGACGCGGGGGTCGGTGCCCCTGGCCTGCCGCTCAAGGAAGTTCATATTTTTGACGAGGTGATGCGGGGACCAGGTTGGCCCCGCCGCCAGGAACCCACGCCAATCCTTCCGCCAAAAGCCCAGATTGGGCCCTTCGCTGGAACTCTGCTCTTGGCTTGGACCCCGCTCATCCGCGCCCCCTCTCGCTCGAGGGGCACCCCGCCCCCCCCCCCCGCCACAGCAGGAATGGTCGATCATGTTCTGGGCCGGGGGCGAGCCCGTGAACACCATGAACCTCCTGCTCGACTTCCTGCCACGCAGGGTGACGAACAAGCGCGTCGGGGACAAGAGCACGCGGCCGCGCGAGTCCAATATTCAGGCGAGAAGGAACCATATTTTTACATCGTTCCCCATGAGGGCATGACCAGGGCGCAAAGTATCTACCTATAGCATTAGGCGCGCGACATTGTCAGCAGCGCCTGAACAAGCCAAATTGATCCCCACAAGCGTCCCCAGAAATAACCGGATTTTCCTGGGGGTGCTTTTTGGGCTCTGACCAGGATGCGAACGCGCAGTCAATCGGTCCCGCCCGGCATTCCCGCTTGAGCCCCGCCGCCTCGAGAACGCCAGGGCGAGCCGAATGACAGCGCAAACGGGGGGCCGGAACTTCCGAGACCTGCTTCCCCCCAGGGCAACATCGGCCCCCTTGAACGCACATGAGGAGGGGGGCTCTGTAACGAGCAGTTTGAGAATTGCACCCCCACGCGTGGCCTCGCAGGTGGAAGTGCACCCCGGTGGCGGCGTCTCCCTCGAGGGCATGGAGATGACGAGCGTAAAGTTGAAGGGGAAGGTCGAGGAGCCCTCCAGCGCTCTCCCTGTGAGCATCTTCGAAGTCTCGCCGCCGGCATCGACCGAGGTCATCGAAGTCCTCCTTCAGGTGCAGGACGACGACGCGTGCATCCTGTCTTGGGGGGGGGCGCGCGCACCCCTTCAGGCAGCGGTTCGACGCGAAGGGGGCCCCCTTGGCAGAGGCTCCGCAGCCCAGCCCAAATCGAACGAGCCCGCCCCGACTCCTATTCTTCTACGCGACGACAAGCGCCCCCGCAACGACAACTCGAACGATTCCGCCCGCCGCCCGCCCACCCCTGCCCTACCCCCCGCCCCCTTTTGCTCCGGCCTGCGCGTCCTGTCGGAGGAGCGCTGGAACGTGGCTGAGCCGGCCAACAAGGCATGCATCATGCCCATTTTCGGCGACCATGTGCTGAAGAATGCCGTGGTCAGCGTGAATTTCGAGCCCGCCACCATCCCCGGCGCCGGCGGCGCGAAGGAGCTCATCACGGAGCTCGAGGCGAGGCCGATGGTGCACATGAACAAGTTTTGAGGACCAGGGCCCGTCCGGGCGCACAAGGCGCGAAGCGCGACCGCACATGGCCGCGCGCATGCGCGCAGACGCGACAGCGCAGCACAGACGACATGACAAACAGTGCCGCATGTCCGGCCCCCAGAATCTGAACATTCTGCGTCGCGGAAGCCTCGCGCGTGTCCCGCCGCCCCATTGCACCCCCCCCCATCCCTACCTCGAGGTGCTTGAGAAGAGCACGCCGGAGGTTCCTCGCGGGATCCGGGATCCTCGATCCTCCCCCCATCGGCCCTCGATCCCAGACCCCCTTGGGGTCATGAAGAAATCACGACCGGCGGTTTTTCGCCACTTTCGGCCTCTGGGGGCCTGCACAGGGCCTCGGGGACGTCCAGAAACGGCTCGGGATGAAAGGGCGGTCCCCGGGAAGTGGTCGAGACCTCTGGGGGTCGACGTTGTGAAAAAGTCATGGCGTCGTTGAGCCACCCCCCGTTAGCTTTGCAAGCTTCAAATCGCTCCGCATTGCTCTGCGTTGCTTTGCATGGGCTCTTGCATCGCTTTAATTACGCTGCGTTGCAACATCGCATTGCTTTGCAATGCGTTGCTTGGCATTTCTTTGCGATGCTGTGAATTGCTTGGCAATGTTTAGCATTGCTTGGCATTGCTTTGCATTGTACGTAGATTGCGTTGATTTGGTTCGTATTGCGTCGCGCGGCTCTGCAACCAATACATTGCACCATGTTATAGCCAGCGTGGGCCCAAAACAACGATTCCTTGCAATCGATGCGGTGCAATCTGGGTGGTGCAGTCCATCTGATGCAGTTTTGGTGGTGCAGCCCATGCGGGGAAATCTCCGCAGCGCAACGCAGCGCGGCGGGGTCCGGGAATGCCAAGCAACGCACCGGGCCGCTTCTCGGGCAGCACGGGGCGGCGACGGGGCGGGAGCGGCGCCGTCGGGGCCGCGCGCGGGCTTGCTGTCGGGCTGCCGCGGGGCGGCCACGGGCGGGAACCGGGCCGCCGGGGCCGCGCCGGGGCCGCGTCTCACCACCTGGATCTACACCTTCGGCGCCTACGCCTACCATGTGCGAGACGTCCAGCTCTACGACTACCCGCTGAATTTCAAGATAAACATTATCGACAGTGGGTAGCTTCAGCTATTCAACAGATGGGAAAATCAATGAGGTATGCGCCGACAAGGGAAATATATGCTCGGCCACCACGGGCAGTCTTCCAGAAGCAGCGGCGTTGGAAAGATCACGTGTCAGCCAGCAGGTTTTGCGCGACCTTTGAGACATATGCATTACCACATATGCCAGAAGGATCGCCGTCGGCACCTTGGAGGTTAGGCCGGCTTGCGGGACCTTGGAGGCTTCCAGTTTGGCCGAAGCCGAGGCGTGCCATCCGTGAGGCATCGGCTGCTCTTCATGAATGGGCTCAGCGAGCACGATTACCACCCCAAGTCCTTCGACGTGGGCTTCGACATCTTCGTCAATGGGTTTCCCGACGGTGGATAACCCCACCAGCACCACCCGACGTGTGGGATCAGATGGAGACCACTATGCAGCAGGCCATCGCTGACAGCGATGAGTGCGTCATCATCTCAGATGACAAGGAATGCGACAAGGTCTGGGCCTGCGACGGGTGTGACATGATCAGGTACCTCCACCAGCTGGCCATGGCGGACCCAGACTGGAAACTACGATTGGATATCTCTCCCCGAGACGCTGCAGTGTGGATGTGGGGCCGAGCAGTAGCGGCTCTGCCCCCATGGCTGATCACGCGACGCTACATGCCGCCGCCGACGGCAACGACTCGCCCACCGTACGTTTTCCCGACAGTAAAAGGAAAATGCTTCACCCCTTCGGGCCAGAAGATTTGCCAGAAGCCGCTCCACAGTTGCATGAGAAGGGTCATAAATTGTTCAGAGGCACCAGGCTCCAGAGGCTTCCAGATAATAGGTAGGGCCGTCCGAGATCTCCTACATCGATCGGGATTGAGTTGTGAAGTTTTCAACCTCAACCACGCAGCTGACGAGGTCAGGTCACTTAGGAAGTCCCTCCCTCCAGAGATCTCCTCTTCATGCGCGTGCTGTGGATCCGCCATGAGAAATCTAACGATTGTGGTTGTAGATGCGGACCAGGCCTTTGAACAGTGCGACTCTGGTACGATTGCTCGGGCTTGGACAGAAGTCGCAGGCAAGATTGTTGACACCCTTGGAGTTGCTTCGACGTTGGTTAGCCAATCCCGCACACCTCGAACACGTCCCTGGACAGGGTCAACCCCACCAGGTTGGTTTAAGATTTCGGTAACAGGTATTCATCGGGCGTTGATTGCCTTCTCCTGGATCTCCCTGGTGTCGTTGGGAGGTATTATGTACGAAATGCGAGGACTCCCGATAGGAGGCGTGCTTTCAGGTGTTGCCCTATCGGTACTCATGTGTTGGTATGAATGCAAGGCTCGTATTGATTTACCTCGGCTGGGCTCTGCTGGGTTTCGTCTTCCCCCTGGGCTCCATGAACTACCAGTAGGACAACGTAGATATGTAGATGACATCCTGGGAATGAGTACTCACTACTGCCGACAGTGTACGCATAACTACCTATGCCAGGTCTACCCCATCAGGCTCAGCCCCGCATCGCCTCTAGATGGCCCCGAGGAGCCCTGCATCTGGGTTGACTTAGAGCTCCACGCGGTCCAGGGCCAGGTCCTCGTACTCCCCAAGAACCCCAATCGGCCGTGGCTGCAGGGCTTGGAGGAGAAGCGGGCCAAGTCCAATATCATCGAGTGGCCAGGGCTACCGCCCAGAAAGTTTGGCATGTTGGTCTCGTTGTTCACGTCCAGATATGCCAGGGTCCAATTCCTGTCGTTAGCGATTGGGGCCACGACCGCGTGGGCCCTAGAGCTGGTCCTCGAGCTGATCCTCCTCCACTACCCCTTCGACCTCATCATTGCTGCTGCCCATGCTACACCGTGGAGTGTTTCTGCTCAAAGGGTTCGAGCGGTCCTGCGAGTCTGGCGCCACCACTTCCGACACACCAGTGCGACAGCCATGAGCAGCGGGGGTCGGCGTGGTTGGCATGGAGGTTCCTGGAACTACGACCGTGGCTACGACCGCGGCAAGTACGACAAGTACGACAAGGACAAGGACGACCGCTACAAGGATGACAAGCACGACCGCAACCGAGATCGTGACCGCTACAAGGACAGTCGTGGGACCGTGATCGAGACCGTGACCGCCGCCATGATTCTCGAGATCGTAAGGATCGACGCCGAGACGACAGCTCTGAATCTCCTCGATCCCGTGAGCGTCGGTCACGTGACACGAGCCGCCGTCCAGGCTCGCGTGACCGCCAGAAGCGGAGCCACAGCGACCGCCCGTCCGAGAAGGCGATTGAGGAGCTCCGCAAATCCTTGGCCGCGGTGGACAAGGAGTATGCTGCCTACCAGCACGACCTCAAGTGCCGCCAGAAGGAAACGGAGCTTCGCAAGCAGGGCGAGTATGTGGCAGCTGCCTTACGCAGTGCGTTCACGGCGCAGACGGATGAGCTCAAGAAGCAGCTAGGCCCACGTGAATGCCCGCTGACGCCACGAGCAGAAAGCCCGACCCCGCCCAAGAACGACGAGAAGAAGGAGTTCACACGTGCTGAGCTTGGGTGGCTTCAGGCGGTGGTCGGCACGAAGACCAAGCTCCCCGCCACCGGGGAGAGGAACGTGGTCGAGGGTGTTCTCGTAAAGGCGCTGAAGGACGACAAGGTGGCCACCGCCAACGCTAACAAGGTGCTACGGAGCCACTTGCCACGCAAACAAATCCCAGCGAGCCATAAAGATAAAGTGAGTTCATTGATTGATGTGGTCCTCGGGCGTATCGGCTGAGAACACCAACAAGACTTGCAACCACCGTATGATGCCTACCATCGTGTGCCAGAGGGTTCTGATGAAGTGTGGATCTCTTTACATACATTCCGTGGTTATGTGTTGATCTTTTTCATCATTGGCATGACTTTGGGAGTCACTATCAATGTGTGGATGCCACCCTCCAGCTACCGCCACATCGAGGTGCTGAAAGCATACTGGCTACTCAACTGGAGCCACGTTCGAGAGGCGAAAGGCATCCAGTACGTAATCAACACATTGGAGCTTCCCTTCTCAGTGTTCTCAAATAGTGAGGCAGCAGTAGTGCAGTCATGTGTGTCAGGCCTAGTAGGAGTCGCAATCTCATCCGTTTTTTCTCGCACCACAGGCGTGGACCCCCAGAGGTACCTCCAGAGGCCCCGTAGGCCCCGCGAGCGTGACGTCCTCCTTCCCGATGCCGACTATCCATCTTTGGAAATCAAGCTGGCTTCAGAGGAGGGCTGATTTTGCAACCTACGGATTTCCCCTCACCCCCCTCCCCCTTCCTTACTACCACATATGACCCTCCTTCCTCGTCTTCTTCCTTCCCCCTCCCCCGCCCATGAGCCACCGTGCCTGTCTTGTGGTCGAGGCTTCGTGGGATCCTCTTTGTCACACGCCCTGGGCTGCACCCCTGGTGTTGGGCAGGGAGGCACCATTCGGCCCCTTGACCCCCGTCTTGTGCCAGTAGACGGGTGAGCTGTACCTCAACGTTGACACCACAGACGGGCCAGGCGCGGCTTGGACAAGCCGACGTAGCTGTGCCTGTTCCGCTCCGCTACGAAGGCTGTGCTCTACTTTGACCCTCGACCTCCCGCACCTCACCTCACCACACCTCCCCGCACCTAGCCAGCCACCCTGTCGGGCGCGCCTTTGGAAGAGATCCTTAGGATGGGACTCTCTCTCTCTCTCTCTCTCTCTCTCTCTCTCTTTCAACCCACCCTTAAGAGTTCAGAGCTCCCCGAGTCCCCTTCTTCCTTTCCCCAACTGTCCGTGCCGTCGTCGCTCATGCTCGAGCCTGTTCGGAGTAGCCTGGGTGCCCAAGCGGCGCTCACAGCATCCAGGCTGGCCGCCACTCTTTTGGAGTGCTCTGCAGTGGGCTCGCGAAACCTCATACATAGTGGGTATCGGAAACAGTAACTCTCTCTCTCTTTCTCCCTTTTTTTTGTTTCTCTCTCTCTCTCTCGTTCCCTGTCCTTTTGCTCCCTCTCTCCTCTCTTTCTCTTTTTTTTGGGGGTTTCTCTCTCTCTCTCTCTGTCTCTCTCTCCCTCTCTCTCTCCCTCTTTCTCTTTTCTGCACCCGCGTCGCGATGACCGCACGCCTCGCCCGCGACCGCAGACAGCGCGGACTGACCTCCGCCCCGCCTCGTTCCGAGACTGTGCCCCGCGTGCTTCTGGTGGTGAGCACGCGCCGGTCGTTGGCAGCAGGTATCTGGGGGGCTCCCAGATCCCAGTCCCAGACATCCGGCGTCCCGGACAGAATGGATACGGCGGTGTTTGGCCGTTCTTGGCCTCTCGGGGCCCCTGCCGGGCCTCGGGGCCGTCGGGGATGATGATGATGATGATGAGGAGGAGGAGGAGGAGGAGGAGGAGGAGGAGGAGGAGGAGGAGGAGGAGGAGAAGGAGAAGGAGGAGGAGGATTAGGGTTTAGGGTTGTTTAGGGTTTAGGGTTTAGGGTCTACTAGGCGTGGCCACGAGTACACCGTGACCGCGAACCCACCTGCGGTGGCCGTCAGTCCCACCCGCAAGCCACCCCACCATAAAGATCATCTCTCCCCTCGTTAGAACCAGAGCGAGTACAGCGTCGACGACGACGACGACGACGACGGCGACGACGGATGTGCGATCCAGTGGGCACGCGAGTGCTCTAACGGACTAAAGATTCTGCACGCATGCGCAGGAAACGCGAGTGTGTGCAGGAGATGGAGCCGGTGTGCAGAAGGGGGTCGCATTTTGTATTGTAAAATGCAGGAGATTCTCCACGCATGCTCAGCAGATTCTGCACGCATGCTCAGCAAATGTTTTTTTTGCAGTAGATGGACCGGGTTTACATAACCGGGTCGCAACGGGGACCGGGCACTTTGTAGTGTAAAATACAAGAGATTCTGCGCGCATGCTCAGCAAATGTTTTTTTGCAGTAGATGGACTGGGGTCGCAACGGGGGCCGGGCACTTTGTAGTGTAAAATACAGTAGATTATGAACGCAAGCTCATGACATGTTATTTTTTGCAGTAGATGGAGCCGGTTTGCATACGGACCGGCTTACAGTAATTAGGATTTAACAATTATAGGATTAGAAATTTAGGGGAAGCGGTCGAGAGGTCGGGCGCCCGTGTCTCGGCAAAGTCGAGGCGCCGGATGTTTGGGATCTACTTCCAGCGCCTTCTTACTTCAAGGAGGGGGAGGAGGAGGAGGAGGAGGAGGAGGAGGAGGAGGAGGAGGAGGAGGAGGAGGAGGAGGAGGGAACCGATCTCCTTGTTTGCTGTGGTTTGTGTTGCTCTCTGGGAGGGCCTGGCCCCCCTCTACTTTATCCGCCTTCCTGCTTCATGCTTTTGCGTACTTCTTCCGACCGACGTGCACATGTCTTCAGCTTGTGCGCACAAGGCCGGCTTTCCTGGGCGCTTCGGCCTCACCATTGCTGCACCCGCGCAGTGCATGGTGCGCGCCGCTGTCCGCGTCCCCCTCTCCTCCCAAACCTCCTCGGGATGACGAGCAGTGCAGGTCGGATGGGGAAAAGGTACCCTTACCTCGACCATTCCCTCGTTTTCCCCTTTCTGGGCCTCCTGAGAGGCCCTCGTCGCCGCCGCTGGGTTCGCCTCGAAATTCTTGTCCGAACGCACCCCGGGAGCGGTACAGGGAGTAGCGGCGTGGATACCTTTTGGTATCCTCCCGCTCCTCCTCGCGATGACGAGCAGTGAAGGAACGGACCAACTGAGGCGCCCTGTGCACCTGCTGTTCCCCCATGTGGGTCGCCACCCAGGGCGACATTGGCGCCTGTCTTGTCCTGCCCCCTCATCCTACTCCGCCCCTGTTCCTCGCATTTCTTCCTCCGCCCTCCTTGGTCCTCTGGCGCCCCTCGGAGGCGACCCAGGGCGCCTGCGGGGGCATCCTGGAGCTCAAGTCGCTCGGGAAGATCACGGTCAAGGGGAAGGCAACTCCTCGCCCACCTCGCCCTCCCTTCTCCTCCTCCTCCTCCTCCTCCTCTCCTCCTCCTCCTCCTCCTCCTCCTCCTCCTCCTCGTCGCTCTCCTCCTCGCCCTCCCTCCTCCTCCTCCTCCTCCTCCTCCTTCCCTCCTCCTCCTCCTCCCTCCTCCTCCTCCTCCTCCTCCTCCTCCTTCTCCTCCTCCTGCTCCTCCCCCCTCCCCGATCTCGTTCTCCTCTCCTCCGCTGTCTCCCTCCTCGCTCGCGCCTCCTCGTCGCCTTCCTCCATGTGTTTGTCATTTCTTCCCCCCCCACCCTCCCCGTGATCCTGGCTCTCCTCGTCGTCGTGCTCCATCGCTCATTCCCCCCTCCTCTCGGGCTTCTCTTCCTCGGGGCCCGCCGGCGATGCACCCGCACCGATCCCGGCCAGGGCGCTCCGGGGCCCACCCAGAGCGGCGCGTGCGCCTCCCCCTTCCTCAACCGCGGCCAGCAGGGCGTGCGCGCCCGCCTCTGGGCCCCCATAGGGAGCCCTGCCGGGCGGGTGGCCTCGGCTGCAGCCCCCGGGAGGGCTCGATCCCGGCGTGGCCCCGGTCCGAAGTCGGGCTCCATGCGGCCAGGTCCCGCTCGCTCCGGCCCGGTTCTCCACGGAATCCGGCCCATTCCCGCTGGAGCCGCGGCCCGACTCAGCGCAGCAGCCCCTCAGGGTGGCCTGATTCTCCTGAACCCTTCCGACGACAGACCTCCCAGTGGTTGCCTCCGGAGGCGGTAATGGTGGGGGGACCTAAATGGGGGGGGGGATGCATACAAGGGCCCTAGATCTAGATGGGGCCTTTCACGACCCCCCTCCGGAGCAAGCGTGAGCCCCGAGGGGGCCCTGAAGAGCTCCTGCGGGGGGCCCTTTGCTTCACCTCCCATCGATGCTACCCCCCAGCGCCACCCGCCCGAGATCGGTGCAGGTGCATCGAGGACGCCTACGGCGAATCGCCGCCGCCTCTGGCCTTTTCGGAGGCGACCGTGTGGCCGAGCGTTGCTGCCAAAGCTCGGCCAAACTATCGGGCTTTGTGTCCCCCAAGCCGTGATGGAAGCCGTGCGCGGAAGACGCGGGTGAGAAACAGGACGAGGAGCAGAGGGAAGAAAAAGGAGGAGAAGGGCGAGCAGGAGGAGGAGGAGGAGGAGGAGAAGGAGGAGGAAGATGCGGAGGCCTCTTGGGAGCCTCTGGGGGCACTCTTGGGGCCTCCTGCGGGCTCTCTGGGGGGCCTCTTGGGGGCCTCTTGGCTCTCGAGGGCTTCCTTAGGCGGTCGGAGGCCCAAACAGACGAGAATCTGAACGTCGGTCAAGTGGTCGTTTTATTGATTGTTTTGCCGATCGGCGCGGGCCCTCGCACCCCTCCCCACCATGAGTAGATCTTGGCTGCTATTGGTGCCTGTTTCGAGCAGTCGGAGTCTCCCCTCGTAAGATGTACTGTCGCAAACAGTCGCACTAAGTAGAGGTCCAGAGCCAGACCCCCCCTCCCCCCCTCTTCGCTCAATGTCGTAACGCCGAATAAGAAAACGCTCACCAAAAACCTATAGCACATCAGTGGTTTCGGCTTTGGGCTCTGCTGGAGGGTCTCATGGAGCCCTCTTGGGCCGTCTTGGGGGTCTCTTGGGAGCCTCTTGAGGCCGTCCTGGGAGCTTCTTGGGCCGTCTCGGACGCATCTGGGCCGAACTCGGAGGCATCTGGGACCGTCTTGGGCGAGCCTGGAGGCCATCCTGGGTCAGCTTGGCAGTCACGGGGGCGGGCAGTGTGCAATGCCAACTGGACATGAGAAGCTTATGGTTAAGTCGGGCCTGTCCCTCTTCAGGGGGAATGTTCAAAAATAGTGAAAAATAGTCTGGGGACTTCTTTTCGAGTATTTGTTTGAAACCATGTTGGAGTATTGTTTGAGTATTTTTTTATTGTTCGTCGAAAATCCCCCTGTAAGGGGACACGCCCGACTTAAGCTTATGGGCCCGCGCGGTCGGCGCGATCGACCGAGACCCCACCGGGGACTCTCAGGATGTCAGGAAGGACCGGAACAGCCTCACATCCGGCACGCCGTGCTTCCCCTGTGGCAAGCCACAGGGGGCGGCAGATCCCGGGGCCCTTTCAGGATGTCAGGAAGGACCAGAACAACCTAACATTCGGCACGCCGTGCACCCCTGTGGCAAGCCACAGGGGGCGGCAGATCCTGGTCACTTTCAGGATGTCAGGCAGGACCAGAACAGCCTAGCATCCGGCACGAGGTGCACCCCCGTGGCAGGCCACAGGGCCCCGACTCCAGATCCGCCCTACTTCGTTTTTTTCCCAACGTACAATTGCGTCGGAAATCCACTTATAGGAAGCCGAACAAGTAGGGCGGACATTTCTGCACCCAAGACATAAAATGGGGCGGACATCCACGGAAGCAGGGCGGAAACAGCCACCGAAAAGTAGGGCGGCAACTGGCATCCGCGGGGCTTGAAAAGTAAGGCGAACATTCCAAGCCCCATTTACGATGTTCCCCAAAGTAGGGCGGATCCGGACGCACCCGAGCGCCTTCGCGTTGCCAGACCATGGCGCATTGCAAAGAGGAGGAGGAGGAGGAGGAGGAGGAGGAGGAGGAGGAGGATGAGGAGGAGGGGCCCTCTTGGCCCGTTCGGGGGGCGCTCGCGGCCCCGACCAGGTCGCGGGGGAGGAGGCGCGGGGGAACCGCGGTGAGCGCGCGGGGAGCCCCGGAACATGTCTTGGACCGTCGGGGAGGCCATCTTCCCAGACCCCCCTGAAACGTAACGGCTCCACCGGTGAGGAAGAGGAGGGAAGAGGAGGAGGAAGAGGAGATTTCGTATCAGTGGGATGTTTCACCTCAGGCTTACATCGACGAGTTGCCGTGAAAGTTAAAAATCAAACAAAAAAAAAAAAAAAAAAAAAAAAAAAAAAACCTGGCGAAAGACCCAACCATATGCAAACGTTAATACCGCAGGGCAGGTGGGACGAAGCAAAAGGAATTCCCAATATGGCCACGAACCGTGTGAGGGGTGCGCCACACTGGGGCGGGGCCGCCATGCGAACCCTGCCACTGAGGCCTTCGGTGGAGCTCCCTATGTCCCTACGGGGCCACGAACCGTGTGAGGGGTGCGCCAATATGGGGCGGGGCCGCCATGCGAACCCTGCCACTGGGGCCTTCGGTGGAGCTCCCTATGGGGCCACGAACCGTGTGAGGGGTGCGCCAAAATGGGCGGGGCCGCCATGCGAACCCTGCCACTGGGGCCTTCGGTGGAGCTCCCTATGGGGCCACGAACCGTGTGAGGGGTGCGCCAAAATGGGCGGGGCCGCCATGCGAACCCTGCCACTGGGGCCTTCGGTGGAGCTCCCTATGGGGCCACGAACCGTGTGAGGGGTGCGCCAAAATGAGGCGGGGCCGCCATGCGAACCCTGCCACTGGGGCCTTCGGTGGAGCTCCCTATGGGGCCACGAACCGTGTGAGGGGTGCGCCAAAATGGGCGGGGCCGCCATGCGAACCCTGCCACTGGGGCCTTCGGTGGAGCTCCCTATGGGGCCACGAACCGTGTGAGGGGTGCGCCAAAATGGGCGGGGCCGCCATGCGAACCCTGCCACTGGGGCCTTCGGTGGAGCTCCCTATGGGGCAACGAACCGTGTGAGGGGTGCGCCAAAATGAGGCGGGGCCGCCATGCGAACCCTGCCACTGGGCCTTCGGTGGAGCTCCCTATGGGGCCACGATCCGTGTGAGGGGTGCGCCAAAATGAGGCGGGGCCGCCATGCGAACCCTGCCACTGGGGCCTTCGGTGGAGCTCCCTATGGGGCCACGAACCGTGTGAGGGGTGCGCCAAAATGGGCGGGGCCGCCATGCGAACCCTGCCACTGAAGCCTTTAGTGGAGCTCCCTATGGGGCCACGAACCGTGTGAGGGGTGCGCCAAAATGGGGCGGGGCCGCCATGCGAACCCTGCCACTGGGGCCTTCGGTGGAGCTCCCTATGGGGCCACGAACCGTGTGAGGGGTGCGCCAAAATGGGGCGGGGCCGCCATGCGAACCCTGCCACTGGGGCCTTCGGTGGAGCTCCCTATGGGGCCACGAACCGTGTGAGGGGTGCGCCAAAATGAGGCGGGGCCGCCATGCGAACCCTGCCACTGAGGCCTTTAGTGGAGCTCCCTATGGGGCCACGAACCGTGTGAGGGGTGCGCCAAAATGGGCGGGGCCGCCATGCGAACCCTGCCACTGGGGCCTTCGGTGGAGCTCCCTATGGGGCCACGAACTGTGTGAGGGGTGCGCCAAAATGGGGCGGGGCCGCCATGCGAACCTTGCCACTGGGGGGAGGAGGAGGAGGGAGGAAGGAACGCGGGGCACCGTCTCTTCAAAACGAGGACCCAACACCACAGGATGGTTGGGAAAAACTTCCCAGACCCCCCGGCGTCATGTTTTTTTCGTAGCGTCGGCCTCCAGAGGTCTCGACCCAGTCCCCGGTCGTGTCTGGACGGTCTCGAGGGCTGGTCAGGGCCCCCAGGGGCCGAAGATGGAGAGAACAAAAGTGTGAGCTGTGATATTTTCGTGATTCGACGGGATCTGGGTCTGGAGTCCATCTTTGGCGTCCACCCAACATTCCTCTAGGCCTCCCAGATGGGGGCGGAGTCGATGGGGTTGGAGACTCGCGCCGCATCGCCGATGCATCGACGATGCGGCTCGATGTGGAGCCCGTGTTTCCCCACGCCGACGCCGCCGATGCATCGCCGAAGTCGCCGATGCGTCGCCGATGCATCGCCGATGCCTCGGCGATGCGGCGCGAGCCTTCGGCGCCTCGGAGCCCGCTGCTCCCTCAGGGCCCTCGCTCTGCGCCCCGCCCCCCCCCCCAACCAGCAGAACACTTATCACCAGGAGAACCCTTCTAACCCTTGCAGGCCCTCCTCCTCCTGTTCCTCCTTCCTCCTCCTACTCCTTCTCTTCTCTTCCTCCTCCTCCTCCTCCTCCGCCTCCTCCTCATCCTATTCCTCCTCCTTCTTCCCACTCCCTCATCCATCCATCCATCCACATCCTTCCCCTCCCCTGCATCGACCCCCTCGGCTCCGCGAAGCCGCCTGGCGCGCGCGCGCTCGCGGGGGCTTGCCTGCCGATGCCGCCGCCCTTGACCAGGGATGGTGTGATCCGGGAGGTCTGGCGTTGCCCCCGGCCCCCAGACATCGGGCGCCCCGCAAAAAAAAGCGAGACGGAGGTTTTTCGTTGTTTTCGGCCTCTCGGGGCCCTTGCCGGGCCTCGGGGGCGTCAGAAGACGACCCGTCGGCATGAAGAGCCGGTCCCGGGGAAGTGGTCCAGAGGTCGGGCGCCCGCGCCTCGCAAAAAGATCGAGACGCCGGATGCCCGAGCCCCCAACAAAACAGCCACATCGCGAAGCATCTGCAGCGGCGCCCCGGACCCCAGCTCTCCGCGCCACGCCTCGAGCCAGCGATCGACCCGCCGAAGCCGGGCGACGAACGCCCGTCTAGGGGGCCACGTGCGAACCCTACCCCTACCCCCCACGATTTCTGAGGGGGAGGGTGGGGTTCACTCCGCTCGGGACCCCTACCCCCCCCCCTCCTTGGCATCGGATCCGCCGTACTTTGGTTGATTCTCCGATTCTCAACCTAGGAAGCGCACCCCAGACGATGCGAAGATGTAGGGCGGACTTTTCCGCCACAGAAGGGTGCGGCGGAAGGCGTGGCGGGAGCAGCGTTGGCAAGTATGGCCCCCTACCGCCGTGCAAACGGTGCAGCGCCAGGATCTCGGGGGTGGGCAGGGCGTGGGGCAGCAGGGGAGCCTCCCGTGGGCGGAGGGCCCCTCTGCGGCATGGCGTGCCGGCCCTCCGCGCGCGGATCTGGCGCTGGGGCGGGCGGTAAAGTGGGGGGTGGCCTGCATTGAGGGTGAAGACCCAGACCCCCTCGCGTTGTGGAAAAATCACGGCGGGAGGTTTTTCGCCATTTTCGGCCTCTGCGGGCCCTCACCGAGTCCCAGGACCGTCAAAAACCGAATCAGGATGAAAAGCCGGCCCCGGGGAAGGGGTCCAGACCTCTGGGGGTCGACGTTGTGAAAAAATCACGCCGTCGGGGGTCTGGGTCGAAGAGGGACCCTAAAGGGACGCTTTTCAGGGCCACTTTGGGAGCCAGCAGAGGCCCCCATAAGTGCCCCAGTGACCGTTTTTTCCTTTTCCCCCCCCGGCAGCGGTCGTGAGGGGAGGGCGGGGGTTCGGGCGGGAGGGTAACGGCGGCCGCGGCGTGCTGGCGCATCAATCGCCTGTGTGCGTTTCACCATGTCCCAGCATTCTCTTTGGGTGGAGGGCAAAGGGTGAAATTTGAAATGCCGTTTCGATGAATTTTCTAGGCTTGAATCTGCAAAAGGTGAATCACAAGGCGGGTTGATTCTCGAGGTGCAAAAGCCCATATGGATTTCAGCCTGGGCCCTCCACCCTGAGGAACTGCTCAGCATGTGGGAGGGGGGGGGGGTCCAGGCCCTCCCTCCCAGTACGCTCGTTAGCGTTACCCTTGAGCGGGGGGGGGGGGGCGTTGCCCCGGGTAGCGAGCGTCGCCCTGGTGTGGGAAATCGCACAAAGAAAAACGCTCACAGAAAGGGCCTCTTTCGGGCCCCTCTCAGACTCTCCACCCCTCACTTAGGCCACCCTCCATTACTCAGGAGGAGAGAAAACCCATCGTCGATTCCCAGCAACAGATGGGAAAAGACGTGAAGCGCGAAGTGGCGGGGGGGGGGGGAGGCCGACGGCCCAGAAAGTGTGGACAAATATGGGGAATCCTGGGATTCGTGCCTCCCTATCTGTGTGCCCCTGGGCCCCTTCAAACTTGCCACCCGCCCCGGGCGCGCGGCCTCCGCACGCCCTGCGCGGGGGTGCGCAGCCCCGTGGCGGGCCCTCCCGACCAGGGCCTCCTCGCCTCCGAGAGCCCCAGGCGTTTGGCGCACCGTCGGGCCGAGGCATGTAGGATCGAGGTCGGCTCGGAGAGGATCTCCTCCTCCTCCTCCTCCTCCTCCTCCTCCTCCTCCTCCTCCTCCTCTCCTCCTCCTCCTCCTCCTCCTCCTCCTCCTCCTCCTCCTCCCTCCTCCTCCTCCTCCTCCTCCTCCCCCCCCCCTCCTCCTCCTCCTCCTCCGCCTCCTCAGCCGCTGCAGCGGCCCAGACCACCCCCTTTTCCCGCGGCACTTTAGTACACTTCCTAACACAGTCAGGTGTTTCAGCGGCATGGCTTCTCCCTCGAGGGGCTCTCCTCGCCCGTGAGAGAGGGGGTCGGGCCCCTCGCGCGAGGCGCTGGCTCCTCGCCGTGAGCGCCTTCGCCTTCCTGCTGCTGGGCGTGATTGGCGCCCTGGAGATGGAGAGGACCCGCCCCCACGCTGAAGATGGCAACAGCTTCACACTTCGGACTTGCGTTTATAATCCCATGTTCCTGACGGGGGCTACGCGGGCATCGGAGGTCTCTGACGAATTCAAAAATATTGGAGCTATCATGCTGCCAGGTACCTCCCGTCGCCAGACAGAGGACACACACTCACTTTTCCTTCATCCTCATCATTGGGAACTGAGTTTCGGGTGGACGAGGGCCTCCAACAAGAGTTGCGGGGTGTCGATCTTCCTCCACCAGAGGCGCTTCCCGAGGAACTTCATCCGTAAGATTTTCACGCCGCCCTGCTCCTTAAGTGGACGTGGCGGAGCAGTACGTTTAAAATCACAGACCTCGGACGTTCTCTTCATGGTGCTCTACTTCCCCACTCTTCCGTCGCTCCGCGGCGGACGTACACAGTATCGGAACATCGTGCTGGGACTGTGCAACTGGGCGAAGTCGGTCATCAACGGAGTGGGCTCCAGGTGCACACCGTTCGTCGGCATCGATTTGAATGACCACCTGGGCTTCTGCGCAGACGACACGCTAGACGGCGTGTGCGTCACGGCCCCACGGGACACCAGTACACACGGTGCTGACTGGGACTGGGAACGGGAAGCCGACTTACACGTGGGCCCTTGTGGTGCCGAGTTGGAGCATTTCGCTGGCAAGCATTGGCACCAGGTTCTGAGGGACACGGCGTTGAGCGCGATCAACACGCACTACCCAGCGGGGCCAACTTTTCACGGGCCTCAGGGTCACACGTCGCGGATAGACTTTATCCACGCTCCGACGGGCTTGCTTCCTCACGTCCGAGTCTGCCGTGTTCTTCGACCAGCGGGGAGGCGGCTCCAGCCCGTGAATACCCTGGACGACAGGGACCACCGCCCCGTCTTCATGGAATGCAGCTACCGCTTCGAGGCCAGTTCAACTCAGCGGCAGTGCTGGGACTTCGATGCCATGATGCGCATCCTGCGAGGCGGGGTGGAGTGCACCTCAGCGGTGGAACGGGTCCACGAAGCCATCCTGACCATCCCTGAAGATGAATGGGTACGGCTCTGCTCACGGCCTACGACGGACGAGCTGTGGAACTCTATTTCGGTACTGCTCAGGGAGGCGGCGCTGACGGAGTTTTTACGCCCTTCACCCGCGGTGTCTGAGAAGTCGGCTCTGGAGAGGCAGCGCTCGGAGGTCTTGGCACGTCGCCGTCGGCTGCGTGAACTCCATATTGGTCGTGACTCGGAGGCACGTGCGGACGTTGAACTGGAATTGGCGAGGATCACGTTCAGGCTCAGGCAGCTGTCACGCCAGATTACCAAGGAACGCAACTCCCTGTTGGTCGGTGAGCTCAACGCCGCCTGGAGGGAGCACGACCACTTCGCCGTGCAGACTTTGCTTCGGCGCCTGGCCCGCAAGGGCCGAGGGCCCCGACATCGGAAGTACTTCAAGGCACGCGTGGAGAACTGCGAACCACAGGACATCGCCGACTTCTTACGCTTGCCCGCTCAGCAGGGCGGACTCTCGGCGGTGGACTGCGACCTACAGGCGGAGTTGACGGAGCGCTTCGACCGCACCTTCGAGGGGGACGAGGCTCACCGCACGGATCAGCAGCGCTACGACACGATGCAGATGGTAGATTTAGCGACGGCGGATCAGGACCTTTCGGGCGTCATCAGGGCGCTCCGCAGGGCACCGAAGAGACGAGCTACACCCGAGTGGAGTATGCCGTCGGAGCTCTGGCTGATCCTGATCGACCCCGACCAGTGGCACAAGTTCAACCGTGGTGGAGTGGGTTCGTGCCCTACCCCTGCGACGGCACAGGCCTTCAGGGAAAGACTGCTCGACATCATCGGATCCTTTCGGCGGACGTCCTCCACTCCACTGGTCTACGACATTTCTCACATTGTGGGCCTGGACAAGGGCAACGGCAAGCCAGGACCGCTCGGACAACGTTGGATACATCTCTTCTGCCCGATGGGCAAGGCGTGGAACGCCCATCTTTGGAATCGGGCTCGTCGCCACCGTGACTCACTTCCGTATTTTTGTCACGGCTTTGCTCGGCGCCGCCGGCGCGAAGACGCCATCGCGGTTCAGGCCTGCTTGAGTTGGAGGCTTCAGAAGTTATCGCTATCACACGCCATCATCAACGAAGACGCCACGAACGCTTTCGCCAGTACGACACGAGAGACGATCTTGAATTGCCTCGAGTCCCTCTACCTCCCCGAGGACGTTAGGTTCCAGCACTCTCGCACGATGCAGACGGCGATGCAGATCATGGGACCCGACAGGCCCATCTCCCTCAGGCCTACCTCTGGAGAGCTCATGGGACACCCTAATCCTGCTAGAGGCTTCCCGTATTTCTATCTTCAGGGCCTGGAGGCTTTTCTGAGCTGGAGGGCGGGGACGAGCTCGTACACCTATTCACAGGCGGAGGAGGTGGACGGCACACGCACGGACACGGGCATCACACTGTACGCCGACGATATCACGAAGACGGTGATCCCAGGAAGAGGACCTGAACCCTATGGAGGAGGAGGGGAGGCACGTCACCTTACCGCACTGGCACAGGTTAGCAGCAGTAAGTTAGCATCCTCCCTGGACGGCATCGGCGTGGGGCTCAACGAGGGCAAGAGGGTCACACTTGCTAAGCTTTTTGGGAAAGGCTGCATCGCCCAACGCCGCCTCCTGCATGCAGGTACTCTGCGTCTCTCTGGGCAGTTTGGCAGATTTATGCGCATCCTCGGCGGTTGGCTGACGGTGCAGGGATCGTTGCAGATTGAGAAAGGAAAAAGATTCCAGGCAGGACGGACAGGCCTCGGCATCATCTCTCACTTTCTTGTCCACGAGGCTGCCCGCGGCATCAAGCGCATGGCCATCCTTTCGTATGTGCAAGGTGCTCTCTTGTCGGGGATGGAGGGGAGGGTCCCAGATAAAAGTTTCACGGTCGAGGGTGACAAGATCATGATGAGGGCGATGCGCAGGGGTCTCGGGGTCAAGGGCACTGAGGACCACGACGGGGAGCGCTGGAGGTGGAGCGCTCAGAGGGCATGGGCCTACTGGCAGATCCTTCCTTTGGCAGACGAACTGCGACTTCGTAGGCTACGTTGGTATCAGTCTTGGATTAAATGCCCTAGCGCCCACAGGCAGGTTCGGGCATGCATGCTAGGCACGATCAATGACATACCTAGCATGAACGACGACTGGACGATCCACGAAAAGGCTAACCCCTGGGCTCGTCAGGTACTTGAGGACCTCCAGTTTGCCAGAGGCCAGTCTGAGGAGTTCGCTGATTTAATTCCAGAAGATTTTCCTCTCTTGGGTCTATTTTACACTAACGATTTCGACGACTGGGCCTCGATTGACCTCACAGTTATCAGGGCCACCTACTTTTCTAAAGCGATCGCTCCACCTGGCGGGCCCTCGGTGGCCCCGAGTATCGTGATGAATGAGGAGGTGGAGGAGGAGGTGGACGCCCCTGGCGAGTTCGTCTGCAATCTGAAGAACTCAGAGGGGCAGCGGTGTGGCGACACTTTCACCAGCATGAAAGCTCTTTTATTGCACGCAGGCAGAGTTCACAAAGTTCGAAACGAGGCAGCACTTCTCACGGTCACGAACCAGTGTTTTCGGTGCCTCCAGGTTCTCAGTACTCGGGAGAATGCTCAGCGACATGTTATGAGATCTTATGCCCACTACCGCTGCGCTCTAGGACGCAGTAGCTACACGGCGGCAGAAGTTGTTCAACCTTTCTCACTCGATTGCCCCGTATGCAGCTTCACGGCTCAAGATCTCCGACAACTTCAGATACACATACGCACACACTGTGCCCCGGGTGCTCCTACTCTCCCTCGGCCTCGGCTTCGACCGCGGCATGTCGCAACCAGACGCGGCGTCCATGGACCTGGAGCTGCTGATCAAGAAGCACAAGCGCAAGCCAGGCGACGGCGAGGACCTCGGAGGAGCACCCTCGGGAAAAAAGGCCAACCTCGGGGACGCAGCAGACGAGGCAGAAGACGGTCTTCAGCAGGTCGAGGGGGCCCTTCGGGCTCGAGACATGCAGCAGGCCATATCGATATTGCTCAAGATGGCGTGCATGCACGCGCAGCTGCTGAGGGACTTGGCGGCGTCGGAGTGGGTGTGCCTCGTCATCCCGACGCTGAGCTTCCTGGTGGTCGCAGGGCGAGGCGCAGGCAAAATGTACGCGGAGGCGGCAGCCATCGCGGCAGCGAAGCCCCATCTGGGGCCACCACATTTGTACATAGCGCGCGGCGTGTTCAAGTCGATGGTCGAATCAGAGAAGCTACAGAAGTCGGGGACTCAGGCGTACCAAACCCTGGTCCTTTTTTACGAGAAGTTCGTGTCGATCAGCTCGGCTGCGGAGCTAGGATTAGTGATCAGGCACTTCCGTCTGAAGAAGTGCTACAACGAGGAGTACACCCGACTGCAGTTCGCGATCGGCGGGGACGTCACGGTGCAGCTGGCGGACGCTCAAGAGGGGTCGCCCGAGCGTCATCTGAGCAAGCTGGAGGTGGAGCAGTCGATCATCAAGCTAGCTCAGCTGGAGGACGCGAAGCTCAAGCTCGGGACCGCCCCTCAGGGGCACTTGGAGACCATGGCGCAGCGCATCCTCGACAAGACGAAGCAAAAGGGCAAGGGCAAGGGCGCGAAGTAAGTCAGCCAGATTCGGGCCCCGCTCCGTGGGAGGCTCGTCGGGCTGCCATCTTTGCACGCATCAGAGCACGGGAACTCTCGCAAAATGACACTACATGACGGACTTTGGACAGCACTTCCATATTCTGAGTTCACGAACTATCTTTCCGAAGGAGCGTTGTGTACCGGAGGATTTGAGGTTTTTTGGACTCCCGCCGACTCGTGCTTCAAGTCTATGAGACGGAACCCCTCGTCTTACTTGACGGCTTACAGTTGGCTCGGATGGATACCCACTCTTCTACAGATACATGACATTACATACGCTGACGTGCTGTTCCATACGTCCTCCTCGAATCCACGTACCTGATGCTGACGACCTAGACGGATGGGTCAATTAATATTCAGACGGTCGCGATGCCTCGCGATTCCGCTCGTCGCCACGCCTCTTTTTCTTTCTTTGATGATGTTATGTGGTGTATTCGCGGCTTTGTCCTTACGGGATCGGGCCCGACACCACCTGTCGAACTTCACGCGGGTCTCCGCCATGTTCGTCCCCACGGCTTTGTGTGCACGCCCGCGCTGGCCACCACCGAGTACCTGCCTGCCACGTGACCTCGATGTCCGAGGCCCCGCCCCTCTAGGCTGCGCCGAGCGGGGGGCGCGGTGCGAGTGGGGACTGCCCGGCGGTGCGCCGTTAGTGACCCTCGCACCGTTGCTCCCCGGCCCCGCGCACGGCGCGGAGAGTGCCCCTTGTTGGATGAGGGTCTCTCTCTCGTCCCTTTCCTTTTCGAGGCGTGTTCGTGATTCACCTGCACGCTCTCGGCACTGTCCTCACTGTCTTCCTCGGAGTGGCTATCTTCCAGAATTCGGGGACCCACACTCCCCTCCGCTGCTTCCTCTGCTCTTCTCCTGCTTTGGCCTCGCCCTCTCGCCTCGTCGTCCTCTCTTCCGCGTCGTTCCCCTTTCGTCCGTCGCTTTGCTGGAGTGTGGGTCCCTCCTCGGGGCGGGGCGGGTGCCTCGGAGGCCTGCCCGTCGCCCGCAGCGACGTGGGCTCGGCACTGGGAGGCCAGTGGGGTGTCCCCCCCAGCCCTCGAGGGGTCTCACGATTTGCGACTGCCTGGGTACGAGCACGTACGACAGGCTGCACGGCGCGCGCTACTCACGACCTCATCGCACTCGCTCGATGATCGTTCGAGGTAGGGCTCTGATTGCACGGGTTCACGCGCGGTCAGGGATCGGCACAGACCACGCGCAAGGCCGAGTCTTCTTCTTTTTCTTCCGCCTCCTCCTCCTCCTCCTCCTCCTCCTCCTCCTCCTCCTCCGACGTAGTAGTCGCTGGGGAAAGTGAAAGGCCGCGGTGAAGCGGCTCGGCCTTGCGGAGCTCCTGCGGCCACAGGCCCGCCGTCAACCTCCATGCCCCTCTCGGGTCCCACCCCCATGCCCATCTTGGGTCGCGTGGCGTGAGCTGCTTTCCGGATCTCCTCCGCTGACAAAGGCTCGAGCTGATGCCCTCGTGCTCCTGGTGCTTGTTTGGTGCTGCTGTGCATCCTGGGGAGGGTACCCTGGGATGTTCTATGTGTCTTGGCCGGCGGAGGGCCTCATTTTCTTGAGGGATGTTTTTTCTGGCTTAGGCTCGACTGCATCGCGTCCTCCGCGGAGGGCGGCGGAGGGTCAGCGAGAGAGGCGGCGGAAGTGGAAGGATCGGCGGCGAGCGAGCGGGGAGGTGAGAAGGATGATCGGAAACTGGAACATGCACATTATCATGGTCACCCAGAGGCGGGGGGGACAGGCACAGGGGGGGATGCATCGACCCCCAATCGCCCATTGATCGCCGATATGGGGCCCGATAGCCCCAACCTGCCCAGGACCGTGCGGACTCACCATCGGGTGCCTATCGCCGATCTATCGGCGATACATCGCCGATTCCAGGTCGATGTTCACCCCCCTATGCCTATCCCCCCCTATCGTTGCCCCTCACATTACCAGCGGCGGGCTGTTTTCAATCCCAGGACTTTTTCAGGGTCGGGGACGACGTCGGGGTGGTGTGGCGTATACTCTTTCTATCCGCTCCCCGGGGAATAGCGAAACATGTGTACACCAGGATCCCGTATACAACAGGATCCGCTTTCCTGAGGGAGTTTCAGTGCGGGGCAAGAAAAAGCGTCGGTATATTAGAGTTCGGTCTCCTTAGACCTTAGAGAAGGTCTTCTTCAGCAGGCGGCGGGACTTTTCTCAGAAGCCCTCGCGCGACTTCCGAGAAGTTTTTGCCCGTGTCTTCGGGGGGAAGGCTCAGGAGACTTTTCAGAAGGCCGGGGACTTCCGAGCCTTCGGAGAAGGATCGCCCCTTCTCACCTTCCCCCCTCGCTCACCGCTGAAGAAGTAGGGCGGCTCCGCCGGCGGAAAAGCCAGCGGAAGCATGGATTAGTTGCAAGAGCGGGAGGCAAAAGGAGGCCAGGCCGCTCGAAAACCAGATGGATAGACGACGTGAGGCGCCATGTGACGACTCATACGGAGAATCGATTTATGAACGTGAAAGGTAGATGATTTGCCGCAGAGGAGATTCGGAATACGATCGAGCGCGCCTTCTGACCGGGCGTTTGTGTCTGGCGCTCCGACGCCGCACCCACAGCGCCCCAGACGGTGCCCATGTGCGGGCGTTCTCCGTGCTCCGTGGTCCAGGAGGTGGCACAACTTGTGGGATCGGCCACGCTTGACTGCAGCCATGTGCGTTTCCAGCTTCCTGCTGCAGTCGGGTGTGGCTCAGGAGGGGCTTTGGTTTTCGGGCTCCGGGATGACCTCAACATTAGGGGCTCCAGGCGGGTCCGAAGATGGCTCCAAGGTGGCGGATGGCCCCAGATGGCTCAGGCGCTTGCGCCCTTGGGCTTCACGCGAGCCTCCTGTTGCCTCAGAGGCTCCCTGCCTTGATATGGCGCGTGAGGGCCCCACACTTGGCCCAGCATGGTGCCAAGATGACTCCAAGAGGGCCTCAAGAGGTACCCTGGAAGCGTCCAAAAGATCCCAAAGCGCTCCAAGAGAGCCCAAGAAGGCCCCCCCGCGAGAGCTTGAACATCAGGTGCATGTAATTGCGACAATCCTCTAACCTCTTCGACTCTTCTAGTTTACGTTTACGCCACGCACAGGGCAGCAGTCGAAGCGGCCGTGTTCTTGGGAGTTTCTCTTTTCCCTTTCTGCCCTCCAGACGGAGAGAAGGAAAGAGTAGGAGGAGCAGGAGGAGTAGGAGGAGGAGGAGGAGGAGGAGGAGGAGGAGGAGGAGCACCAGCAGGTGGAGCAGTGAGGGCCACATGGGTAAGGATAGGGCGGAGGGGGGGACAGGAGGAACAGCGGGTAGAGGATTTCACCCCTCCCACCCCCCTCTGCCCTGGAAGCCTGAGGGAGGCGCCGGCCTTCAGCCAGAAACGCTGAACAAAAACATGTCGTGACAGCTTGCGAAGACGTTTAGGCGGCGACAAATGCTAGGGGGCGGCGAGTGCTGCCGAAAAGGAGCCCTCTGGGGCCCCTGAAGGGGCCCTTTAGGGCCCAGGGCCCGAAAAGGGCATCTTTCTTCCCCCCCATGTATCGCCCCCCCGTGAATTCGCGCCCGAGACGCACTTCCGAGGAAGAATTGGAATGGGGGAGGACCTGAGAGGAGCCAGAACTCCGACGTCCTGAGTTGTTCAAGGCGTTGCCACACTGGAGGTCTGGACCCCTTCCCGGAACGGCTTTTCGTCCCGAGTCGTTGTTTGACAGCCTCTGGGGGCCGGCGAGGGCCTCCCGAGGACGGCATTTGCCAGAAACGCTCCGTCGTTTTTTTGTTGTTGGCAGCGAGAGGAGGTGGGTGGGGGAGGACGCGGGGGGGGGTCCTCCTCCTCCTCCTCCTCCTCCTCCTCCTCCTCCTCCTCCTCCTCCTCCTCCTCCTCCTCCTGTGTCCTTTCGGCGCGCGCCCCTCTGGCAGGAAGACCCTGTGCCCGTGTACGAGTTCGCAGGCAGGACCCTCGCGAGGCTGAAGGGGAAGCAGCCCAACCCCGCTCTGCTGGGCTGGGACAAGTGGCCAGCCAAGGCCCCGATGGTGCCCAATGGCAGAGCACACGGGGATCGCGGAGGCGAGGAGAACGGGGGACCCTGAGTTTCTGGCGCGGCCATCTTTTCACACCGGCCGCTTTCGCCAGGGTTCGGTCCCAGGACCCTCACGGATGGATATGGCTCGAACAACGACACAGAAACGTGGTGTTTGGGATTCCGGTCGTGATCTCAGGGGGTGGGGATCGGGAGGGATGGCGGAGGGCAATGGCAAGGAGCAACACGAGGATGAGGGGCAGGTGCGCTGAAGCTTCCTGCTAGTGCTGCTGCTCCTCCTCCATCTCCTGCTTCGCCTGCTCCCCTTCCCCCTCCATCCCTCCTCCCAGCTGAGTGCGGTCCGCGCTCACGCTTCGTCAATTAGATTATCCATTGCCATCATTCCGCTCCCCTTGCTCCTCCTCCTCCTCCTCCTCCTCCTCCTCCTCAGCAGCAGCAGCATCAGCTTCATCATCATCATCATCATCATCATCATCATCATCATCATCATCATCATCATCAGCATCATCAGCATCATCGTCATAAACATCAGCATCATTATCGGCATCATCATCATCAGCATCAGCATTGTCATGTTTCTTATCGTACTCTTCCTCTTTGTCCTTGTCTTTATTCCCCTGCTGCGGCCCCTCGGTCTCAAGGTTGCAGATGTGATTTCGTCAGTACGTTTGGTTGACTCAGGATACATCGGCATCTCAGGCCCAGTTCTCATCTGCATTATTATTTATCACCGTTCTCCCGTGCTGCCTACTCGTTCTCCTCTTGTTACTCCTCCTCCTTCGGATGCCTGCACTCCTCGACTCCTCTCCATTCTTCCCTTCCCCGTTCAACCTCCCGCTTCTCCTCCTTCTGCTCCGCCTCCTCCTCCTCCTCCTCCTCCTCCGTAGCCATTTTGGCTCAAGGTTGAAACCTGCCCTGGGGCTTCAGCCTTGTCGCAGGCGACAGGGAGGCCCGAACCTTCCGAGGCCAGGACGCCTCTCTCCTTCCTGCCGTGCGCCACAGCACGCTCCCAGTTTTGGCTACAACGACGCGAGCTGAGCCGCCATGGGCCCTGCCGCCTGCGACCGCCCACACCATGTCGTGCATCGTCTCGATGGGGGTGAAGATATTGATACGGAGATTGCTTCCTCTGGTGGCCGTGATTCCTCTGAGGAACCCCGCCGCTCTGCCTCTCGGAGCGGTGGCAGCCGTGGTGCTCGTCGTGCAGCTCGCGCTCGGCCTCCCTCCCACGGCAATGCTGGCCCTGCTCCTGAGCCCTCTCGCCGTGCTCGCCGTGCTGGCCGCGCTCGTGGTGCTGGCGGGGACGTCCCTATGTCTCCTGGTGTTGCAGCCTCGCATCGGGGCCCCGACCCTGCGGCTTTGGGAGCATCTCGCGGTGCTCAAGCTATTCCCTTGGACGAATGGGACGATTCCAAGCGTGCACAGGTGGCTGCAAAGCTCGAGATGGCCGCTACCTTCCCGTCGCAGGAGGCGCGGCCCGACCCGAACGCCACCCCGCAGGGCCCTGCCGCTAGGCTTTTCGACCCCTGGGCCGCGGCGGCGGGTGCGGGCGCCACCCCGCGGGCTCAGGCTGCTGCTGGTGGTGCTGCTGATTGTGGCGAAGAGGAGGAGCATGCTGCCTTCACTCGGGCCTTCTACCATGCCGACATCTCCGCGAGGTTCATGCAGCTGCGCAATGAGTTCGACAATATCGTTACTACGGCCATCACCAATTCTGTACAGCAGTCAAACGCTCCCATCGTTGCCACGCTCGCCACTCTTCAGAAGCAGCTTTCCTCGCAGCACACCTCCATTGATCAGCAGGTCATGGCATCGGTGCGTCCGCAGTTTGATACCATGCAGCGCCAGTTTCAGGAGCAGCATGACGCCCTATCCCGTCGTGTCGACTACACTGAGCGGGACATCGAGGCCCAGGCTGCCAAGCTGGCTGAGCTGCAGAAGCAGGTCGAGGAGCTACGCCGCCAGAGTGAGCTGGACCGACAACTTCCGTCGCGTCCCCCTGCCCCACCTGGTTTCGACCGCGAGATCGACCCGACGCAGGTCATTGTGGTCTCGTCCAAGCTCGTCGGTCTGGCTGGCGTCCGTGAGGTGGTCAACTCCTTCATGGGCGAGCTCAACTTCTCTGAGGACGACACGTACACGATCAAAGCCCTCACGCCGCTCCCCGCCAAAAAGTTTGCCGTGTGCTTCTCTGGGCCGATCGGCCTGGCTTCCCGACGCGTGCAAAAGGCCCTCGCTAACCTCAAGTCGGACGGAGCATGGCGGGTCTTCCAGTGCCCAGCTCAAGGTGCGGACCCAGCCCGTCTTCACTTTGGTCCTGACAAGTCGCCGAAACAGGTTCGTGGTGAGATGCTCCTTCGTAAGGTCCGTTCTTCCCTCATGGAGCTCGACAGTCAGAGAAAGTGGTTTGTTGATCGGGAGCGGAGTGTTCTCAAGTCTGACTACACCGACATCCTGCGGCTTGTCCCCCGGCCAGGCGATGAACCCCCTGAGCTCTCTTGGAACGACGTGGGGATCCGCGCCCTCGGCCTGGGCCGTCGTGACCTCCAGGAGGCCATTCGGAACATCACCGCCGCGCCGTCGGCCACCCAGTGGTGTCTTTGACGCCATCACTGATATGTTTGTGCTTCCAGTGGGGCAGGTCGGCGGAGAGATCACAGCCAGCCTCACATTCACGACTTGGAATGCACGCGCTCTTCTCCAATTTGGTGGGGCGAAAGCCTCGCCTAAGCTATCTTACCTAAGCAAACTTCAACCTGGGCGATCCATCTTGGCTCTCCAAGAAGTGCATGCAGATCGATTTGAGCTGAACGACTTTGTGGCCAGGCTTTCTTCCACGGCCATTGTCCACAGTAGCTTTTGTGAAGATGACGACGGCGAGGTTGTCCGCGGCTCTGGGGGAGTTGCAGTCATTCTTCCTCCTTTCTCATCTACTTCGGTCAGTAGCTGTGCGGTGCCTCTGATCAGAGGCAGGGTGCTTCGTGTTGATGTAGCACTTGGGCAGACACAGCTGGTGATCTTCAACGTTCACAATCACGGCTTGACCAAGGGGGAGGTACAATCTGTCTGTGAGCAGATCGATTGTGCTCTGCGTCGCGCTGCTGATGACCCACTCTCGTACTTTGTGGTTGTCTTGGGGGATCTCAACTACAGTTGCGATTCTTCTCTCATCTTTCACCGACCTACTGGAGCACAGCGCCAGTTGACTCAAGATCATAAAGTACATGCTCCAATCTGGGCGGCTACACTTGGCAAGATGATGGAGATTAACTCGGAAGCGGCGACCCATTTCTGCAAGTTCACCAATTCCATCAACATCATCGACCGCTTCTTCTGCTCTGCCACAGGCTGGATGATGTGTCAGCTCATGACTGAGGTTAACACCGTGGACACGCCTGAGCACCTGTGCTCCATGGGCATCTCGGATCATGCTGCTCTCTCGATTCGGCTGCGTCTTCGGGGTGTGCGTCCCGCTGCTGAGCGGCCCATCCCCAAGCACATCTTCACCTCTGTTGCTTTCCAGCGCCGACTCCGAGGAATGGTTGCTGATGGTGATGAGGATCTGCTCCGATGGAGCCCACCGGTGGCTACAGAGCACTACAAGTACATGATGAAGGAGGCCGCCAGGGAGGCCCGCGACACCCTCTTCTTCTCGGCCCCTGACCTGCCTGGGACGCTTCAGCTGGTTGCTCGTGGGATAGCACGAGCGGTATGGCGTCAAGACGCTGCCCTTGCCCTCAAGCTCATCGAGACCTCCCAGCACGCCGCCGACGCCCTGACGGTCGACGGCCAGGTCGTCTCGCTGCGCCACGCCCCGTCCTTCGAGCAGTGGGCCGCTGGAGTACATCGGCTGGTCTTCGAAAAAGAGCTTGCTGCTGCTGCTGCTGATCGTGCTCCTTCAGGCTCCTCATCTGCCTGGCGGCCTCATTCGGCCACGCTCTTGCGAGCTATGGAAAGGAAGGCCTCCATATGGGCCCCGTTTTCGAAGCGCCTGATACTGTCCGCGGTCAATACTCCTGAGGGCCCCATCTCAGAGGTTCGGGAACGCACTGCGGCCCTGGCGGCCTACTGGACCCCTGTCTTCTCCAAGAAAGAGCCCCACCCTGTCATGACCCAGATGTACCTCGATAGGTTCCTCACCAAGGCCTCTGACATCGACCTGCACTGTCCTCTGACCCCAATGTTTCGTAAGGTTCTCAGGCGTGCTCGTCACTCTGCTCCTGGTGTCGACGGGCTGCCTTATGCGGCCTGGTCGGCGTGCGACTACGGCGCCCAGCACCTGGCCAGAATGTTCGGATGGCTATGCCAAGGTCAGTCGTTGTTTGCCTCTGCCAGCGTCACCCTCCAGGCGTTCCTCCCCAAAGGTGCTGATGACTCAGATCTGCCGTCTGGGGTTTGTTCTCGGTCTCCCGATAAGATACGGGTCCTGGGGCTGCGTAACACCGACGTTAAGATCCTGAGCTCGGTCATGAACAGGGTCCTCGAGCCTGTCGCCCAAGCCGTTGCACCTGCTTCCCAGAGAGGCTTCATTAGAGGACGAAATTTCTGCTACAACGTGCTCGAGCTGGATGTCCATGCTCGGCTTGCTTCGCAACATCCCCTAGCTGTGCGTCGTTCCCCTGTCCTCGTCGGGTTCGACTACGGGCAGGCCTTCCCGAGCTTGTCGCAGTCCTTCCTGCTACAGCTATTGGGCTCTCTTGGGCTCCCCGCCGAGATTCTCGCTTTTGTGGGCTGGATGTATTTGGCTGTTGAAGGTGTGGTCCTGGATGGGGGATGCTACTCGACCATCTTCTGGATCCGCTCGGGCATCATCCAAGGCTGTGGTCTCTCGGGATCTTTGTACGCTCTCGCCTCCTCCCCCATGTTGGCCGACCCCGAGCGGAGTATTGAGCAACGTCAGTTGGGGATATGCCGTGCTTGTGCCGATGATCTAGGTGCTGTCCTATATGAGCTAGCCTCTCTGCGCATCCTGGTGCGGGTCCTCGGTGTCATGGAAAAGATTGCGGGCCTCAAGATTAAGATCAGCAAGTGCACCCTGGTCCCTCTCGTCGGCCGCATGACAGAAACCCTGAAAACCATGACCCAGACCCAGCTGGCCTCTATCGCGAGTGACTGGTCAGGCTTTGCTGTTGAGGGGTGGTTGCTTTATCTTGGGATGATCTTGGGCCCTGATGCGACGGTCGACATGAACTGGAGGGGCCCGCTTATGAAGGCACGATCTCGCTCTCGGATGTTGGGACGTGGGGTTGCGTCAGTCTGTACGAATTGTATCTTGTACCGCACGCGGGTCTACCCCTGTTTGGCGTATGTAGCCCAATTCCTCCCTATGCCCGAATGGTTCCTTCCCATTGAGCGTGGTGCCATCGCCCAAGTTCTCCGTGCTCCCCTTGGCCTCTTTTCGAACGAATCGATCCTGGAGCTCCCGGCCTGGGGTGGTCCTCAGATTCCATCGTGGGCTGCCCATGCTACTGCAGCTCACCTACGTGCTGCTTTTCACACCTTCCAGGGCTTTGAGGAATACTTACGGCTACTGCGACAAACGGCTTCTCTTTGGCACAGAGAGGTTGTGGAAGGGAAGTTTGATGATATCCCCTTGGCTGCTGTGGATCGCTCCCGTGTTTACCCATCTTTCTGGAAATCCCCTGCGTTCGTCGAACACCTTGAGCTGGTCCACGTGAGGTCTCAAGAGCCCCTACTCGTCGCCGCTCGCTCTGCCATGCGTGAGGAAGCTCAGGTCACGACACGAAGGCCCAAGCTGCAACGTGCTGCTGCCCGCTCGTTGGGTCAGAACATGTGTACGCACAAACCTCTACATGCCATGCTGATTCGCCACTTAACCCCGTTATTCACAGCTTACCTCCCCTTCCTCAACCTGATCCACTGGCCCGCTATTCAGGAGCTTTTGGCATTGGTTCCGCAAAGCTGGGCGATGGCAGCCTTACGGACTTGGGGGCATGGATGGCTGACATCACATAGGATTATCCACCCGAGGGGCAAACTTCGCTGTCGTTTCGGATGCCCTGGCCCTGATCGGCTGCAACATTATCTACGCTGCCCTAAATTGTACCTGGCAGTCTGCAAAGGTCTACAGCGTGCCCTGCCTCGCCCCCTGGCTCAGCGTCTTGGCCTTACCCACCCCCACCCTGACCACTTCGAAGCTCTCTATGTCTATTACCAGGTTTTCAACTATGCTCGGCAAGGTGCTCTAGTGTCGACTCCCCGTCAGTTGCGTGGTTATGTTGAGGCCGCCGTCCGCACCTCTCGTCTGGCCAGGCCTTCAGCCAAGTTGAAACGGTGGGAACCTCCTCCCGCTGTCCAGACGATCCGCCGAAGGCAGCCTCAGTGGGATGTGCTCACCTCATCGTCCACCTCCTGTTTGAGTTCAGATGCTGCGGCCCCCATCCCTGACCTGGTCCCTCCCACCCCGTGTGGCGACGATGTGATACATAGCGCTGATGAAGCTGGCCAACCTGTTCCCCATCCAGTGTCTCCTGTGTCCATGCCTGCTGGCGCTTTGGCTCAGTGCGAGGCCCTGCCCTCAAGGCAGGGCGTCAACGGGCGGGCGTCCGCTTCCGCAGCCACCTCGCCGCGACCTGCGGCATCCATGTTCCCATGGCCGCTTGCCGCCACGGTGGTGCTCTCCGCGGTCCATGCAGCGTCGATGTCTGTCCCAGCTGCATGTGCGGCGGATGTTACTCGGCTTGAACGTGAATATCGTGCGACCATCAAGCGTGTCGAACGCCTTCGTGCTGGTGGGCTTCCTGTTCGTGAGGACCCTGCTCTCCCTGAACAGTTGCGGTGTCTGGACGATGCCACCTCGTCGAAGTCGACGCCGTCACCGAGTACTCACATCCTGTGTCTGGCGGGCCATCCACATTCTTCCTCTGTGGAGCATGCAACACCTGTTGTCTTCGGCGAACGTATTGCACCAAGGGCTACACGCTGGATCTTGCGCTTGGATGACTCCGAGAGCGGCCGTGCCGACTGGTTGATGTGGTGCATCCCATACGTACGTGCCAAATTTGAGGCGATGGAATGGGTGGATTCGTCTGGTTGGAGTGGTGCTCTCGACGAACTCGCTCGTCATATCTGCATGGTTGCCTGGGGCACCTCTACCGAGGGGCGCCTCAATACTGTAGATTACTTTCGGTGGCTGAATGACCCGCGTAACTCCTTGACGCGGCACGGGCTCTGGGAAGAGATGGTGGATCGACATTTCCAAGCCCTTCGTGAGATTCGCAGAGAGATGAGGCAATACTTGGGACCCGCTGCACCACACCGTATTCGTGACTTCCTTGTGGACAGCAATGGAGACGAGTCCCTGCCCATCGTTGCTGCCAACGGGTCGGTGCACTACTTTGCCTCACTCGTCTCAGCAGTGGATCCCGATGATGGCGATGCCGCCGATGGTGATGGTGACGTTGACCCTGCCTCTTTCCTCCTCCAGGTCTCGGTCGCAGGGTGCTCCTCGAGCCCTGCGGCCACCGGCGTTAGAACGCGGAGGTCGACCGCCTTTGATGGAAATAACGGCTCTGGAGTAAGTTGTGAGCTTGCGTCTCGAGTTCGGAGGTCGACCGCCTCTGTTTTAAATAAGGGCTCTGGAGTAAGTTGCGAGCTTGTGTCTCGAGTTCGGAGGTCGACCGCCTCTGTTCTAAATAAGGGCTCTGGAGTAAGTTGCGAGATCTCGTCTCTTGTGCGGAGGTCGACCGCCTCTGATGGAAATAAGGGCTCAGACATCGAGAATTGCGCCTTCTTCGTGAATTGCGCCGACGTCGAGTGTTGCCCCGTCATGGTGAGTTGCGCCGTCTTCGAGAGTTGCGCCGTCTTCGAGAGTGTCTCCGTCAACGAGAGTTGCGCCGTCTTCGAGAGCTGCGCGCCATCCTCGAGAGTTGCGCCGTCTAGGAGAGTTACGCCGTCGTCACGAGCTTCTCCGTTTTGGACACGGATCGCCTCTCTCTTCGCTACTACCCCGTGCTCGTTTTCCCCGACCTGGCCGTGTTCGACGGCTGCTGCCTCTTCGTTTGCGCCCTGTCCGTCGCTGATGGCGGGACCCTCCTCTTCGATTTCGCCTCTGACGAGAATTTCGTCGTCATGGTCATGCAGTGCTACACTATCTTCTTCTATTGGTACGAGTCCTGGTACAGGAGTTGGGGGCACCCTCAGATTGCCCCATGTGTGTGAGTGCCGTCGGAAAAGGCTCCTGTTGCCCATTTTCCTTTTCTGTTCTCTGCGTCTCGCCTCGGCGCGGTGCGAGTGGGGACTGCCCGGCGGTGCGCCGTTAGTGACCCTCGCACCGTTGCTCCCCGGCCCCGCGCACGGCGCGGAGAGTGCCCCTTGTTGGATGAGGGTCTCTCTCTCGTCCCTTTCTTTTTCGAGGC